>JADLZN010005790.1:0-34944 GCA_018155175.1 Sinocyclocheilus anophthalmus
ATTTAATGTGTAAACAAACCTGCGTGACCATAGCAACACGGGATTATCAGAGATGGATTCATTTAATATTTTATTTTGAATTAAGAAACTTTAGATAAAAAAATTATTACATTCTTAAATTATTATATTAACACTAGAACTGCCACGGGGTCGTTTTACCCATGGCTGTTTTTCAAATGTAGGCTACATAATATGTTTTCAGTAAAGAATATCCAAGTCTCACAGTCATTGACTTTTACTAAAATTGTGTTATTTACAATCCCCTGTTGTTAAAAAAATTGTTTAGATAAAACCAGAATAAAAGCTGGGCATTTATACCTATAAGCGCCATTGAGTCAAATTTACGCATATAATTCCTTTATTGTCGCCCTGTCATTGAGCAACGTGTTAGCTTACTGCAAACAGTCACACAACGCACCTTCACATTAAGATGTTTTAGCCAACTCATAAATGTTCAGACTTTGGATTAATTATTCACTTTTGTTTTGTACATTTATTTTGTCGTTTATTGTTCTCTACAGTGTTGCTTAGCTATTTATTCCTGAAAAAAAATATCAGAATTATGATGTAATGAATAAAAAATTTTTATGATTAGCCCAAGTTTATTGGTGTTGTTCTCTTATTCAAATGATAAATTATATAACTAAACAAATAGATAATTGATTAGGTGAAACTGTGCGATTGAATTTGTCTTTGTATCATACATCCTAGTGCATACATGCAGTGTGGTGAATTATTATGGCTTATTTAGGGTATTTTAGTCATTTAATTATAATATTACACCACCCAAATATGTATTTATTTCCTTGTAATTCTCGTTGTCATTGCAGGTTGGTTTATATTCACCATTAAGTAAAGTGATTAGTGTAACCTGCTTAAAAATAGCCGTGAACTTAAAACATCAGGACAAAAACATAGTTGATGACTAAAAAATAACCATTTTATGACTCTAGACATTGTGAAGACAGTGGCATAATACCGTTTTTTTAGCCATATCAAAACAGTAGTCATGTGCATGGGTAAATTTTACCCGCTGGCGCTTTTAGGTATACAGCGAGCTCTGGTGGTTTAAGTGTTAACCATAGTCCTAGGCTACTGGACTGTGTTGCACGCGATGTTATTATGAATAAATGTTAACTAAAGTACATAAAATAAAATAGGCCTTCAAGAAAACATTTTTATCCATCCCACAAGAATTGTAAGTCCATGTATTTTATTATTATTATTGGTAATATTTTTTATGTTCGTTGTTATGTATTTGATTTTTTTTTTTACCTTCGTTTCGATCTCTTTTCTTAACGTTCAGGGCTGCGTTTCCGAAAAGCATCTTAAGTCTAATTCGATTGAAGAACCATTGTCATCATTTGGCTTACGATGCTTTTGGGAAACGCAGCCTTGACGAGTTTTGTAAATAATAGCCTATACTGTAAATGCCTGACATGCCAATAAAGCTTTGATTATGCTATATGACAGGAATTTTTACTGGAAGTGCAGTTTAGAGAATGAATTTAACAATAACCCAATAAATACCCTAACCCTATTATTATAAATACTAGAATTATAAATGAATAATTTGCATAGTTTCATTTGTAAATGAAAACACAAACGCTCATTTATCATCACACATGGGCACACATACAATCATAAAGTCAAAACTTTATTGGCATAATTGTCAGGCGTTTACAGTATTTGCAAAATATATGGTAGCATATAGGCCTACTATCAACTAGAAGTTGTTCCCTCAATAGGATCTCATGGCTATTACATATTATCACGTTCCCACGAATTAATATCTCGTGGCCACGACAAAACTAAACCAAAAAGACTCAAGCTTAATTTTTTTTACTAACAGTTACAGTCATTTCTTAATTTATGCCAGGAGTTATGTAAATGAAAAACGAAGTCGAGATCGATATGAAGCTTGAGTCGTAGACCTTTTAATGATGTAAGTTAGTTTATGAAGTTAATTGCATTCTTTAACATTAAAACTAGCAGTAACTCTGAGCTCATGTATACAAAGAACGCTTCTGTGCGCTGGCGTCCTCCCCGCAGGTTAAGAGATTTTAAACAAACATTTAGTTAACCAAATGAAACAATACACATTTTAATGCTATAAAAGTGTGCACATTGAGAGAAGTAAAGATGTTCATGTTAACAACTTCTTTAACTTGAGCAAACACTGCTAATACACATACATTTGTTAATAAAGTTAATAAAACGAAAACATGCATGTTTCAATGCTAGAGAATAACGATGGTGCCTGGATCAGTGAGCTGCGTCTCGGGCCGATGACGTCTCTTCCAGGGAGGCATGCCCAGGCCTGTTGTACACGCCCCCGTCCCTTGACTCCACCCCCATGTCAAAACCGTGCCACAAAGCGAGACACGCAGAAACGTGACGCGCAAAGGAAGAACAGTATCGCAAGCTCAAACTTGACTGAAACGCAAAATAAAAGCAGCGTTGCAAATAAATTAGTAGATATGGCCATGGAAATTATGTATTGCAAAATCATTGCTTTTGTGCTGTTTCATTTATATTTTGCAATTCTTTATTTTTGTTTGCAAAACTTTTTTTTTCTCGCAATACTTCATTTTCTTTAGCAATTCTTTATTTTTGTTTGCAAAACTTTATTTTCTTTTGCAAAATTATTTTGCATATATAAGTGGCATTATATTGACTCCATATTACGGGGCTTGGAACAACACAAGGGTGAGTAATTAATGCCAGAATTTTCATTTGTGGGTGAACTAACCCTTTAAGGACTGTGAACTGAGAGCTTTATCTGATGCCCACAATTCTAGATCAGCAAATTCATTCCTGCTTTTGTGACAAAATTTGTTTTGGTGCAGAAATTGAAAATGTGAAGATGCTATATTTATTTGCCATGATTACTTCAGAAATTGTCTACTGAATATGACTCGGATAGATACAAATAAATAGTTACAAATTATGATTCAACAAAATGCAATGTTGCATTTTGCATAGCTGCAGTTTTTGGAATGTATTCATTCACTTTCAGGCAAATTCAAACCTGTGGTGTGCTTGCATATACATTGACTAAACATGATTTGCCACTAATGCTGATTTCATGGGTTGGTGTGTGTGAGCACACATGTGCTTGTGTTTATAAGAGTGTCTGTATGAATTAGGGCGTTGAATGCTCAAGGTATTTTGCAAGTGTGTATTGGCAGAGCTGTATGCTGAGTTTCCAAACACCACGCTCACTCTGTAATTATACCAACATGCCCATCACAACATGTCCTGACAAAAACCCTTTTACATCTCTGGATGCCTCCTTTTTTTTTTAGCTCTCTCTTCCTCTCTGTACGCAGACACATTTTCTATGTAGGCTATGAACATCTCCTATGTTGCATTCTGCACATCACTAGCATCACTGTCCAAAGAATATAAATAAATCTTATGCTTAACACAGGTGTTCCAGAAAGCAGGTTTAACAAGTAAACTCAGTAGGTTAACTGAAGATTTCATTAGCCCTCTAGCGGTTGAGGTGTAAAGTCCCTTGCGGAGGAACAATGTTTTGATAATTGCAGTAAGTGCAATTTACTGTAATTGTAAGTAATTGCAGTAAGGCTTCGGCTCTGCTCTGCTCTACAGCGTGGATGAATATGGCTGTTTGAGGTGATCATTGTATCACTAACAACATCAAAACTCAGCCCTCTCCTAAAACAAAAGATAGGCTATAACGTAAACTAATATCCCTGGTGTCTTTTGAGCAGGTAACTGCCTTCCATTGTTGTTTTGACCCATTTAAATAAATAACGTTACAAAAGGCAGCGTTATATCTTACCTGTCGAGCAATAAAGGCCATCTCTCTGGGACGGTTTTAAATCCTTTGAAATCTTGGAGTTGCCGTCATCATCCCTGAAAAGCTTGTCCGTTCCTGCTTAATCGAGCTGATGCCTCATTATTCATAATAGTGTCATTTATGCACTCGTATATATTATAGAGGTAGTCATATATTTATTATAGCCTAGGTGTCAACTACGCATTATATTTATAGTAAATTGATATTATTTTTAAACTGGGTTTATCCCAAATGAAAAAGCTAATTTATGAATAAAACATAATTAAATTCAATAAAACAATTAATTTGATCAATTTGATAGTAGATTGTGTTTGGGTTACAGCTGTCCACTGCTAAATAAATAAATAAATAATCTGTTCCAGTCATTCCAATTCACCTTTTTCAAATCAGATTCTAAGGCATTAATTGAAATAGAGCCACTTCTATCTGTTGATGTAAGGGCGCCCTCGCGTGGTTCATATACTGAGTACAACTGCAAGTTCTTTGCAAAGACATATTTTAAAAAAATGTTAAGTCAATTAAAATTTCATTTAAAATATTAAAAAGTAGTAATATAATAATTAACTACCTGCAGTGAACATGAACAAACCTCCAAATACTCAATAATGACTATATTTATATAACAGAGTAAAAAAAATGTTTTTTTACTGATAAATGTATGGGTGATAAGACATAGAAAAGCAGTAGAAATAAAAAGCCAGATGAATGAGAGACAGAAAGAAGTAGACCAAGCAGACATCAGTAGCTGAAGCGAACAGGTTATTATGACATCACTATTTATTCAAAGGCTATTGTGAAATAATAGTTGTCAGATTAAAGGGTTAATTCACCCAAAAATAAAATGGGCTGCCTTTAACTCACCCCCGATGCATCCTGGTGTATCGACTTTCTTCCTTTCAGACAATCCAATTCGTAGTTATATTTAAAATTATCTTTGATCTTTCAAGCTGTTTTTAATGCCACTCAGTGGGTGTTGCATTCATCAGTCCAAAAGAAGTTAAATAAAAACGCCCATCCATAAATGGTTCATCCATAGCTGAACTCATACGTCATCCGCCCGGAGCTGCTCCCGTGTACAACTGTTGGCGCAAGCTAAATTAAAGTGATTATTACGTTTTGAATATGGATATTTTTCTTACAAAAACGCATCGATTCGCTACAGAAGGCTTTTGTTCACCCCCCGGGGCTGTGTGAGACACTTTTTTTATGGAAGGGCGATTTTTATTTAACTTCTTTTGACTGAAGCACTGCAACACCCCTGAGTGGCATGAACCAGCTTGAAAGATCAAAGACCATTTTTAATAGAACTCCGACTGGATTCGCCTGAAAGAATAAAGTCATACACACCTAGGATGGCTCAAGGGTGAGTAAAACACAGCCTAATTTTCTTTGGGTACGAACCCTTTAGACATAACAGTGGCTATTGTGATCCATAAGACTTTGTTAGATAATAACTAATCAAGAATTATTTAGAAATTATTTACCAGATTAAATTTAGATTTCCTATTATAAGGCTATTTTTGAGAATGCATAATTTGCTATTTTAATTATGTCTTTTTTTAAGTTATTGAAATATATAACAAATATGTTGGATCACGTCTCATATTCTGTTGATGTAATTGTGATGATCATCAGAAATTTTTCAAAACAACAAGATGAACATGGCAAAGCTGAATCATTTGATTCATTGGTATTCTCAAATCACTGGGATGACTATTCAACATAGGGGGAAAAAGATCTTCATATTGACTCTTATTTGATATGTAATACTAATATTAAAAGATAAGAGACAGTAAACTGTATGCAGGTGGTAAACATGGGATGGTTCATTGTGTCCACACCTCTTGTTTCAGAGATTGAAGGAGCATTGTCACAGAAATCATGCATGATTTTAATCAAGCACTCTTACATACCTGATTTTACAAAATACAGAGGCTTGCATATTAAATACACTATAATACTACAGTTGGGAAAAAAAGTATTTAGTCAGCCACCAATTGTGAAAGTTCTCCAACTTAAAAAGATGAGAGAGGGCTGTAATTTTCATAGGTATACCTCAACTATGAGAGTCAAAATGAGGAAAAAAAATCCAGAAATTCACATTGTAGGATTTTTAAAGAATTTTTTGCAAATTATGGTGGAAAATAAGTATTGTCAATAACAAAATTTCATCTCAATACTTTTGTTATATACCCTTTGTTGGCAATGGCAAAGGTCAAACGTTTTCTGTAAGTCTTCACAAGGTTTTTCACACACTGTTGCTGGTATTTTGGCCCATTCCTCCATGCAGATCTCCTCTAGAGCATAATGTTTTGGGGCTGTCGCTGGGCAACACGGATTTCAACTCCCTCCAAAGATTTTCTATGGGGTTGAGGTCTGGAGACTGGCTAGGCCACTCCTGGACCTTGAAATGCTTCTTACGAAGCACTCCTTCGTTGCCCAGGCGGTGTGTTTGGGATAATTGTCATGCTGAAAGACCCAGCCACGTTTCATCTTCAATGCCCTTTCTGATGGAAGGAGGTTTTCACTCAAATCTCACGATACATGGCCCCATTCCTTCTTTCGTTTACACGAATCAGTCGTCCTGGTCCCTTTGCAGAAAACAGCCCCAAAGCATGATGTTTCCACCTCCATGCTTCACAGTAGGTATGGTGTTATTGGATGCAACTCAGCATTCTTTCTCCTCTAAACACGACAAGTTGAATTTTTACCAAAAAGTTATATTTTGGTATCATCTGACCATATGACATTCTCCCAATCATCTTCTGGATCATCCAAATGCTGTCTAGCAAACTTCAGATGGGCCTGGACATGTATTGGCTTAAGCAGGGGGGCACGTCTGGCATTGCAGGATTTGAGTCCCTGACGGCGCAGTGTGTTACTGATGGTATCCTTTGTTACTTTGGTCCCAGCTCTCTGCAGGTCATTTACTAGGTCCCCCCGTGTGGTTCTGGGTTTTTTGCTTACAGTTCTTGTGATCATTTTGACACCACGGGGTGAGATCTTGCATGGAGTCCCAGATCGAGGAAGATTATCAGTGGTCTTGCATGTCTTCCATTTTCTAATAATTGCTCCCATAGTTGATTTCTTCACACCAAGCTGCTTACCTATTGCAGATTCATTCTTCCCAGCCTGGTGCAGGTCTACAATTTTGTTTCTCGTGTCCTTTGACAGCTCTTTGGTCTTGGCCATGGTGGAGTTTGGGGTGTGACTGTTTGAGGTTGTGGACAGGTGTCCTTTATACTGATAACAAGTTCAAACAGATGCCATTAAAACAGGTACCGAGTGGAGGACAGAGGAGCCTCTTAAAGAAGTAAGTTACAGGTCTGTGAGAGCCAGAATCTTGCTTGTTTGTAGGTGACCAAATACTTAATTTACCGAGGAATTTACCAATTAATTCTTTAAAAATCCTACAAAGTGATTTTCTGGATTTTTTTTTTTCCCCTCATTTTGTCTCTCATAGTTGAGGTATACCTATGATGAAATTACAGGCCTCACTCATCTTTTTAAGTGGGAGAACTGCACAAATTAACAACGTCTTACAACGTCACAAATACAGCAGGAAATCAACAGCTAACATGCGATTCAAGGAAATACTGGGAATGGCACTAAAAACAAATTGTTGAGAAAAAAAAGATCTCAATACAAAACTGCATTGGAAATAATGAGAATGGCAATAAACTGTATAAAGTGCACAATGTTGTGTTTTGCTGTTTGGTAACGCATGTGCTAAATTTCTCAGTTCCATTATCTTAATGACTACTTTTAAATCACATTTTAATTTTAACAACTAAATGTTCAATATTATAGTCACAGTGAAATAACGGCAATAAAATTATAGTTAGCAGCCCTTCACAAGAATTTGGATCTCTAATCTCAGACTTACCTCTTAGAGAAAGGGACCTCAGATGTCACTGTGATTTTGCTCTTGCTCCTTTCAATGGAGACCACGCCACCACCCAAGTTACCAGATTTACCATTTACTTTGATGCGCTCCTGAAGGAACTGTTCCTGCATAGACACACATGCAGACATGCCCATCAGATCATATAGAAATATAGGTTACACTTTACTTGAAGGGGTGTGAATAAGACTGACATGACACCTTCATAAACATGACATGACACCTACATAATCATAATATGAAGGTTTTTTATGCATGTTTTAAATGACAACGTCATTAAGTGTCATTCCCCAGCGTCAGTTTCGTAACTTTTTAGCAAAGAATGACTTTTTTTAGATGTTTGGTTAGGGGTAGGGTTAGGTTAGGTTTAGGGCAGATAATGCCATATTTGCATTAAAAATGACATAACTGAGCGAATGACACTTAATGACTGTTGTCATAAACATGCATAAAACCTCTTTCATATTCATGACATGTGTCATGTTGACAATTATGGACATTAAGTCCACTCTGCAACTTATTCTGGCCATAAACACACTGGAAGAAACTGACAAACAACCAAACAATGTTAGTTTTGTTCCAGTGTGCCGTTCAGGAGTAGGTCTATCTGAAATTAATATCAACGATAGACCAGCACAATAAAACTCAAAATATGGCACTGCAGTTTCCCAGAAAGAATGCAGGAAAAAAAAAACAGTGATGTGTATACTGTATTTTTTGTAATCAGAATTAGCATACAAGACTGCAGAAAACCATTAGACTCGCATATTAAAGCAAGCAGAAAATACAGTTTTGCATGTGTGCAGTTTTGGAAAAACTGCCCAAAATTGGCTTTTCAGTCAGGTAATCTGAATGGAGACTTCCAGTTTTGTGTTCACTCTGCATCAGACGATCAGTTTCTACTTACAAAGTTAGCAGCATCCATGATGCCATCCTCCACAGGATGAGTGCAGTCCAGGGTGAACTTAAGGACCTGCTTTTTCTTTTTCCCACCCTTGGTCACATGCATGCTTTTTTTGTTTCCTCCTTTGTTTTGGTTTTTTCTGGAAGACGCAAAAAGATACACATGGATGAAAGCAAAAACGATCAATGTGTACACTAAACGATTTGTAACATCTAAATTAATGATAATACATTTGCACTAAAGATACGTTTCTCCCATCATTCATCAAAACGAGCTCTCGCAATCTGACAGTATGCGTGACAAAGACATACGATTACACATATCCAAAGGCAATAGCGAAATACATTTGAAAACGTTGGGGAAAATGTGAAACGATATAAAACTCAGCCATATAATTTTGGGCTAAGTTAGCTTCGTGGTTTCGATCCTTTGGTAGCAGCATTGATTTAAAACCATGCCAAAAATGTAATGTGTCTATTATTTTCTATCTATAGTATAGTAATACTATAAGTATTATCGCAAAACACGCAGTGTTTTACTAGTTATTCTGCGTCGATTCTATGAGAAATGCTAATCAGCTAAACTGGTGGTTGCTACAACGTGGTTGCTCACGAGCCAGGCCTCGCTCCAGACCTCCAGTAAACAAACGCTTTTAAAAACAACACTGATGCACATATTCTTTCGTTGACCAAATTAATCAAATATTCCATGGTTCGGCTTCAATCTACACTGGTTTCTGCGCGCCTAGAGAGACGTGACACATTGCATTTTATCGCTTTTCAGGACCTTGCTCGTACTCACAATCGGGGCCATGGCCGACAGTTTGGCAGAAAGGGAGAGGAGAGGGCGCGCGTGCGCATTGAAAGCGTCCCGTTATAATCTATTTCAGACGTAATCGATAGAATCCGTTATGCGGAGATTGATTCGTACAATCACTGGATCATCATAATAGCCATTTCATTGTACCTAATCATAACTTGTCTAATTGTGTTTTTTAAGTAAAAATTAGATAAAGCTAAATTACTCAAGACTTAACCTATATACAAAATCGCTTTTTGTGTAATTGAGATCACTTAATCAGGTATTGTAAACCTTTGAAATTATCCAATTGTTCATTTGTAATATATTTATAATATGAAAGATAGATAGTGAGAGTTTTCCTATATGTTTGTGAATCACATAGTTATCTAATATATATATATATAATAATCTCTATGTGTGTATATATATATAAGATTTTTGTATACTGTATAATTTGTATCATTTTGTATATACATAGGCTAATACATGATAAATTCTATTTATTTTATTTTCTACTTCCCTCTCTCTCTTCTCTCTATCTCTCTCTCTCTTCTCTCTCTATATATATATAATATATATAGATATATATATATATATATATATACGAATATACAACAACATATCTTATGATGCATAAAAATCATGAGAAAAATCATCTTGGTGCTTTGTCTGTTATATACTGTAAAGTTTTGCAATAGTAGTAGTAGTAATAGTAATACAGAACATGAAATATACAGAAAATCTGAACCGTCTTGAAAATATGAACATATTACACATTACCCTCTCTCACAAAGAGTAGAATTATTTTTGCTGCTCTCCTACTAGGGTGCACAGAATCTGGTTTCTCATATTGTCAGACTGAAGTTCAGCTTTACCTTTGGCAACCCCCTCAGTCTCCCTTTGTACTGAGTTCCCCTCCCCTCCATCACAGTCAGCTGCTTGGCATTAGGCTCCTGTTGAAGAGTCCCAGCATTACTGTCATTCCGGCTGAAGATAGTGGTCAAGCCACTCAGAGAGACATAATAGAGAAATTTCTCTTGCTGGCTACATTATGGATACCCTAACGACACATTAACATTGCAATATATTTGGAACAACAAATCTGCAAACTAATATCGGACAGCACCATTTTGCCCCCCTGTTAAAATTGTGGTTTATCACACCTGAGTAGACATCATGCCAAGATCCAAAGAAATTCAGAAACAAGTGAGAAAGAAAGTAATTGGGGGGCAGATCTATCAGTCTGGAAAGGATTATAAAGCTATTTCTAATGCTTTGGGACTCCAGCGAACCACAGTTAGAGCCATTATTCACAAATGGCAAAACATGGAACAGTGGAGAACCTTCCCAGGAGTGGCCGGCTGACCAAAATTGCCCCAAGAGCACAGCGACGACTCATCCAAGAGGTCACAAAAGACCCCACAACAACATCCAAAGAACTGCAGGCCCCACTTGCCTCAGTTAAGGTCAGTGTTCTTGACTCCACCATAAGAAAGAGACTGGGCAAAATTGGTCTGCATGGCAGAGTTCCAAGACAAAACCGCTGCTGAGCAAAAAGAACACAAAGGCTCGTCTCTCTTTTGCCAAAAAATATCTTGATTATCCCCAATACTTTTGGGCAAATATTCTGTGGACTTATGAGACAAAAGTTGAACTTTTTGGAGTGTGTGTGTCCCATTACGTCTGGCTTAAAAGTAACACTGCATTTCAGAAAAAGAGCATCATATCAACAGTAAAATATGGTGGTGGTAGTTTGATGGTCTGGGGCTGTTTTGCTGCTTTAGGACCTGGAAGACTTGCTGTGATAAGTGGAACCATGATTTCTGCTGTTTACCAAAAAATCCTGAAGGAGAATGTCCGGCCATCTGTTCGTAACCTCAAGCTGAAGCGAACTTGGGTTCTGCAGCAGGACAATGATCCAAAACACACCAGGAAGTTCACCTCTGAATGGCTGAAGAAAAACATAATGAAGACTTTGGAGTGGCCTAGTCCAAGTCCTGACCTGAATCCTACTGAGATGCTGTGGCATGACCTTAAAAAGGCGGTTCATGCTCGAAACCCCTCCAATGTGGCTGAATTAAAACAAATCTGCAAAGAAGAGTGAGCCAAAATTCCTCCACAGCGATGTGAAAAGACTCATTGCCAGTTATCGCAAATGCTTGATTGCAGTTGTTGCTGCTATGGGTGGCCCAACTAGTTATTAGGTTTAGGGGCAAACACTTTTTCACACAGGGCCATGTTGTTTTTGGATTTTGTTTTCCCCTTAATAATAAAAACCTTCATTTAAAAACTGCATGTTTTGTTCACTTGTGTTATCTTTTACTAATATTGAAATTTGTTTGATGATCTGAATTTTTTTAAGTGTGACAAATATGCAAAAAAAATTAAAAAACAGGAAGGGGTTCAACACTTTTTCACACCACTGTAGGTATATAGCACAAACTTTATGTCAGCATATCCTGTCAAAAATAAACATCCAAACATGTACAATATGAGAAATTTATGATCATAAGGTGTCATGTGCAGAGACCTCTCATAGTTTTAACCATTTCACTGGTCAGAGTGAGCTTTCTTACACACTCTTTTAGTTTTGTTTTACATGTCATGCAAAGTAGGTGGGCCCAAGTTACTGAATTTTCTTAATTCTCTTATCCGTTAAAAAAAAATTATAATAAAAAACCAGGAAAATAAGTACTAAATGTTACAATAGATAATACTGTAGCTATAAAATATAATAGCTAATTAAGAAATTAACAATATTGTTTAATTGTCAGAAAATGAAGAAAAGACCATTCACCACTGAAAATCAAACTTAAAAATTGACGTGTAATGCCACAAAAACTTTTTTTTTAAATTAGCCTATAATATCCTGACAGGATATATTATATATAATATAATTTCCTAACAGGAAATTTTCTCAGAACTTTGGCTAGCATGCTCTCAAAGTTATGAACCAACATTAATAGAATGTTCATTCATAGTTTTCAAGTCTTTAATAACGTTCTCAAAAAGTTAGCACAACATTTGTTATGTAAATTGTTTTTCTGAACATTTTAAACTTTCAGAGCACATTCAAAAGTAATTTCCATAATGTATATATGTATATACATAGCCATTTTATCCGCATTAATTATTTATGTTTTATTTTTTTCAAAATATGTTGAATGAATAATTAAAACGATGTCAGTCAGGTATTTGCTGTTCTTCCAGATGGAAGGAGGAATCATCTTCTCTTATGATGACCTGTTTAATCTAGACTATGCCAGCCTCCATCCTCTCGTCTGTCACCTGTGTCATGAGCAATACTGCCAACCATGTTTTCTGGACTGCCACCACATCATCTGTGCCAGTTGTCTGTGTAGCAGGGCCAATGACAATCGCCTTAATTGCCCCCTCAGTGGGTAAGTACAAAAATCACATATGGGGAGGTAAATGAAGCCCATACTGGTAAAAAAAATCCAATAGAAAAAGTGTACATGCACTATTCTTGACTAATTAATTTGTTGTGATAAAAAATAAATCATTTTAAATGCTACTAAAAGTTACATAAGGACAATGTAGCTATTAAATAAAGGACCTTTACCTCAAGGATTTTGGGGGTGAGGGAATGGAAATCATGACAGAAGTGTTCAGTCAGAACCAGCCACAGCAAATTGAAGCCAAGTTCTTCCATAATGTTTACATTTGGGTCTCCACTTATTCTAGTTTTCTTCAAGCTGGATGTTGGGTTAATTCCAAAACGTATCTAGTGCCAAACCTGAACTCCTGTAATCTTTCTTCGTACAACCCACCCATTATAGTTTTGTATACATAACTGTCAAGTCTTCTGTTCTGAAGAGTTGTCCAAGGTTTTGATGACAAACATATGTTCTTCCGATGGTATGATTCATTTAATCATTTTCATTATCTTTTCATCCATCATTTCTTGGTGTCACCAGACATAAAGGTCAGAAAAGGGGGGTTTTCGTGGTAAAGGAGCTGTTTGGTTCCCAACGTACTTTTGTTAACAGTTCTTAGAACGTTAAATGTGTTAAAGGTTCCTCATGGAACCATCGATCAATGCCAATAAGGAGGTTTTATTTTAAAGAGTGTTGAATCAAATTAAAGCACAAATTCATGCAATATGCAACAAATAGACATAATTCTTCCAGGCCAGTGAGGTCCTGTTTAGAGCAGCACAGGGCAGTTGGCATTAGGACAGCTGCAGAACGACCCCACTGTTCTGATTTTAGCACCATAACAAGCACTCCACATGGTGGGCTCTCCGATCACATCGCAGCATTGTCATTTGATAAAAACAAGCATCTTGTGAAGGGTGCATGGAGCATTGATCCCACAGCTTATAGCAATTACACACAGCCTGGTGCTGACCTATTTAATCTTGTTTAGAAGTGACTCAGAGATCTGCTATTTTTATGTGCTTCTTTACAATGTACAGGGAAAATCAGGAGAGACTATAGTGAAACGAATTAGTGATAGACGATATATTACCAGGACAAATAATCAAATTTTGGATAATCAGTTGAGTCAGTTCCAAAATCTATCAACTGTCAGTTAGATAGTGCATATGTTTTTCATTCAAAGGTTTTATAGTGAACCTTGAGTAAATATTGTGTCAAATTATTTACATTTTTGTTCATCTTACTTGCTATCATTAAATTGTATAAAAATATTTGGTCAGTAAGGTTATTTAATGTTTTTTGGGGGGAAAAAGTATCTTATGCTCAAAAAAGCTGCATTTATTTGATCAAAAACATAACAATTTGATTAAACAGTTTACTTTTTCTGAGTTTTATGTCATGCAAAGCTGAATTTTAGCAGCCATATGTCACAGACCTTATGACATCTTTATATGGGATGCCTGATTGATGCTAAAGACAGCCATCATTATTATCAATGGTATACCCGTTGTGTGCTTAATATTTGGTTATATATTCTTTGCTTCTATTGTCCTTTGCCTACAACTATAATTTCTTTTAAAGGACTGACTCTAAACTTTTTTTTTATGCTCTGATTTAGCAAAACGGACAAGATGTTGACCCACCGGAGAAGTCGTTAAATTAGTTCCATGCGCGTGGCTAACTGTAGAACGTTCGAACTACGGGGTGACGAACGGGGAGAATGTGCACGTGCAACTCCTGTGAAACAAACACAAACATCTAGCCCGTTTTTTGAGCGACAGAGGTGATCATCTAGCATGGAGCGACAGCAGCACAGACAAGAACGTAGGCGTCTGAGTATATTATTCAATGTGTGTAGCCTGGCTTTACAAGACACGTACTGGTGCCAGCAGTGTGGGTCAGTGGGGAAATTATATGGACAGGGCCCCGTGTCATCTCGAGTGGTTTCAGTCAAGCACTGCAGCTTTCCAGGGTATACTTAGCCGGAAACACTATGGCCTTCTATTACTACTCAGACAGTAAATGCTGGACAGTTGTACTTTTCGCAGTATAAGAGGTAGGAACTTTTGTGTTTTGGTGGTCGTTAGATGTCATATTAATCATGAGGTAGGTATTGTGGATGCGGTAAGTGCGAGTGTGGCGGTGTAATCTTTCCAGTTTAGTGTGAGTGTCGGGATCTTGCTTGCCACTTAGAGTTGTAGATAACGCTGAATGCGCTTGTTCTACTTGCAGCACCACACAATCATCATGCTGTTGGCTACTTAGGACTTCCACACTTTGGCTATTCCTGGCAGCTGTTAGCTGATTATAATGAAAACAAGATAACTCTAGATTGACGCCGGGGCGGCATTACATCTTTGTGTAGTGACAGTGGGGTCATAAAAGATCCCGCACAGCAACATCAGCGGAACACATGTGTTCCTTCGTTTCGGCCATTGATTATATATTTGATATTTTTGAGGGATCTGATCATTAATAAGATTTATAAATTGTCAAATTGGTCAAATGAAAAAGTAAAAAAGTGTTTCTATATGGTAGTCTTAGATTAAATTTTGGATGGACGCATAGTTTTTATACGTAGCATGTTGTACCCCTCAAGTCTGTGCAAGGGGAAAAAGCACGCCCCCAGAAAGGAGCAGATGTACCGTATTGCGTGCATAGTTCCGTGGTCCGCTTAATTCGTACAGACGGTGTCGTAGTGGCTATCTGTGATGCGTCCTGGAATAGCTCTAAGCTACAGGCTGCGACAGAACAATGCTCATTTATTTGAGGCATCAGACAGAGTAACAGTGAACAGGCTGACAGCAATCCTAGACTCTGATGTATGTGTACCCATATGTGTCACAAGGAAGCTGGTGGGAAACTGTATTGACATGTAAATCCACGCTGCAGCATAGCACTGTGTGGAGAGAGTGCAGAGAGTCACACAAAAGCAAGGAGGTATCCACAAGCCCAATTGATCCGTGTCCGCTGCGCAAGTGCACAACGAGGGCCATCGCAAGTAGCTGTGAAGCTACTTACTTTTGGAGAATAGCTACGTGTTGCATCGCGTACACTCACAAAGTAACTTTGTAAAGTAAGAGTTACCAAAATGTTGAATTATTTCACCACTCAGGTTATCTAAGAAGGGGTAGGTGTTGGCGTTCGGAAGATATGACGCAGTCGCAGCGTTCAGTCAACCTGAAAACCCCATATCTTCTCGTTATTCATTTCCGCCCGATCGTTTCAGTTTGTTGAATTTTACGCAGGATTGCTGAGTCGCCCGTCTGACCGGTGATCCTCTTGACGGTTTTTCTTATGTTAAGCAGAGCTCCTCTTTCTTCTCTTTTGTTTTCGTTTGAATGTGCCAGTATATCTGCGTCGCCTATATCGACAGTGTGTATGCCGTATTGATCACGCTGGATGCATAACCCTCTTCTTGTGTTTACAACTCCATCACCTTATACCTTTGGCAATTATGTTCTCCACGCTAACGTAGACTGACCCCTTAGCCCGAGAGTACGTTAGTATTTTCTACTTATTGAGGGAAGTAGGTAAACCCTAAACTCTTCTCCCACAAGGGCAATCCTCCCACAAGGTGTATCCCCCTTAAGTCACGATGGTCGTTGTGACGTAGACGAATGAAGTCCGAGCGTTCGTTGGTCATCACCCCTCATCAAGTTTTGGTTTCGACTTAAAAAGTACTGAATTACTCTGGATGCGCCTGAGTGGGAGTACGTTCAGCACTAAAAATAAAAATTCTATATTTAGTTTCTTGTGAGTGACAACAGTGTGGATCATTTGCTTCGTATTATGTATTCTTCTCGACCACCCGACAAGAAAGCGCTTTGCCTTCAGGTACGACGGATGCAATTCTCTTAAATGACGTTTTATATAGCGAGTGACGGTATATGTGTTGTACGAGTCGCCAACTACGTAATCGAATCTTTCTGCTGCTGTTTCCGGCAGAGTTACTTCCATCACGTACCGGACTCCTCCATGTTCCCATGCCTATCGTATTTTCAGAGAGGGGACTTAGGACTCCGTCAAGTGCAAATTGTAGCTGCATGTCCGTGGGCTATGTCTCCCCCCCCCCCCCATCGAGATGACCATGAACACACGTAGGCGGCAACGTTTAACTTCAGAAAGTTTAATTTAACCCAAGACTTTACCAGCTGCCTTCGTCCGAGTGTGCAGGTATTTAACTTCAGTATATCCTGGGCTCGCGCCGACGATTACCGCCCCCCCTGCCCAGGTGTGTCTGACCACCCGTGTGGGATGTGACAGTTCTGGATCCAAGCGTCTAATGGCCACTGTAGTCAGGAGACCCTTTAAGTACCAGGGCGTACGCCACCAGGCAGGGAACTGCAAATCATCTTATAATCTGTACAAAGTTGTATTACTGGATTTACTCTTTACGTAGTACACTCACACCATTCTGTTATTAGCCAGAGTGATACTGGTCCATCATGCACTATGAAATTAATGCACCCCCCCCAACCCACTTTTTTGGGTTTTATGGGGGTCAGACACGTGCGTTTTTTTTTTTTTAAATGATTACTGTTATTAGCACCAGCGCTATTAAATTGATCTTATAAAAGTGACAGTAAAGAATTCATAACTTATTTCACGAGAAGTCCTAAAACTGAATTGCTAGTGCTTACAGCGAGAGAAAAAATTATTAAGCAGCACAACTGTTTTTGACATTGATAATAAGAAATGTTTCTTGAGCAGCCAATAAGCATATTAAAATGATTTCTGAAAGAAATGTGACACTGAACACTGGAGTAATGACTGAAAATTCAGCTTTGACATCACAGAAAAAGACTACCAGTACGACTGATTTTAAACTTGGCCGGGAGGTGGGGTATATAAGATACTCGAGTTTTCAGTAAAGAGTTGCAACAGATGGTAAAAAATCTTCCCTTTGGATGTGTACATTGAAGAATTTAATGCAGTCATTATTATTTTCAAGTTATGGACATGAGGCGGTGCAGGAGTGCAGCTGTCAGCGCGATGTTGTGGTTCGTGGTAGTAATAAGTATGGGTGGGGGTACACGTGCTGTTGAAGAGGAGGAAAGTGCTGCTATCTGTACTCTGTTCAACAGTATGCAGGTGAGGTAACACTCCAGAAGGGGGCACACTGACACCACAGCATAATGAACAGCTTTGTGAGAGATGTGAGAGATGATGAATTCTTTGACATAGATCATGTTGTCCAAACCACAGAATTTAACAATAATGTAATTTGCATTGAACAGGCTAAATATGTGCTCAAAGCATCACTGAAAATTGCATGTTGAGGATAAAAACAGTCTAAAAGTAAAATCCATTCTTTTCTTCCAAGGAAAAACTTGCAGAGAGGAAAAAGGCCCTGTTAAAAGCTGCTGGAAGGTAAATATTGTCCAAACAGATCCGGTAAGTCTAAATTGTCCGTCTGTGACAGTTTACCCACATGACTTTGGCAGAGTACAGAGTTGCTGTGCGATGGTCTGTGTCGGAACAG
The DNA here is from genome assembly GCA_018155175.1 of Sinocyclocheilus anophthalmus. NCBI lineage: Eukaryota > Metazoa > Chordata > Actinopteri > Cypriniformes > Cyprinidae > Sinocyclocheilus > Sinocyclocheilus anophthalmus. The sequence continues at coordinate 18,322 of JADLZN010005790.1, forward strand.
CAGTTGCTTGGGTTGCGTTTCATGAGTCCTGTTATTTGTTTAGATTTTTTTTTTCCGTCCCCCCTGCTTGCTTTCAGAAGACCACAATGCAGACGTAGTGCCTGGCGCCAGCTCGTAGGGCGAAGTGAAGTCTTTGTGTCCGGTAATAGAAAGCTCTTCTGTGCTGAGGCTGTCAGGCAATCTAGCCCCGCATGGATGTGGACGCTATCTTATGTGCACATGTCTCGTAGGTGGTTTTTTCTCTGCAGGGATAGTGGTCTGGACCGTCAAGCCCCAGAGCAATGTCACAAGTACACCGGATCCACAAATGAATGATGTATAAACGATGGACTACTATTTGGCTACTGATGCAGGGTTTGTTGTGTGTGGGAATAGTTTAGCCATTGTGTGAGGATATCATTGGCCCAAGAGTGTGTTTGCTTTAAGTGTGAAGCGTTCCCGCCGCCTAGTAAGATTAGAGACACTAACTGAGCTGAGGAGAAGGGACACTAAAAGGAACAGCGGTCTCACATGGCCACCTCCTTCACACCTCAGGTACTTTAAAGGAACACTCCACTATTTTTTAAAATTGGTTCATTTTCCAACTCCCCTAGAGTTTAAACAGTTGAGTTTTACCGTTTTCGACCATTTTCAGCCGATCTCCGGGTCTGGCGGTAGTACATTTAGCTGTAGCTTAGCATAGATCATTTTTTTGAATCTAATAGACGTTCGATCTAGCTCAAAAAAGACTAAAGGTTTAGAATTTACTTATTTACAAATGACTCTTCTTAGTTAGATCGTGTACTCAGACCGACGGAAAATGAAGAGTTGTTATTTTCTAGGCCGATATGGCTTGGAACTATACTCTCATTCCGGCGTAAAAATCAAGGAACTTTGCTGCCGTACCATGTGTGCAGCAGGCGCAATGATATTACGCTAAAAATATTAGGAAAAATATAGAAACTCTTTGGTCTTTTTTTTTTCCAAATTTTTGAGATGCTAACGGTCTAATCAGATTTAATGACCTATGCTAAGTTAAGCTAAAAGTGCTACCGCCAGACCCGGAGATAGGCTGAATGGATTCGAAAACGGTAAAACTCAACTGTTTACCTCTAGGGAAGTTGGAAAATGAGCCTATTTTCAAAAAAAAAAAGTGGAGTGTTCCTTTAAAGATACAGTTCATCCAAAAGTATAAATTCTGTCATCATTCACTCACCCTAATGTTGTCCCAAACCACATGCTTTATATCTTATTCTTGTTCTAAGGTGCACCTGTCACCGCTCGCTTTTCTCAGCTCAGCTAATAATACGAGTTCATAGATATGGATATGTAGTAGACCGCATCCTTAATACATAATGCTTTGAACTACCCTACCAGTCAAAAGTGTGGAAATAATAAGATGTTAGTCGTCTTATGCTCACATTAAAATGTAATTTATTCCTGTAATGGTAAAGCTGAATTTTCAGCATCATTACTCCAGTCTTTAGTGTCACATGATCCTTCAAGAAATCATTGTAATGTGCTAATTTAGTGCTGAAGAATCATTTCTTATATTATCATTATTGTTTACATTATTATTTTAAATAATTTTACACTGTAATATTATTCCACAGTATTACTTATATTTGATCAAATAAATGCAGCTTTGGTAAGAAACATTTTGCAAAAACTTTAAAAAAAATTTGACAGAAAGAGTAATGTCTCAAAGAAAAATTAAACTGATTTTAATTCATGCTCTATGACCCTTAACAGCAGTTGATGGACAGACTGTGTGGCACTGTAAAGCTCCCTCATAAGCTTTGTCCTGTCCAGAGTAGTGAGGTGAGTTCACAACCAAATATACTGACTATTATGCAGATCTCTGAAACTGATAAAGATGTATCAAACTTATAAATAAACACAGACTACCATGCTGAGTTTGCCCGCTGTTTGAAGCCTCTACTGATGTTGGGCCAGCGGAGGCCTGGCTCTGTAACTGCAGGACTTGCCTTGAGTAAAAGGTGAGCAGTTGATCTGTTACATCATTCCAAGTATTATGCAAGAAATATTATCTGGCAGCGCTGTTTGACCTTGTACTGACTATGTTGTTTACTAAATGCTTTTAAAAAGTGCATTAATATATGTTGGTGAGATTAAAGGACATGTGAATATATCCGATCTAGTTTTATAATCAAATGTTGTGATATTTATAACTAGAAGAGTCATGTACTGTTAAAATCAAAATGCACAACATTTTTGCAATAAATAAATGATAATAAAAATAACAATAAACAAACAATGTTTTTTGTGTTTTGTTGGTAGGTGAAGTCTATTTTAAGATAAAACATAATAAAATGTCAAATAAGCATACGATGTTAGTACTTGTCACGGAATGCCAGGAGGAAACAGGGTAAGTTCCATGTGCAGTTTATTAGAAGTAATAACAGGACAAAACGTTGCAAAAGGTAATCCAAAATCTGACACCGACAACACCAACTAAGAAGACAATACAAGCCAGACGCAAATGACAGACAGAGAAGGCATGATATATATAGCAGGGTCAATGATGAACAGGTGTTACCGATAAAACCAGGATTAGTCAGCAGGGGACTATGGGAAATGGAGTTAAACACATAACAAGAAACTAGAGAGCGCCCTCAAGTGGCCAGTCCAGGTCACCACAACAAACACGGTGACAGAATACATCAAAAAAAATTTTTGTACATTATAATGTCACAAAAATTTTATGTTTAATAATACATTATTTTCATAAAGTATCCTGAAAAGTTAAATTCTATCAGTGTTTCCACAGAAATATGAAGCAGCACAACTGTTTTCAACATTGATAATAATAATAAATGTTTTTGAGCACCAAATAAGCATATTATAATGATTTCTGAAAGATCAAGTGACACTAAAGACTGAAGTATAATGTCGAAAAAATATATATAAAATATAAAACAGTAAATTTAAACTGTGATAGTATTTCACAATATTACTGTTTTTACTGTTATTTTTGATCAAATAAATGCAGCCTTTGTTAAAAAAAATTAAAAAAAGTCTTGCCAACCCCAAACTTTTGAATGGTAGTATATATATTTATTATTTTTAATAAAGCACTGATATGTCATGTCAAGGGGATCAGATACTCAGATGCTTCTGTCTAATGACGCAGAGCTGACAGCACACAACAGGAAGGAGACACTGGCATTACTCTGGTGCTTACTCAACCGGTTATTAAGCTTAATAGAGAAACATTTATGTAACACTCCCTGACAAGCACCAGGTGGCAACTGTCCTGTTATAGCAGTCCTGTGTCTGTGAGGTGCCAGGACCTGAGGTGATAACATGAGGCACAGGGACACAGGAGCCAGACTTCCTGGAAAGCTCTCATTCCTGGAGAAGGGCTCAGTGAGTTATGCCACTGACTGGACTGCTTCAGAGCCTTATTTATAAAACAGCTGTATAGGAGTACTGTTTCCAGATCAGTTTGGCTCTTTAGCTTGCAGTGAGTAAGATTAGTTCAGCAGACATGTGTTGGTACCAGTGCAAATCTATATGAACAGAGCTTACGAAAGAAATGGATGTGATCCTAAATTCCTATTATCCGAATCCACCTAAGATGTCACTGAAGTTCGGGTTGTGTCAAACTCCTGTTGCTAGGGAGTGAACTATATAGAGTTTGTACAAGCACTTTTCCAAGAAACTGGAGAAGAGGACTTATGTTGTGAGAAAATCTGCTTAGTGTCTGCATAGATTCCTGTCTATCTGCATAATGTAGCAGCTATTTTCAGGGCTGATGAATGTTAGCTGTGCAGTTCTTGCTTTTGAAAACATTTCTGAGTTTCTCTAGCATGCCATTGTGCATACTGTTATACAACTGACCCCAAAAGTATCTGAACTTTAGAATTTGAGGATTTGCACTAGACAACAAAATATCAATCCATGTGTCATCTGCAAACAAATTATGATCCTTTCTCAGGCCTAACTCCAATTAACTTTAACAATTATTTTTATCAGGAACTATAGGCATTAAGGTTGACACCAGAAAGTGTAATAAAATATCAAAAAAGAAAACCAAATATATGTAAAATATATTTAAATAAAAATACGTAGATATATATATATTATATAACTGTATATATATAGTGCTGTCAAGGATTAAGCGGCGATAATGCATCCAAAAATACCAGTTTTCATTTACACAATATACAAGTATGTGGTATACTGTGACTTATTATTATGTGTATAAAATACAAACCACTGCATGTATTAGTTAAGAAATAATATGTTGTGGATATATTAATATATTTATTATATAATATAAATATATAAACTGTATATACATGTAAATATTTTTAAAATATAAACATGTATGCTTTTGCATTTATATATGCATAATAAATATACACAATACACACACATATAGTATGTAAACAAAAACTTTTATTTTGATGCGATTAATCACAATTAATCGATTTGACAGCACTAAAAATATGTACTATTTATAATATTGTTATATCTTTTAAAATTATATATAGATGTATTTTTTCCTCTTATGGCAGAATGTGTTGACCAAAAAACAGTAAAATGACTGTATATTAGAATTTAAGAATTTTGAATATACATTTTAATATGCTATGTATAATATGTCTTCTTAATATTTTTGTTGAAACTATGGTCAATATTTTCAGGATTGTTTGATGAATAGGAAGTTCAAAACAGTTATTTGAATTATTATTATTAATATTATTATTTTTAATATTACAAATGTCTTTACTGGCACATTTGAAACTTCAGTGTCTGCTTTGATATTTGTTCTGTAGGCAGGTCATAAATCTTTAGGTCTGGCTAAAGCGACCAATTTGGTGGAGCCATTGCGAAATATCAGCCCTAATCCTCTTAGCCCACTGTCATGATTAAAAGTTTTAATATTGAATTTTCATCGCCATGCCACACCTTCTACTGCGCACGTTTTCTCAAAAGACTCATTACAGCCTCAATACATCTACACAGAATACCCAAGGTGATAAGAAATCAGAATGAATACAGCCATTCCACCACAGCAGCCTCCATCTCTCCATAGAGAGTCCAATGACACAAGTCCCTGTGACAACTTTCCACATCAATCATCCCTCCCATTCTCAGGTTTATGAAGCCTTCCACCAAACAAACCCCATCTGCCCCCGTGCCAACAGACAGGATAGTATGGAGGTCAGGCTTCTCTCACTATTTTTAACAGAATTTCAGAGAAGTGTCTCGGATTCTGCTCGTAGCACAGAGCTCATGCTAAGGTGCTAGGCCATGGGAGCACTTTGTTCCTATGCTGCTGATGTCACCACTGGTGCCAGCATTTTAAATTGGTAAAAGTTCGGGGTGGGACACTTGTCACTTAGACACGGAGAACATACAGTGTCCAGACTCACTCGTGGGACTTGGACCAACACGGTACGTGTAACTAGGAAAGAGAGATTAAAGGAGCTTTGAAACTAAGGTAACTCTCTTTTTTCTTGATGTTTGCTTCATTATGAGCTTTCAATAGGCTTTTCATTCCTAAGCTTTTAATTCCTGTTCCTGAACCTCAGGAATTTCCAACAGAGGTTTGTGGATGCAGAGGTAGGAATGCTGTGTTTCTGTGCACCATTAATTTTAGGGACTGTCAATGGTCATGAAGCTCTGAAAATGTAATAAGCAACAGTATCTGACTTAAAATTGATTCAAAATAAGTCTGAATGTCAATGTTTTGATAGTTGTTACATAATCTGTTGTTGCTCTGCTTCAGACGTAGAACATTACGTTTTTTAGTTCAGTGCTGGTATTGTTAACTAAAACTAAAAATGTTTTGCTTTTTGAAATAAGTTTAAATAAAATAAATGTAAAATTAAATGAAATAAATGTTGAGTTGAAGGACTAATTAAAGCTAAATAGAATATAAAAACATAATAAAATGGCAAGGCACATAACAAAAAAACGACAAAATTACTAAACTGTAAAATTAAAATCTAATTCAAAATATTACATACTTTAATAGTATATTAATGATACTAAAACAATGCATTAGATGTTTATTTATTAGATAAATAAAACAATGCGATTTTGGTAAAAATAAAATATAAAATAAATTGGTTTTGTTTTGTTGGATGTGCTTTTACCTGTTTATTGTAATTGTAAATAACAAAATTGTTATTAAATCTGTGTTGTTAAATGTTCTTGTGTTTTACTGGTTTAGCTTATTTGAGGATTTGCATTTGTACTTGCTTTTTCTTTAACTTAATGTCCGTCCTATATCAGTACTTGCTAAGTTCAAATCTTCATTAGAGCAATCTTGGCATTTAAAAATCAATTCTGATTCTGAATCTCCAACAATCTACAGGTGACAAATAAGATTAATTAGAGGACAAGTCAAATTATTTAGACTTCTTTTAGGGAGCTATTTTGAATAGATACTTGTCTCTCTCTTATCCTACTACAGGCTGGCCCCTCTGCCTATGTCGTGCTCGTCCCCTACTGTCAGTGAAATGTCTTTTGGCCGCAGACCCACCTTTCACCAAAACATTTGCACCAAGGTGCTGCTGGCTGAGAGCAGAGAGTCACCCTTCACTGAGCACTGCCGCAACTTTGAGAAGAGCTACAGGGTGAGAATTAGTCCTCATTCAGTAATAACTAAAGCCAAATAGTCTTTTACAGACCCCATGGAGTCAAATTTGTGAGTTTGTTTGCCTTTTTAGCCTTTGTTTTTTTTTTTTTTTTGTGTGGATATGTTAGTGTACACCTAGACATTTACTAAATTAAACCAAAAATTATTGGCCATTTAAAAAAAAAAGTGTCAAGACTTTCAATATGTCAGCCTCAACATAATTTTTTAATGAATCACAGTATGAAGTAGGGAGGCGTGACAATGGAGTTGATGATCCAAGTGCAGGCTTTATTCCAAAGAGTAGTCAAAACAGGCAGGGTCAAACAACAGCAAACAGGTACAACCCAGGGTGAGACAAACAGGTTGAAGGGCAGGCAGCAGGCAAGGCACAGGGAATGCTACAGGCTAGACAATACTGAGCAATGAATGTGTGAAAAACCAGGCTTAAAATAGGGTGAGACTGATGGAGGTAACGAGACACAGGTGAATGCAATAAGTGATGATGAGTCCAGGCAAAGGATTATGGGAAATGGAGTCCGGGGTGAATGGCAAAGGTACAGGATGGAGTGCCCGCTAGAGGAGCTTGTGGGCACTCCAGCTGGCAAGCGTAACACACGGGAACAAAAACTGTACTCTGCTAGCGATTTCACAATATGTTTGATCTGTTTAGCATGTAAACTTTACAAATCAGAGACATCTATCACAATTGAATGCATAATATATACTGCAATCGTAAAATAATCTCTTTAACACTCCATTATTATTTCTGCTGCATTTAAGTTATTTGTAACCAAGAGAATAAAATGCTTGTCGATTCCATACATGTATACTCTAAACAACATTGTTGTTGTTTTTTTCTGTTTTGGGTCTCATAAAATAGGGCTGTGTATGTGTGTATTATTTTATTAATTCTATGCATTTTTCATGTGCCAGTTTCTTCAGACAGAGGTCCAGAGGCTGAAGGACGAGGTTCAGGAGATGCACAGAGACCTGACAAAACATCACTCTCTCATCAACACAGTCACTCTGGATGAGATCCTGGAAAGGTCTCTACTCATTGACGAACAGATCGCGTCTCAGTACTCGGTTGTGCAGACCCAGAGGGCTGTATTTGAGGAGGTGAGGCTAAATTATAATTCCTGCAAAAAACATTACTCTTTCAAAACACAGCAGCACCTTAGCATATTCTGGATGTGTTTCTAGATGTGGGATGTGACCTTTCAAAGAGTAACCAATGAGCAAGAGATCTATGAAGGTGAGGAAAAACAACAAGTTGTCTGTGTTGCCTCAGGGTTCATTTTACCATGGATGTTAAGTTATTTCCTTGCACTAATTAGTGAACTGATTCATTTACTAATTACAGCTCAGCTCCATTACCTTCTGCAGCTGAAGCAAGAAAATTTTTACTTGACAACCATTGCACGACAAATTGGACCCTACATCTTGTCCATAGCGAAAGTAAAAGAGCGTCTGGAACCCAGGTTGTTTTGCTGTTTTTTTTATTGAAATATTCATATTTTATATGTGAATATTTTACTTCTGCATTCCATTTGCTTAAAGGAAATCGTTCACCCAAAAATGAAAATTTGCTGAAATTGTACTCACCCTCAGGCCACCCAAGATTTAGATGAGTTTGTGTTTTCATCGCAACAGAGCGGGGAGAAATGTAGCATTACATCACTTGCTCACCAAAGGATCCTCTGCAGTGAATGGGTGCCGTCAGAATGAAGCCCAAACAACTGATAAAAACATCACAATAATCAATAAATAAATAAATAAAAATAAAGGTGTATGTGTGTAAGAAAAAATGCCATCAAGACATATTTAACTTCAAATTGTTGCTAAAATATGAGTCCTTAATTCAATTCAATTCAATTCAAACTTATTTCTGTAGCGCTTTTCACAATACACATCATTTCAAAGCAGCTTTACAGAAAATGCATGTGTCTGCATTACAATTTAGAGTGATCTGTTATCAGAAGTTAATTGGCCAAGTAATGTTCATTTCATTTTACCCATTTGAATCCACATATTACTTTCTAAAGTGAAAAAAAAAAATCATGTTGTCTGAATCAGGAGAGAAATATGCACAGATCAAGCACCGTTTACAAGTCCAAAACAGTTCTTAACAAAACAGGACAACAGGGGATTGACTATTGAATACTAGTTGAATATTTTAGTCATTAAATTGTACAATGTTGATGTATTCACAGGTTTCAAAAGCCTGAGAAGGACTGCATGGACACTGTAGTGAAAATATGTGAGGACAGCGCAATGACTACTGAACAAAACAGGTGATGCATTTGATGTTACTGTAACACAGCTCAAAGTGCATATATTACAATATAAAGACAGACTGATACATAATTTATTCCGCCAGCTGCAATGAGAAGAGTTGCTTAGCAGGCTATGATCGAGACTCTGACACAGACAACTCTCTTATCCTGCTGCCTAGTGAGACACTACTAAAGAGCAGTGACTTCTGCTGGCAAGGAAAGCAGATAAATATTTGTAAGGCCTCTTGCGGTCAAGAGCTGCCACTACAGAGCTGCATGTCTGGATGATGCTGAACACTGACCGCAAACGTGGCATGTGCTTTCAAGCATGTTCTAGATGTCAACACATGAACATGGGGCTTTACAGTAACTGAAAATTAAGAAGGACATGAATGGAATATTAATAACATTTTAAGTGCGTCAAATCAAATGGACCTTAGCTATAAACCAATTAGATAGGATGGCCCATAAATGTTTCACAGACCAGTGGATTTATTTGTTTTTTAATTTAATTTAATAAAGTGTGTTGTTTGTTTTTGTGTTGCTTTTTGGTACTGGGATGACAGTGGTGTTGCGTTACTTAAAAGGTAGTAAACTAAAACCACAAAACATTGAAAATAAACCAAAACTATATAAATGTTTTCGGCATAATTAAAATAAAAGATAAATAGAAATAAAATATAGATGAAAAAGGTAATGAAAAGTTTTTAAAAGTATAAGAAAATTAGAATAAATAAATAACCTAAATAATAAGACAAGGTACTAAAAATTTCTGAAGCAAAAAAACAGAAAATAAAAATAAAGAATACTAAATATAAAATCAAAAAATAAAAATAAACAAAAGCATATAAACAAAAAAACAACCATTTAATTAAATTATAAAACTAACATTAATAAAAAATCTGAAATATAAAAAAAGCTCATGAAAATATCAATAAATACTATTTAGTATATAAAAAAATATTAAAAAACACTGGCAGGCTATAGAGAGTAAATAGAACATTGAAAAGTAAATGATGACACGATCAGTGGAATTCTTAAAAGATAAAAAAACATTGCTGTGGTTATTTATTTATTATTTTGTATTTTGCTGTCAAATAAATATGGTGTGAACAGGCTTTATGAGCAAAACTAACATCTTAATTTAAAAATATATATATGGTTAAAAGGTTCAAAGATTTGTTTATGCCTCATAGCAGCTGGATGCTCATAAAAATAATTATCCATTTAGAGGGACACAGAAGACCATTTGTATACCAATAATAACTAATAAGATTCTTCATATAAAAAAGAGGGTGGGGTTTTTTAGTGCACTACAGCCATTAAGTTTCTGTGAACTGGGTTTGCTGATCATGACTGTCATCCCCTTCCCTGTGTGTAAGAATGGAAAGAAGGCTGGACATAGCATCTCATAAAATCAGATTGCAGCACTTCAGCCAATGCCCCAGAGAATACTACATAAACAGACATAAATTAACAAAGACTGAAGGATAAACAGCTAGCTAAATGTGGCAAGCAACCATTTGTGAAGATTTAAAAGCCAGTGATCATGACAATCATGACATATATTTAAGAAATATGCTAACTGAGTAGGTTTGACATCAATGTCAGTGGGAGATACATGAAATGAATGGCTTTTGATGCAACTAGAGGGAGCACTTTAGTATTTGCATGATGCATGTCAGATGTTGATTGTGAAAACAGCGTTTAATATTGCTGATTAATAGTTTTGGGTAAACTGTGATTTTTCAGGATTCCTTTATGATTAGAAAGTTCAAAAGAACAGAATATATTTGAAATAAAAATCTTTTGTTATTATCCGTGAAAAGTCTTCATCTTGATCCAAGTTAATGTGACTTGGAATAAAAGTATAGATTAAGAATGAAAAAAAAACAATTTGAATGGTAGGGTTGCACATGCATGTAAGAATATTGTTAATGAATTAATATGATATAAAAATATACAAACTATCCATGAGTCTTTGTGTTTGTTGCTAAGGACATTTACTCACCAAAAGTGTAAGCGTCAGTTTTTTACTGACAAATAAAATTTTGGAAAAATAGGTCCAATAAAATATTCTTGTCTCGACCTGACAGAGATGATTAATGACAAAACACAATTCATCATGATCAGCCCCCCCATGACAACCGTCTTCTCTATCTATCTCCCGGTCCCTGGCTCAAACTATTGAATGGCCAGACAGTTGTCTTCAAAGCAGTTTTTGACATTGGTCATTGTCTGTATTTTATTTATTGGAAAAGGAGGCAGAGCAAACCTAAACCTATAGCCAGTGTTGGGCAGTAAGGCATTATTATAACATGTTTACTGTAATCCCTGTAATTTGATACATTTTCAGAGTAACTGCCAACACGCCTATAGCACAGTTATACATTTAAGTCATTTGCAGACGTTTTTATCCAAAGCGATTTACAATTGGGGGATACATAAAGCGAGTCTTCTTAAAGAGGCAAACAGTCATAGGAAGTGCTCGTAATACCAAGTTTCTGGCATTTGTTCAAATAAGTACAAGCTATAAAGAGAAGGAATAAATAAAGAGAAAGAAAACTTTTTTTTTCTTTCTTTTTTTTCTCACAGGATAGCTAATCGGGCTAGTAATAGGCAGACAGTTGTTTTATTTTTATTATTGTAAAGGACCTTTCAATGAATCCTAAACATTTATTATCATATGGTTTTTCTGTACTTTTATGCTGGCAAACAAGGACTAGAACAGTGGCTTTCTTAATACCAGACTAACCTTGTGGCATGAATGAAGCAACAGAGCCACAACTTCATACATAAAGTGAATATTTGTGACACAGTGCTCTACACAGATAGAGCGAAAGAAATGGGGTCACTGTGACCTTCAAGAGCAGGCAGTCAAAGTTCAGACTTTGAAATACATTTGGTGACAGCAAATTGGAAAGCGGGATGACTGAGCAAGGGTTCAGGACTTCTTGTCTCAACAGTCATATTTCATCTCTCCTCTCCACCCTACAGGGTCTTCATAAATACACACAAAGTGCCTGGTTATTCTTCTTCATTATATTTACTGTTTTAAGGTGCTTACCTGGTTGTAAACAGTGTGATTTTCCTATTTCTGGCGGTTTGGTCCATATGAACATCCACAATTTATTGACTCACTGAACAGACGGGATGCAAATGATTCTCTAATGAGTAACTTTCAAACTGGATACAGCAAGAAGAACGTGTTTGCACTGTAAAATCCAATAGTTTACCTTACTTAGATTTAATTAGTTATCTTTACTTAGTTGTTATACTTACTAGGTTTTATTAAGTTCCAGCTACTTTCAAGGCAAATAAAACAATTTACTTACTGTTTTGAGTGACACGTACTTAAAGGGGTCATATGATGCAATTAAAAATTTTCCTTTCTCTTTGGAGTGTTACAAGATGATTGTGCATAGATAAGTTACCTGAAGTTGCACAGACTAAAGTCTCAAAACCAAAGAGATATTCTTTATCAAATATAAGACTCTGCCACGTCCCCCTAAAACAGCTCGTTCTAACACACCACCACATATCTACATCACTATGTGGAAAAATTTGCATAACGCCACCCAAATGTTCAAGCAAAGAAAGAAGGCGTGGTTTCAGTAAACGCAGTTAGTGTTGAAGCAGCCATGTAATGGAGACACTGTGTGTTTCACTGCGAAAGCAAAAGCACTTTATTTGGACTTCCAAAAGTAGATGCATTTAGGAATCTCTAAGATAATTACAAAGAACAGCAAATAAATACATACATGTATTTTGAAAGATGAAGCTTGCGATTAAGGTAAGGGGCGTTACATTTACAACGAGCGCTTGCGGTGTTCGGCCAATCACAAAGCACTGTGTCAGCTGGCCAATCAGAGCAGACGGTGCTTGTCGGAAGGAGGGACTTTGTTGAAAATTACGTGTTTGAGAGAGGCGGGGCATAGCAGTTCTACAATAATGTACAGTATTTGAAAATAATGTGTTTTTTGAACATAAAAAGCATGTCAACATATTCTGTTACAAATACACAAAATAATGATCTTTAAAAAAGAATCATATGACCCTTCAATATTCAAGTAGCCACAAAGGAACCAATGACATTAATAAACCAGTGAGACTAACCAGTGAGCAGTGCACTAATATGTTGCTAATGTGCAACATAACAACAGAAGAAGAAGATGAAAAGAAAAAGAGTCTTCATAGACTTTTCACCTATTTCCTCCATGTCTGCAGTTATCTTTCTCTAGATGCATTCACTCGTTTCCTAAAGTCATCTTGAAAGTCATCTTGAATGTTGAAGCTGACAACATAAGCTGACTTCATATTCAATTGATTTTTTTTTTTTTTACTCTTTTACTCACCATTATAGTGATTAGCATTCCCTTTGGTTGGGCACTTGGAACTTCATTTCTGTTATTATAATTTTCTTCTTCTTAATGCAGCAATGCATCATGAAGACAGAATTATTTGATTTCAAGAGATGAAAAGTAATACCGGTAAATAGGTTGCTTTTAGAAAGTGACCTATCTTTTTATTAAAGCATTAGTGCGTTTTTATGTGTGCGGGTTTATTAATGAACATTTTCCAGTTTCATTTTTCAAAAATACCGCGAGATGCTTTTATTTGGGTTTATATCATCCTTTAAACATGTGTGGTAACAAAAGTCACACACAGACTTAAACATTCAGAACATGAACCACAACAATGGTAACAATTCAACTTAATTTATTTTCATTACTTGTAACAACAGCCATTTTTTTTTTGCTCTTTTTGTTGTGCTGCTACTGACACAAGACAGCAAATAAAACTGGCAAATAAAAACAACAACAGTAAAAAACAAGCAATTGCATAATTTATTCATGCCGCAATGCAGTCAGTGAGTAGCTATACTAAGTCATGAGTAAACTTAAATGAAAGGATCAAGTACACCCTACAGTTTTTTTTAGTTACTAGAACTCTCGTGTAAATAAACTATACTAAGCCTTTGTCAGTACAACATAATATTCCTATTTCACTTTACTTAGTTTCTTCAAGGCAATCGGTTTGCATGCTTTTTTTAAGTAAGCCCAACTAATTAGATTTTACAGTGTAAATATAATAACTGTACGGTAATAATGATATAATTTAAATAATTTATAAAACGTATATGAAATAATTACCGTACTATAAAGCAAAGTACAGCAGTGTTGTTTCTCTCCTGAATGAATCAGTGTATTTGAAAGAATAAGCTGATTGAATTCAATGACTCTCTCATAGATGTTAATTTGTTGTCCTACCTGAGTAAACCAGGAGAGGGAATCATTCAGTGATATATTCACCTGTTTCATTTCTGAAAGAATAAGTGATTATGACTCACTCATAAAGACAGTACCTTGTCGCCACCTACGGAGGTAAAATGCAGTGGTGTGGTACATTGGCTATATTGAAGAACAATGCCACAATCAGTTATTTCTAATTATTGTTATTTCATAGTGTTTGTATTTGTGCTTAGGTCTGCCATCACTCTGACATGCTTTTCGAAACTGGTACTGTAATCCAAAAAATACAGGCTATCTGTCAATCACGTTGTGGGAAATGTGAACGAGTGTAATTGCATAACCAAAATGTACAATACTTTCTAATATTCAAACATAGTTAACATTTTATAATAACTTTCATTAACAATGCCAACCAAAATTATTACAAATTAAAAATGCAAAAACAGTTCATTTGTATTCACTAGATGTCATGGAAACATTGAGATAATATATTATTATTATATAAATGTAATAATATCTTTAATATTAAATCAAATATAATAGATTTAAAGGTCTATATTAAATGCAATACACTATAAAAAGATGCTTGGTATGATTTCTTAATGAAAGTTATTACAAAGTGTCACAGAGAATCAATTGAAATTCATCAGAAGGCTGCACAACATCACAAAAAAAGCAAGTTAAAAAAAACTGCACAATCAGAACAAAGTTATAAAGCTCTTTCCTCAAATGGCAAAAAAATGTTGTCATCAACTTTGGATTTAGTGAGGAGTTCAACTCAGAAGGCAAAAAGAGAGCTCTTATATCGTACAAAAATAGCATGTGTAAAAAGGAATCGGTAATTTTCAAAATCTGTCCATTCACTGCTGACTGCCACTCTTTCCCAGTTTGATCATTCTGTCTGGGCATTTGCATTAGAGTTTATTTTCCATAAAACATCTCCAGAAGAAGTTCCTCCATGTTGACAGCTCCAATGACTGGTTTGAAGAACAGACCGGCCACCACGTTGGCATTGATGGATCTCAGCATGCAGAGGGCGAGGAAGAGTTTGGCGAATCTTGCACTGTCCCCGCGGTGAATCATTTTGACATATTCATTAAGCGCCTGGTTTGCCTCGCTCTGCAGGCCCTGGATGTAATGTTGACACTGCAGCCCTGCAACATCTAGAGATGGAAAGAGACTTGATATATCCAGTACCAGAAAGACCTTAAGATGTGAAAGAACTCATTAAACAGATACCCTTTGATTACCTCTACACTTGACTATAATTCTCAAAATTATGAATTTTTGAGAACAATTCATGATAAACAAAGAAACATTTGTGTCATGAAACTTTGATTCATATATTGTCATATATTCATATTTGAATGAATGATCTGTTACATACCCCAAGTCAGAAAACTTGACTATTTTTGGTCCAACTAATTAGTGTAAATATTATTATTATTATTATATGACAATATTTATTAGTATAAGTATACTATTATTATTTCTGAATTTTGATAATACAATGCGACTCATGTTAAAATAATTCAGCAAAACAAAGCACTATTTTTTAATACTGATATTTATCTACTTGTGTGTATTATTATTAAATTATTATTATTATACAGTTATGCTTACAAACATCCTTAATTACAATGTGATCCAATTTCAAACCATGAACTGCTTAATAAGGTATGTATGTATTTATGATTGCTATATTATGACGAATATGAATTATTACAATGTGATTTAAATTTAAACCAGTTAAATGCAACTATGAACTGTCCTAATTCGGGTATTTTATCATTATTATTATGAATGTTAATAATTACATTGTGGGTCACAACAAACCCGGTTATTCTTAACAGCAGCTAGAAAGTGTCGTACTTCAGGTGTGACCGGTTAGCATGTCTCACCTGGGTTGAACAGAATGGCCCCTTTTAAGTACGCGTACTCCTTGGTGCTTATGTCCAGTCCCCAGCATTTCCGCAGAAACATTTTAATACCTTGAACGTCGGTCAACGCCACTCCACCGTTATTACTCTGGTGGTCCTGCTTGTCCTGTCCGCTCGTTAATATCCGCTGCAGCATGCTGGGCTCTTGCGTCTCCGAAGTCTCGAAGTCGATCCTGTCCTGCGCCATGCCGAGCACCAGCAGCGGCGCCCAGCTGCTCCGCACCAGCGTGTGTTGGTCATCCACCGGCAGCTCCTGAAAACACGGGACATTCTTCACGAACTTCAGGGTCTTGACCAGGACCGCGGAGGCGGCTTTACATGTGGTCTGAGGGGAGCGGAGAGACACCTTCGTCTTGGAGCCGCAAGCACACGCGCGCATGGACAATGCGAGCCTCGGGGTCCTCGGCTGGTTCCCAAGTTGCGCAGTCTGACTGTCGTTCTTTAAAATGCTGTACAAGATGCTGTTCTGTCACGTTCTTCATGAGTTTCTTGCCTTTATGTTTGGTTGCAGCTGCTGTCAAAGTAAGCCATCCTCCTGGTGCTGCGGGGGCTGTTATGTT
>JADLZN010005791.1:0-43685 GCA_018155175.1 Sinocyclocheilus anophthalmus
TTAACGATTCTGGGAGAAATATCATACTTTTTGGAGGAAACATCATCTGTCATCTCAAATACAGGTGGAACAAAGAAAAATACTAGATTTGGATTTAAATCTGATACATGTCATGCCAGGGTTGATGCCGAACACCATCAGTGGTTGTATCTAATTGTGATGCTGTAATTTTTAACTTGCTTAAGTGTGAATGAGACATGACTGAAAGAGATCCTTTTTATTGTTATTCCCTAAAATATTTCCCTCTGTTGCAACCCTCAATTTTCATTTTCCATCCCGTATATTGAAACCAGCAATTCAAGTTCAGCTATACACGATATACGATATACTATACGATACAGAATGCCATTTTGGGATCAATAACATTACAACCTCAAGTTTGAGTCAGGTAAAGCTTCAGTGAAGAAAAGGTTTTTAGACAAATTGCATTTAAAGGAATAGTTCATAAAAAAATGAAAAGGTGCTAAAAATGTATTCACAGCAGGCCATCCAGTCTGTAGATTACATCACTTTCTCACCTATGGATCCTGTGTTGTGACTGTCAGAATGAGAGTCCAAACCATCCCAAAAATTCCACAAATAATCCACATGACTCCAGTCTATCAATTAACATCTTGTGAAGTAAAACGCTGCATGTTTGTACACTTACCAAAAAGTAGTATACTTCAAGTTTATTTTAGGAAGTATACTTAAGTAAAGTTCAAGTATATTTTTAAGTAAACTTTATGTAGTGAGTATACAAATATCAGTGTACTAATATTATACTTGTAAGTGTACTATTTCAATAACATTTAGGACTAAATTGGCCCACTTTTTAGTATATAAAAATATACTTTTAAGTATAACAGTAGTAAACTTTGAGTACACAACTAGTTCACATCAAATTGTTTAGTTTGTACTGCAACTATACTAAAAGTGAATTTATAGATTATACTGATAGTTTACTAATTAAATAATTGAAGCATTTTTAATACACTTTGAAGTATAGTCTCAGTAAAATACTAGTTTAGTAGTTTTATACTACAAGCATACTCGTACGTTTTCTTTAAGTTAACTTTACATCATACTTTAAGTATACAACTATATCCCTATTTAGGTATTAATTTGTATACATTTTGTTACATGAATATCTGAACATACAAAACATCAAAAGAACAGGGTATATGCTTGTAAACAAAAAAATTGTATTCTAGCTTCATGCATTCTTTATTAAACACTTGAATGTGGATAAGTTTAAATAAAGAAAGAAAGAAATAAACAACACTTTGAACAAAAAGCTGAAAAAAAGACTATAAATTTGATTCAGAATGATAATCAAAACGTAGATAAAGCCGATCAACACCCCAAAGCTTGACAGTCATTATTACCTCTTCATGGGTCGACCTTTTATTCCATAATGTTACACAGTTTTGATACCGTTTTATGTCTGATGATCGTGTTAGAAAACATGTGGAAGCATCTGTTGTTTCGGTTTCTTCTTCACTTGTGTTTTTTGAAAATTCTGTACAGAAGATGTGTACTAGTGCCTCTACAGTATAACAATGAAAACATGGATTCCTGGAGCACAAGTATAGCTCAAATATATGTAGACTTTTTCTAAGTATAAGTCAAGTATACTTAATGTCATTTTAAGTATATTTCTGAGAAGTACAGAAAGCCTATAAAAAGTAGACTAAAAGTATACTTTCCTATTTTTTAGTTTAAAAGAAGTATACTAATAGCACACTTGAATAAACTTATTTTTCGTAAGTGTAAACAAATCCATATACGTAGATATTTTATAAATTCCAGTGTCCCTTCTTTGCTTCCAGCTAAAATATTACTTGACTGAGTATTGTTTACAAGCAAAATACAGTCCAAAACAGTTCAAAAACAATATTTATTGTGAGATGATGACTGTTCCACGGTGAGCAAGAGATTTCTACTAATTTGTTCAGATGAAGAAACAAACTCATCGACATCTCGGATGGCCTGATGGTGAGTAAGATCATTTCAGAAAAAAATAATTTTTTGTGTGAACTATTCCAATTTTTTTTGTTCTTAGAACTAATACAGTGTACTTTTTTTTCCAGTAGTATGGAAATTAATGGCTATACTGTCAACTGTTTGTTTACCAACATTCTTCAAAATATTTTTCTTTATGTTCCCCCCCTAGAAACACAAAAAATGTTAAGGACCAAAAGACAGTAACGAATCTCAGGGAATACACTTTGCAACTAGCAGATTACTGTCTTCCTCTACAGTCAAAAATCTGGGTGTTATATTAGATAGCAACTGGTCTTTTGAAAATCATATTTCACATGTAACAAAAACAGCATTCTTCCATCTTAGAAAAATTGCCAAGTTACGAAACATGATACCAGTTTATGATGCGCAAAGCTAGTTCATGCATTCATGACCTCTATTGGACTATTGTAATGCACTGCTAGGTGTTTGTCCTGCATCTTCAATAAACAAGCTAGTAGTCCAAAATGCAGCGGCTAGAGTTCTTACCAGGCGAAAATATGATCCTATTACCCCAATTTTACAGTCTCTGCACTGGCTACCTATTAAGTTCCGTATCAGTTACACAATATTATTACTTTGAATTAATGGTTAGCTCCTGCGTACCTAACTAGTTTTCTACCATGCTACAATCCATCACGCACCCTAAGGTCGCAAAACTCTGGACTTTGGTAGTACCTAGGATAGCAAAGTACACTAAAGTAGGTAGAGCTTTTTCGCATTTGGCTCCCAAACTCTGGAATAGCTTCCTGATAATGTTCGGGGTTCAGACACACTCTCTCTTGTTTAAATCTAGATTAAAGACACATCTCTTTGCCAAGCATTCAAATAATGCATCTCAAAATCTTTTACTGCAGTTATATCTAATAAAACACATTATTATTCTTTAGTTTGGGTTAAACAAATAATTTTGCTTGGTTGGAACAGCAGCTACGCTAATTATGTTTCTATTTGTTTCTCTGTTTTTTTTACCACGGGATGTCAACTAGGATTTACAAAAGCTTCAGTCTGCATCCAGAACACCTGAGAAGAGATGATGCCAACCCCTCAGAGGACCTCAGATGATGCCAACCCTGAAACAACATACAGAACTACCACATTTTGCGATAAGTTTGATTGCATCATATAATAAAATTGCTGTTAATAGTGTTCATCGTCAGTTTTATTACGTCTTAAATTGATTTTCCGTACATTTCTGCCATATGTACATTAAACTGACAGTCACCACTGATAAGCTACCACGAAATATTGTAGAAACTTAATTGGCTGTAAAGTTGCTTTGCAATGATTTGTATGGTGAAAAGCGCTGTACAAATAAACCTGACTTGACCATTTAGCGCCCAAACTCTGGAATAACCTACCTAACATTGTTTGGGAGGCAGACAAACTCTTGCAGTTTAAATCTAGATTAAAGACCCATCTCTTTAACCTGGCTTACACATAACACACTAATATGCTTCTAATATTCAAATCCGTTAAAGGATTTTTTAGGCTGCATTAATTAGGTCAACCGGAACCGGGAACACTTCTCATAACACCCGATGTACTTGCTACATTGTTACAATAATGGCATCTATGCTAATATTAGTCTTTTTCTCTCTTATTCCGAGGTCACCGTTGCTACCAGATCCAGTCTGTATCCAGATCATATGGTCACTGCAGTCCCCCGGATCCAGTATTTATTCAGACCAGATGGTGGATCAGCACCTAGAAAGGACCTACACAGCCCTGAAAGACAGCGGAAACCAGGACAACTAGATGAGCCCCAAAAATACAGATCCCCAGTAAACACCTTGTCTCAGACGGCCACCGGGACAAGACCACAGGAACCAGATGAGTCCTCTGCACAATGTGACATTGCTGCAGCTTGGAATTGAACTGCTGGTTTCATCTGGTCAGAGGAGAACTGGCCCCCCGACTGAGCCTGGTTTCTCCCAAGGGTTTTTCTCCATTCTGTCACCGATGGAGTTTTGGTTCCTTGCCGCTGTCGCCTCTGGCTTGCTTAGTTTGGGACACTTCATTTCCAGCGATATCGGTGACTTGATTGCAAATGATTGCAAAGATACTATTTAAAATGAACTGAGCTGGATGATGACATCACTGAATTCAATGATGAACGTCTTTAACTGAAAAATTAGTGTTGACTATTGTCATTTTGCATTATTGACAAACAATTTTCCTAATTAATGCTGTTCAGTTGCTTTGACACAATCTGTATTGTTAAAAGCGCTATATAAATAAAGGTGACTTGACTTGAAGGAACAAAACTCTACCAACTTTCTAATGTACAGTCATTAGCTACGACCAACAGGAAGTCGGCTATTTTGATTTGAATGTGGATTTTTGGAAAAATATGGCTGTGGAATTTTGCATACTTACTATACACAAGAGAATTATATTATACACACCAAACTTTGTCTACATGACGTCAAAACATTGAGGAACTTATATTGCGGCTGGATTTTGATCGAACTTTTGAACGGTTTTGCCGTGGTGCAAAACAACGCTCTATGGATAACAGAAAATTAAAAAACTATCTGATCTAAAAGACATCTGATCTCACTCTGCCACTCTGCCTCTGTGTGAGGAAGGGGGGAGGTGGGGGGCTGGCTGTGTGTGTGTGTGTGTGTGAGAGTGGGGGTGAGTGTGTGTGTGTGTGAGAGAGAAAGAGATGCGAGAGAGAGACTTTTAAAAATCTCTTTAATCACCAGGAAATTGTTGTTGTTTTTTTTACCAACAGTTCAGCTCGCAGATGAAGACTAAGCTGTAATTAAATATTTCACACATATTATAGATAAATAAAATAGTTAAAAAATGCTTATAAATCATTAAAGGTTTTGGTAACACTTTAAAATAAGGTCTCGTTTGTTAACATTAGTAAATGCATTAACTAACAATGAACAACATATTTTTTACAGCATTTATTAATGTTTGTTGATGTTAGTTAATCAAAATGTTCATGTTAATTCACAGTGCATTAACTAATATTAATAGATAAAAGAGTGGGGGTGAGTGAAGGGGGGGGAGAGAGAGAGAGAGGAGAGAGAGAGACGAGACTTTTACATCTCTTAATCACAGAAAACAGAATCAGTAAATTTTGGTTGTTTTTTTTTTCCATTACAGCTTAAGAAATCTCTTAGGTCTTATCCTTTTCTGTCAGTTTTAGGGACAACAAATCCTAGAAGCACTTAATTTGTAGGGCACTGACAAACATAATTTGGTAACACTTTATAATAACTGCATGCTATGAATCATTAGGTAAGCATTAGTAAATAGTCAGTTCATCCTTTCTAAAACATTGTCCCAACATTAATAGTCATTAGTAAGCAGTTTACAATACAGCTATAAATGCCTTGTTCTTGATTTATAAGCATATCTATTACAAAGGAGATTAAAGGCTCAGTTATCTTCCTAACAAAAAAAATAAACAAACACAACACAGAGAAATACAGAACTCAGAATATTTATTTCAAGATTAAAAAAAAAGAAACTGTACACTTGATTTTTTTTTCTATGAAACTGCAGAGGTTTATTTTTCTTTTTTTTTTTATTAAGTGAACAGTTGTACAGTTTCATTTTTTAAATCTTGAAAAAATATTTTTGTGTTCTGTATCCCTCTGTGTTGTGTTTGTTTAACTTTTCTGTTTGGAAGATTAATGAGCTTTTAAATCTCATTTGTAAATGCTTTACAAGGTATAAATAGTGGTCACTTTAGATTAGCTCACAAAAATAGATGGCTGGCAGCTTTTAAATGTTTTATAACTACCTGACCTAATCATGAATTACAGCAGGAATGTGTTAATAAAGCATTTATTAACACACTGAGCAAATATTATCATGTGTTTAAATAAGATTTATAAATGTACATTTAAATAGTTTAATAAATGATTAATAAACTTTCTAAATGATCTTATGAACTCCTAAATAACTGTTTTGTAAATAACATAATAATTTAGAAATGATAAATTGATCATTAAAGTATGAAAATACAATTATTAAACATTATAGATATGCTCAAGAAAAAAACATTTATAGCTGTATTTATAAACTAATTACTAGTGCCTTTTAATGTTGAAACAATGCTTCATAAAGGATGAATTGACTATTTACTAATGCTTAACTAATGATTTATAGTGTGCAGTTATTATAAAGTGTTACCAATTTTTTTAATGTTTAAGTTTTGAATATTAACTGACATTAATACGTGCTATATAATTATTGTTCATGTTAATATAGTTAATGTTAATAACTGAACCCTTGTTGTAAAGGTTTACTAAAGTTTCTTATATTGTTTCTGTGTATGTGGTTTCACAGTCTTAGGGTTTGGATTAACCCTTTAATTGCCGTATCCCTTAAAACCAGACTGCCAGAGGATATGTAAATGCCATGTGCTGTACACCGTTTCCTGAGCCTACGGGATGGCGTTTGGCACTGCGGCTTGGGCCGGCCATTGCTGATTGCAGCTATTTATAGGTTGTTTTCCACAAGGAAGGACTGCTATGCAAATCTAACGATCTCTGAACGATACGTGGGGTAAGTTCATGGCCTAAATCAGCAATTGTTCCAAAGGTGACTAAAATAAATAAGCAGTGCTGCTTGCAGCTATATTTATAGTTGTTTTTTCCACAAGGAAGGAATGCTATGCAAATCTAAAGATCTCTGAAAGATAATGCTGGGGTAAGCTCATTGGCTAAATCAGTCATTTGTTCCAAAGGTGACAAAAAAAATAATTCAGATAATTTGCTCTTTGCTGATCGTTACTAGTTATAAGCCTTTTCTGGAGGGTTCCATATTGGTTACTACTTTCATAGCATTCCATAATTTCCTGGAATCCCTAGAGTTAAAAAAAAATTTCTATAATGTATCTATGTTTTCCCCTGACCCCTTCAACAGAGTATTTAATTCCTTTTGAACTCATTTTAATTCAATTTGATCTTGATTTATAAAAGCTAACTTCTTCCTATTTAAGCACTCCTTAATATCCTTTGTTATATAACATTTGTTATTAGGAAATATAGTTACAGTTTTCTTCTCAACAACTGTGTCCACACAAAAATTTATATATTCTGTTATTGTCTCTGTGGCATCCTCAATATCCATTTCATGAAACAGATCCCAGTTTGTGCAAGCAAAGCAGCCCTTTAAAGTTCCAATGCTGTCATCAATCCAAACGGATACAGTCTTCGTCTGTGGCTTTATTCTTTTTAAAAGTGTTCTAAGAATCAAGTGAATCGTATTATGATCGCAGTTCGACAAAGGGGGTTTAGGCTTAGCCACATATGCATCCTTCACATTCCCATAACATTTGTCTAGGATCTTATTTCTTCAGGTATCACCTTTTATATACTATTCATACCCTGGAAGTGAGAGGTCCAATCTGCAATGATTAAAATCACCAAGGGTAACACTTTATAATAACTTTCATCAATAAATCATTAACAAACATTATATAATGTGTAACTAATCATTACTTAATATATATTCACAAATCTAGAAATATGAGATAATGTGCTTGTTAAAGGGATCGTTCACCCAAAATGAAATGTGATGTTTATTTGATTTACCCCCAGGGCATCCAAGATGTAGGTGACAACAGGGCCTTTTGCACCGCTTTAGTTCCAGAACTAAATGTACAGTACTAAAGTACTGGGACGATTTTGCTCAAACTATTTCCCAGTACCATTTAAAGGGTTGTATTCGCACCGACAGTGTACGTAAGACGGTCGACACACATTGACATCATTTGTGCGCGGCGTTCAACAACAAAAACAAAGAACAACATTAACAACAGGAAGATGGAGGACGCTGTGATCGGAGCTGTGTTTTTGTCTCGCGGGTTTCACAATAATAGACATGAAATGTCGACGTATAGGCTGCGTAAAGTGATTGAAAGAACGGGAAGGAGGACTAAGAACTCAACGACAACTGGCAGTGCGACATTTGCTACAAGTGCCTGCACTTTAGCATCCGTCCATCTATCGCTGTTCTCCATACTTGTGAAATAAGTTGACACAATGTTTACAGTATGTTTACACAGAGTTTTAAATAATGGCGGGTGAGGGCGTTTTCATACACATTTGGCCAATCAATGTCTACTTACGTCACGATTAGTACCAGTTGTGCTGGTTAGACCATGCTCCGGAGTAGGAGCTAATTTGGTACTCGAAAAAGGCAGTCCGGTACTAAAAAAAAAAATCGCACCCAGTTCCGGCGGTGCGAAAACGCAAAAAGTGGGTAGTTCCACAATTAGTTATGGTACTATGAAAAGGTTCCTGCGGTGCGAAAGACCCTATAGGGCGATTTTGGCCCGGACTGCCTTTTTCGGTCTTTGTTTCCGTTGTAACGGGCGCGCACAAATGACGATGCTGTCGACCGGCTTATGTCACTTCCTAGTACACACTGTCGGTGTCACGGAAAACGAGGCTGGATTCAGGTGCGGGTTCAAACGGGTGCTTTATTGTACAGAGATTATCACCACGGGCAATGAGCGCCTTCGCGGACAGTTAGTGTGGACGTAAGACACGAAACGATTGGTCTGTGCAAAAAACTGAACAGTATTAATATAGTTTTTTTTACCTCTGATTCACACAATGTCGGAACTGTCTGAGCGACGTTCTCAAAAGCTGGGCCTGCACTAGGGACATTTCAGACATTGCAGTGGCAAGATAAGGACTGACAGACTGCAACGGTTTGATTAAAAATCTTAGTTTGTGTTCTACTGAAGAAACAAAGTCACCTACATCTTGGGATGCCCTGGTGATAATATAGTATTATAAATCATGCCACATGCAGATGACACACATTTTCATTTTTGGGTGAACTATCCCTTTCATGGTAACTAATGAACTATTAACATTACCAACTTATTAACATATCATTAATTAATGTAAATTGAAATGCAATACAAGTGTCATTAAACTTCAGTTCACATATTAGCTAATGCTCATTTTTACATTTACAAATGTTGTGAAAATATTAGCTTAATTAGTCATTTAAGCACTTCACAAACTATTCATGTTAATATAGTCATTAACTCATAATCACAGTCTGTAAAAGTCATATATTTGGTCTTTGTTTGTTGTGTAGACTTCTATTTGCACATCTTAAATCATTTATTAATTATTTGTTAATGTTTTTGCAGTACCCAATCTAAAGTAGAAACCATTTAGCAATTGTAAATGTTTATAAACATTTACCAATCACTCGTACCTTCATGAGCAGCCGTTTGATGGCTAAAAGTGTCCCAAATGACCGGAATTCGCCCTATTTTCACATCTTTACAAATCATTTATTAATAATTTGTTCATGTGTTTGCAGTAGCCAATCTAAAGTTGACTATTCATCATTTGTAAATGTTTACAAACATTTACTAATTTTTTTTGTATCTTTATTGGCACTTGACTTTTAACTACTTTAACAACGTTTGTGTAAAGGGTGGTTAGTTAAGTTTAGTTAACTGCTTGGTAGAGACATTACACACATTGTAATTTGGGTGCAAAACATGTTTTTATTGCCTCAATATTTATATTAGTATACTATTGTGAATCATTAAACAGAATATTCCTTGAATCATACATCAACAGGAGGGGGAAAAACTAATTTTCAAGAAAATACTTAATTTATCATTTATCAAAAAAAAATGCAATTTAACCAGATTGAATCATATTCCCTTATAGTAATCAAATTGTATCCTATGTATCCTATCCCTGTACACTGTTGACCACTTACCCAACCCTTAAACCAAGCCATACACCAAACCTGTCCCTAACCCTAACCCATATCACACCTCAATAGCAGCAAAAGTGTTGTGCATTAACAAAAGCTTTTAATCATTGTATAACATCTGTAAACATCATTTGTAGATTTTCAAAATGTGCATGATCATATGAATTAGAAGCTTAATGACATTTGTAAGCATTTTAATATACATGAAATGTTAATTATTAATGTTTAATACATTTATTAATAAACATTAACAAGCACATTATCTCACATTTCTAACTCTTTGAATATATATTAACTAATGATCCGTTAAAAATGACAATGTTTGTTAATGATTTATTAATGAAAGTATAAAGTAAATCTATTAAAGTATTATTAAAGTAAATAAATCTAAGTAGCCTACTTATCCCCATTTTTATAATTAAAGTTAATAATAATAACATTATTATTATTATTGATGTTTGTTTGTTTGTTTGTTGTTACTCTGTTCAGTTTGATCACTGAAAATTATTATCTGGTTCTTGTAAAGTGTGAACGCAAGTGTGAACACCCTTATCAACTATTTGATAAGGTAGGCTGTTTAAAAATGACTTAAACACTGCTAGTGTGCTAAAAATCGATTTAGAGGAATGCTCCAGGACAGGATTAAGCATTAGCCAACTGAAACAGTGAAAAATACAACACGAAAAGAAAAGGCTGAGCACAGCTGCGAGCTCCTCTTACAAACGTAGCATTCAAAACAGAAGCACAATGCTGTTATTCACGCGATAGCAGCAGCAGTGTTTGAAGAATGACGCTGGGTTGAATACCATGTTTGACTTTAATGATAAATAAACATATATGATTGAAAATGACATTAAAATCAACTCAACCCTGTCTAATGTGTTTGCTCGCTGTCTCGTGATCAAGAATGCCATTTCGATGCGTGTTATTGTTTATAGTTTAAAGTAGATGCGTTACCTTTCCAGTGCTGAATATCCTCTGTAATAAAATCTAGGTTGCAGTTTTCACATTTTGCCATGAAGATGATAAATGCGTTGTTTATTCAAGGCCTTTTCGGATGTCCGTTTCTCCATAACGGCTTTCAGTTAAAAATACAATGTAATCCACGGGAATATAGGCTAATGCAGATCATCGAGCGTTTCTATAAACTGACTATCAATGAAAAAGAATCATAGCACTCCTGATACATTATGCCCACTTCCTAGCGGACCGTAGAAACAGCTATTTGCAGTAACTGAGCTGGAAGCAGTGAAATGCGTCTGAGAATGATGAGCAGAAAGACGTCCTGTAGGTGGCAGCTCTCCATAGTTCGTGAATCAGCAGAAAATAGAAAATAAATAGGGTTGGAAAAAACTGCAGGGTGAGTAAATGCTGACAGCATTTTCATTTTTGGAAACTATCCTTATATTATTATAATATTAATTGAAAATGCCGTTAAAACGGAAATATATGTTTATTTAAACTACAAAGGCAAATCATGAATTATAATTATTGTGACAGATGGGAAAGGGAATTTGCAGTCAATTTGCAATTCATTTTATTTTGAGAAAAGATTTAAAAGAGGTCTTGTAACTAGCACTCTAAATTACTTGCCACTGCATTTGCATAACCACAGCTATTGCTCAGTGAGCAACACAACACTCAGTCACCAAAAATGCAAGCTTAGCACAATGCATGGTAACCACAAAAACTTCAACATAACAGGAGAAAATTTTTTTAAACTGTTAAATTCAAACATTGAACTAAACATTATTAACAAACTATTTTGTTCCACAACACAAATGGATTGAGTTGAACTTCAGTTTACATATGTAAGTGGATTGAACACAATAAAATTAAGTAGTGACTTTAGCTCATTTTAATGAAGTAAATTATACAAGCAGCAAAAATCAGTTTTTACAGTGATACTTTCAAGTCTTCCTGGGAAGTTCATATTTAGGAGTTAGGAAGCAATAGTTACAGCATCAGTGCATTCAAATCACTTTGGTCAGATGAAGATGGTGATGTATCCTTTCTACAAACATTACAGCAATGATTATTACAAAATGATGAATAAAGTATTTGTATCGGGTGTTTTTCCTTTTTTGTTTTTATTTAATTTATGAAGGTGCTGTAAATAGATGGTGCTGTAATGATAGGCATATTGTACATGCAACTTGCTAGCTTTATTTTTAAATGAAAAAAGTCATTTATTTTAACAAATTCTAATCAATAAGTCATCAAGTCACATTTATTTATAGCGAGTACAATACATACTGTTTCAAAGCAGCTTTGCAGTAAAGAACATACTCATAATGGGTCCTTTTCACTCCTCCAGGTTTCTGAAGCAGAAGTCATCATAGTTGAGTAAACTTCTGTTGAATTGGAGAATATTACATTCCCATTTGCTGAAAAACTCCACGATAATGTTTTCATGATTTTCAAAAACAAAATGTTATGTAATTTGATGGAAAGGTAATATTACAGAGATATGTAACAGAACAATCCAAGTAACACTGAATTAAACATGACATTTTAAGTAGAAAGACTGAAATAGTACTTTCTTGTAAAACATACTCCAATAATCTTTATTTACAACTGTAAATGTTTTTTTTTTGTGTGTGTTATTACAGTTTTTCTGAATTGCTAAAACACAATTCTTGAAACCATCACTAATTTTCTCAAAACCTTAAACACAAATCCAAACCTTCAAACTAAATTCACAGAACCCCTGACTCTTCTGGCAAAATCAAACAATCGCTTCAAAACCATTTCAACTGTACTCAAACTCAAACAAAGCTTTCAAATCACACACACATTAGTCAATAATATCATTGATCATTCATTAGACACTATATCAAGAAGTGAAGAACACAGTGTCCAGTGCATGTATAGTTGCACACTGACACACACACAAAAAAACTGTTTACTGTAAACACACACACAAACAAAAGAAATCACACCTAAGTTTGGTGAATATATATATATATAGATATCGCACTATATCCACTATATACTATATATACCTTTTTAGACTTAAACTCTATTTCATTTACTGCTTGTTTTCTTTTAAAAAACACTAGTTTTCTAATCTTTTTGTATTCTATTTATTTGTTTTCTTTTTATTTACTATACAATTAACAAAAGCAAAAAAGGCTTTTAACACTAGCTTGCTCTATTCTTTTCTATTCTATCTGTTTTTATTTACTATATCATTTAATAAAAACCTTGCTACGTGTACTGCATTAAGCTGAGACTTGTTATAGCACTTGCATATCATTTCTCTCTTGTTGATTTTGATTGCTTCCATTGTCCTCATTTGAAGGGCTGTTGGATAAAGCATATTACTAAATGATAATTAAGATTATATTAATAATAATATATATATATATATAATATATATAGATAATCTTAGAGAAATAAAACAAAAATCAAATACACTCAAAAAGGGGAGGAAAAAACTCTATATATATACAATATATACACGTGCATTAAAATGTGTATAAGTAGTACTTATAAAGTTTTAGCTTTTAGTTTTGGATCTGTTTTTAGTTGTGTTAATACTACAACTGATTGCTTCTGTTGTCCTCTTTTGTAAGTCGCTTTGGATAAAAGCGTCGGCTAAATGACAAAGTAAATGTTAAAAAATAATAATAAATAAAGAGCTTTTTTCATCACGCAGTGAACTGCACGGGCCATTGTTCGTGCCGTGTATTAAAAAACGAACCAATGGCTAGGCAGCGGAGCTGCATGAGCCTATGGCGACAAAGCCCGCCAGAGCTCACCAGAATGGGCGGGGCATCTGGCTATATATAGTAGTGGCCAAAAGTGATGTCCAGAGAGGATATTTCTCAATATTTGCTTTTAATGACCCCACAATATCAAAATATATTGGGAAGAAGAAAAAAACACATTTTATTTTATTTTATTTAATACCAAGGTTTAGTGTTATAATTGTACTTTTTTCATGAAAACACATAAAACGTTGCCTTCAACCTTTACATAAGAACTACAGGATATACCATTAAAAACAAATAAATGCTACAGCAGACCAAACACATACAAGAAGAAGACAAAAGTTAAACCTGGTATATAAACACAGTACTTTCCTTTGTAAAAGAGGGAAAACAAAACAAAAAAAAACAAAAAAAAAAAAAAAAAAAAAAAAAAAAAAAAAAAAAAAAAAAAAAAAAAAAAAAAAACACTGGCTACTTTCTGTGACACATTTACTGAATTCTGTGCATGCATCTGATCGAATCATGCGTTTTTAATCTTCCAGAAGTGAATAGTGGATGCAAAACAAGATACTTCACCAGAACCACTGACTTGCTGAATTGCTTAAATTAAACGTTCTAAACCAATCCCTTGCATGCAGCCATGTGTAAATCATTCTCATTTGGATGCTGTACAAATCTAAAGCCCTTACTGATTAAATTCTGCATGACTACAATTAGTGTTGTAGACACAAAATCTTAACAATTTTTTAATATAATGTTTATCACTTTCTACCACCTATCTGAAATACAATTATTCATTAAGATAGAAATGCAGTCACAGAATAACCATATAAAACTAATCAAAGTAGCATTATTATCTGATGTTAAATATGTTTTCTTGAATACCTAAGCTATCAGTTATCAGTGATCTTTATACACACGATTTTATACACAAAGTTATTTTGCAATGACAATTAATGTCTATGAAGGTTTACAAGCCCACTTGTGTCTTACTAGAATAAACACACACACACACATATATATATGTCATTTGCACTTATATATTGTTGCTCTTTTGTTAGTTTTGACGCTTGTATTGTCCTCATTTGCTAGTAGCTTGGGATTAAAAGCGGGTTGCTAAATGACAAATAAATAAATTAATAAAAATCCGAAGTCGTGTTGGAGACAGACAGGAGAAGTTTGATTGTGTAATTATAAAACTGAAAAACTTCCAATCAAACTTTATACATTGTACCAACAAGTACTTGCTACCTGAGCTTTATTTATAAAACACAATTTACTCCCCTCAGAGTTTTCTTATCTGGATAATGCCAATTATTTTGTAAGAAATAAATCTTTATTTTCACAATTGTTTAGGAAGGGTTGTTATTAGTGATCAGTTCTTAATAATGAGGACTTATTTAAATTGCAGGACTTTATCTCAAGATACAAAATACATAAATTAAAAGAATTTAAGGTGCTTACTAGGGCCATTCCTGCGGGTGTACATACAGTATGCTGTTTAAAAGCAGTGTATGTACATCCGCACTTTCTGTCTGTCCTCCTAGACCTGAACATACATGTCGGCTCTATCTGTTTCTCGGGGTTAAAGCCTAACAACTATCAAATTAGATCCTTGTTCTTAAAAGAGAATATTTCTACGCCATATGTTATTTTCTACTGGAACAATATCTTTAATAATGTAAATTGGACTCAAGTTTGGTCGTTACCTCAAAAATTCCTCCTTACAAATAAGGTTAAGGAAATCTCATATAAATTAATTCATAGAGTTTATCCAACAAAATTTAAAATTGATGTTGATTTAAAATGCTCTTTTTGTGAACGCTCCACTGAAAAAAAATTCTCATTTGTTTCGCTCCTGCCAATATACCCAGCGTTTTTGAAATAATGTGGAGGGTTTCATTGCTGATAATATTTTAAAAACATTTTCCTTATCTTATAAACATGTGATTTGGGGTTATTATATCAAGGATCGCTCTTTAGAGGATGTTGGTTTTATTATAAATTTTATTTTATTTTTATGTAAATTTCACATTCATAATTGCAAGTTTACAAAAGGCAAACCTCTTTTTATGGTGCTTGGAAAAGAGATTAAAATGTTTGTAGATGTGATGTCAAAACCTAAAAATAGTAAAGCAGTTAAAACCATTAATATATGCTCCTCCTTTAACATTTTCACACAATATAAAAAAAAAACAATAATAATAATAAACAATGGTGCTGACCTGCAAAGTATATTTTCTGCATTCAAATTTGCATTGTAATATCCTATGGAAATGTAAATACATGTATTTGTCTGTAAACTGATGCTTATGTACCCTCTTTTTTTTCTTTCCTTTTCTTTTTCCTTGTTCCTTCTTGTTGAGGCATGTGAAATGTTTTTGTTATATAGTGAGATATGGCACTGTACATGCTACTTGTTGACAATAAAGCATTATAAAAAAATAAAAAAAGACAGACAGGATGACGTCAGCGACGCCTGGCTCCAGACGCTCGTGTCCGCGCAACCGTGAGCGAGCCCGAGAGGAAGGAAACTCTCGCACGCTTGCAAACGGGGTCACGAACTATGACCTTTCACTGGAGTTAAACAATAACAAATAATGTGTAATAAACCCGAGATCAAAAACCGTACGCCCGTCCGTATCACAGGTGAGCAGCTTTTCATTTCTGCATGTCGCACAATGGTTGGTCAAAAAACCCGTTTGCGTGAGGAGTGCAGAGATGCAGGCCGATAGCTGTTCTCGGAGCCATTCCCCCCCCCCCCCCCCCCCCCCCCCAGCTGCTGTAACAATCACGCTTTGTTTATCTACGTAAACGACACAAGTCTGCGATATGGTTTAAATGCCTGGCATATTTCACGTTATTCTAAAGCAACTGTTGTATATGTGTATAAATGTAACCGAGTCAATCATTGTGATGTGATTTATACATGTTTTAGGCATTAGCTGGTTAGCCTGAGAGCTAACGTATGAACTCGACCCTTTTACCTTTGCCACCGCGGGTCTCTTCAGTGGGAGGATATTCATACATTTTAGTGGATACTTTTGAGCTGTCGCCTGACTTGACCTGAATATTACTCTCATGAGGAAACACGAATGTTTTCAATATTAATTATTTTAACAGACGTTTAACAAAGGCTTCGGATGTTTGTTTGGTTTTCTTGGCCTTGCGCCAAGGTCTCCATTTTGTTTTGAACACGACTTCCGGGAGAGCTCCGCTCTGAGGCGCTTTATTAACCTCACCGCTAACCTATCAGCGAGTCGCTGAAGGATGACAGACAGCAATGCCAGCCAATCAATGCAAGTCTGTACTGCTTCGTCTGAATTCTGAGACAACTACAAATCTATACAGTGACATTTTTATGGATTTGTTGATTACATAAATGCTAGTAAAACAAGTATACTTTATTTATTAGTACATAAATGGACTCAGAAGGCAATAAAACACAACTTGTTTAAATGTATATGGCCAAATATTAATACATATCTGAAATGCACAAATGAATTCACAAATATTGATTATTGGGGAAAAATGTAAAATTAAGTGATTTCTACGGAAAACCTGGAAATAACAGGAAATTGTAAAATTGTGGTTGTCTGGAAAATACATAAAATGTATAGAGTCAAGGGCATTTTATAGTAAATAGTTATATTAATCAGCTTATATACATTACATATTAACAGTGTTTGGCAAGTTATTTCCAAAATATAATACATTATATATTACTTATTACTTCCTTTAAAAGTAATTAGTTACATTACATATAAAATAGAAGGTATAAAAAAGCCAAAAACAAATTCAATTTAAAGCGAAAAATGAAAGCAAATGCCTTCGTTCGCAGGAGCCTACCTCTACCTTCGGACACGAACCAAATGATTCCTATTCACGATTGCATTTGAACCCATGGACTGTATAAAAACATGGACATAGTGTCTGTGACGTCACCCCTAGGTTCCTGAAGAGCGTTTTTGAAGCCTAAAGCAGGCGGAGCCGGCCGTCGCCATCTTGGCATTACGACCACAGCACCGCACTCAATGGATATCGAAAATGGCAAAAGGCAGGCGCTGGTTGACGCCCACCTAGCCGACGGTGGTGACAGCAGCGGCAATCCAACTGTCACTCAAGTGGCCACACCCTTAATTACGCAGAACTTTAAAGGTTAAGATAATTTAAACGGAGACTTATAAAAAAATCACCCCCCCTCAAAGTTGTCCTGGCAAATGCTGTAATTAGGCTGTAACATGTTTTTTTATGCTGTAATAAAGTTGGCATTTTAAACACGGGGAGTCTATGGGACTGGACCACTTTTGCAGCCAGCCTCTAGCGGCAGTTGGACGAATTACGTTTTAATGTTCACGTCCGTGTTGCTTCACGAGAGGAGGGAGGTTGCGCTTGATTGACTGCTAAAACTATTAGCCTATTTACAGTGTTCGGAGTAACGCATTACAAAAGTAACAATATTACAGTAGTATATTACTTTTTGCTGTAACACAGTAATATGTAACGCATTACTAATAAAATTTGGGTAATATTATTACTCGTTACAATCTCAGTAATGCACGTTACAACAACATATTTTAACTCAAAATTAAGTGGTGAATTTACCAACACTGCAAAACAGCATCAGACAAATTCCGCGGGTAAAATTTGTCTTTTTCCTGTTGCTGTAATTCGATGGTTGAGATGACTGAGACGGTTCTACATTTGTGAGATGGGCATACTGCGGGGTCGGAGAAGTGAAAGAATGCGGCGGATGAGCGCAGACAAACAACAGAAATTAAGTTTAACTAAAAATAACAATTTGTTTTTATTAAATCATAGTCTACATAGAAAATGAATCAATACGCGAAATATATTTGACTCAAATAATTAACAGATTACCAAAACGAAAGAAAAAAGACAATAATGTAAAATATGCTGCTGAGTTTGGTTCATTTTTGTGTCGCGGCGCTCTGCAAAAGTTCATGGCAAAGAAACCGAGATCACAAGCACATCCTAAAATAAAAGTAAACACATTGCAGTTTCGAAGGATCTGTCTGACCAAAAATTACGGATTATTTTATGTTTCCGCTGTTCGATTGCGCCGGCGCCTCACACACACACACATACAGCATTGCAAACATTGCAGCCGTTCATTATAAGAATAAAATACAGTCAACCAAATATAGATACACTGGAAATTAAAATCGTCCAAGCACACATTTGTTCATTGTGAAGAATGATATTTTCTTTTTCTGGAAAAAGCGCGTTAAGTATAGCTACAACAAGCATGGTTTACATACTAAATAGGCGGGGGGGAAGTAATTCCAAAATAAAATACAGACAATTATACGTCGTTTCAAATGAAATGGAGCTTAAACCATTCAACACACAAATTCAGGCTTAATTAACCGTAGTAACACACATCGCTTTCACTTATTGATGTCATCATACCCTCGGCCGGCAGGCATAGCAGATTCTGCCATCGTCGCTGCCAAGGTTGTGTACATATGTGTGGGGCGGAGTTATCAAAATATGGGTGAGGTCAATTCGACTGGCCGCTAGAGACTGGCTCAAAAAGGGAGTCAGTCCCATAGACTCCCCATGTTAAAATGCCCAACTTTACAGCAGAAAAAAATGTTTACAGCCTGGTACAAAAAGTGGTTTTGGTCTATATAGGTAATTTTGCCCTTCATGACAACTGTGAGGGGGGTGAATTTTTTCATCCGTTTAAATTATATTAAGCCTTAAAATTCTGCATAATTAAGGGCGTGGCCACTTGAGTAACTCACTAGACTGTGAAACTTAGAAAAATGGCTTTAAAGATTTTTATTTGTCCAGAAAAAAAATTATTATAGGTAGGACACTGGAAATCTGGCAATTAGATGTTTTAATGAAAATGATCTCAAACTTGATTTTTACCACTATTTTGAAGTTATTGTAGGACCCTTTGCACTGTCTGCAAAAAGTGAGATGTCACGCCATGGCAAAAGGCAGTAACTTCCACATTATTATTTACAATATTTGGGTGCTGATTACCATTTACAGAATCATTATAGTCACATCTGTATTAAATCTAGTGATCATTGGCTAGGCTATACCATAGTAATGTGATTAAAAAAAAAATTCTGACCGTAACAACTAGACAAAAAGTTAAACGTGAGTGGATACCGTTTTGCAACAAATTTATTTGCAATGTTCGCTAACATTAAAGGACAAATTATGCCATTTCCAATATTGCCTTACATGCAGTGTGTAATGTATGTGAATGTAAACGATCTGCAATGTTGTAAAGCTGAAGGAACGATTAATAAAGTGATTGTCTCCCAAATAAAGGAATCGGACCTCGAACAACTGGAAAAAAGTTTTAGTAATTCGAATCCCACTCCGATGGCTACACATTGGCATAATTTTTTTAGGGATGCACCGATACCGATTCTGGTATCGGGCCCGATACTGAGCTCCTGTACTCATACTCGTAAAATGCCGATACCCAAAGACAGATACCATACAGCATGTGTTAAAGTACATATTCAGGCATGAAACACACCGACACAGAACAACAGACAGCAGAAGGAGTATTAGAGTTTAAGGATGTCTACGAAGTATATGTATAATGAATATAATGTTAAATATTCAGTATTAATGCCTGTATAGCTGGTGTGCGCGAGTTGATAAACAAAGCATGCTGAGTGGATTGAGAGCGCGGCGGCGCAGATGCACGAGCTTGTCGAGTGAATATACCTTTCTCACAGACATCACTGGAACATTTGTCGTTCGGTCGGATATGTCAAAAACAAGTAAAACATTGCACAAGTTACTTAATGGTAGGGAGAGAGAGAGAGTGCGCGAGCATTTCTGTTGTGTGATCTTTGATGTTCACACACTTAGCACACGCATCATTTGGATTTAAAACTAAAGTCCAAGTCGTGGGGCGAAGTCGTGGCCAAATGGTTAGAGAGTCGGACTCGTAACCAAAAGGTTGCGGGTTCGAATCTCGTACCGGCAGGGATTGTAGGTGGGGGGAGTGAATGACCAGCGCTCTCTACACCTTCAATACCACGACTGAGGTGAAACCCTTGAGCAAGGCACCGAACCCACAACTGCTCCCCGGGCGCCGCAGCAAAAAAAATGGCTGCCCACTCCTCCGGGTGTGTGTTCACGGTTTGTGTGTGTTCAATGCTGTGTGTGTGCATTAGGATGGGTTAAATGCAGAGCACTAATTGAGTATGGGTCACCTACTTGGACACATGTCACGTCATTTCAGGCTGTTTTCATTTTCATTTTCATAAATCGTAACAATTAGGAAGCCGTCTGCCACTAAAATAAAAAAATACAATTCTTTAAGTCATAATTTGAGAAAGGATCGCGGTATAATGAGAAACTTTCTAGTATAATGACTTAGTTTCTCGAAAATAATGCCTTAGTTTCTCATAATAAGACTTAAGTTTCTCGTATAATGGAAAACTTTCTCGAAATAAGGACTTAGTACTCGTAATAATGAGAACTTCAAATAATGACGTAAAATAATAAAAAAAAAAATAAATAAAAAATAAAAGACTACTCGCCGCCTGCGGAACGCAAGTGACAGCACGCTAGCGCCGTCTGTTGGTCAAAGCCATGCAGGAACACCGCAAACATTGCTTTGCTCTGTAATCTAAAGTGTATAATGCTATAGTCTGTCATTAAATAACAATTTCAGACAAATTATCTGTATGTAGTCTTTTGTGTAATAGTTACTCTGCCAGATAGTTGGCTTCAAACATTCCAGACCAATATTTCAGTTAGGAAATCCAGCCATTTTATGAAGAAATGAAAGCCATTACAAATATAAACTTAATTTATAGATGTGTATTTCAATGATTTATTAGTTTTATTAGCTGTCCTTTTCATGCATCACATGCAATGTTAGCGGTGTTCCTACATGGCTTTGACCAACAGATGGCGATGAGTGCTGCATCTGCGTCCGCGGCGGCGAGGCGAGTACGTCTTTTTTTTTTTTTCTTGGATAAATTGTATTTCTTTTTCTTTTTTTTGATTAGGTTTTAAGTCATTATATGGAGAACGTGTTCTCAGTCTTATGGGGACTTAGTTTCTCATTATTATGACTTAGTTTCTCATAATAATGACTTAGTTTCTCATTATTATGACTTAGTTTCTCATTATTATGACTTAGTTTCTCATTATTATGACTTAGTTTCTCGTAATAATGACTTAGTTTCTCATTATTATGACTTAGTTTCTCATTATTATGACTTAGTTTCTCATAATTATTACTTAGTTTCTCATAATTATGACTTATTTTCTCATAATAATGACTTACTTTCTCGTAAAATTGATTTAGTTTCTCATTATTATGACTTAGTTTATTATTATGACTTAGTTTCTCATTATTATGACTTATTTTCTCATTATTATGACTTATTTTCTCATTATTATGACTTATTTTCTCATTATTATGACTTATTTTCTCATTATTATGACTTATTTTCTCATTATTATGACTTATTTTCTCATTATTATGACTTACTTTCTCATAATAATGACTTACTTTCTCATAATAATGACTTAGTTTCTCATAATAATGACTTAGTTTCTCATAATAATGAGAAACGTTGTAATTATGACGCATACTGTACTGACTGTGCGCCAGTGTTGCTGATGCGGGCCTCCGTGTGATCCATGGATTTTAAACAAATAGAGCAGTATTTCAGACGGGGACTAACCAATCGTGAAATACTAACTCTACTGAAAGAGGTACATGGAGTCATAATTAGCAATCGCACCCTTGAGCGAATATTGAGCAAACACCAGCTTTGGAGGAGGAAGAACAAGACTGATGAAGCTGATGTTATAGCTTTCATTCAGCAACAACTACAAACATCAGGGCAGTCACATGGTTACAGGTGGATGCATCAGAAATGCTGGCTCAATGGAATTATCACAGACAGAGAGACCGTGCGGGTGATTTTACGTTTGCTAGACGGCGAGGGAGTTGATCTAAGGTCTAGGAATCGACTTCGCCGGCGAGTGTATTTCAGCCGTGGAGCTAGTTATGTGTGGCATATCGATGGATACGACAAATTAAAGCCATACGGAATAGGTATAAGTGGTTGTATAGACAGGTTTTCAAGAAAAATAATGTGGCTCGAAGCTTACAGAACAAACAATGATCCTCGGGTTATTGCTGGGTACTTTATGACGGCTGTCATAGAAGCAGAGGGTTGCCCTAATTTGGTGAGATTGGATCTCGGTACAGAAAACGTCAATGTTGCAGAGATGCAGAAATTTCTGCATCATGGAACGCATCCCGACTCTGCTTGCGTCAGTTTTGGGCCAAGCACCAGCAATCAAAGGATTGAGAGATGGTGGCTTACACTAAGAAGTCAGTGCATCCAGTTTTGGATGAACCTGTTCGACAATTTAAAAGAGGATGGACATTATGCGGACAATTTCCTGGACAAATGTTTGATCCAATTCTGTTTTCAAAACTTAATACAGGTAATCACGTTTTATTTTGTTATAATAATGTATTATAAACATGTCCGTTTAAACCTGTTGACTACAATTACTTTGTATCTCACAAGCAGTGTTGTAATTCTATGTAGCAGTTTTTGTAAAGGTATCTTTACTGACTACAGGTTATCAACCCGTTATGTAAATAATCTTTTATTCATTTAATTTTTCAGGAGGAACTGGATCAAGTGACATCGTCATGGAACAATCACAGAATACGACCAGTGCATAACTCTCGATCTCCAAACGGTCGTCCAGCAATTATGCACGCATTACCGCAATTATATGGCGCAAGAGATTACTTACACCCTGTAGACCCAGAAGTCGTGGAAGTGTGTCTGGAGGAATGTGTATTCAAAGACTACCCATGTGACAAAGATGTGTTTGATGCCTGTGTTCACCTCATTACAGAACACAATCTGGATATGTCAAAAGATGTCTTTTCAACTGTGGATAATTATATCAAACTCAGGGAGTTGATAAACAATGAACTACGTGACACAGACTAACATTATTCGTGAAGTGTATCATCAACTGATTGACTGCACTGGAAGCATGTATGAGAACAAATGTTATTCTCAGCTTAGTAATATAGAAAATGTGTTGATTGAGCAGCAATACATTGATATGATCACAATGTAACTCTTTTTTTTTTTACTCATACACTGTATTTCACTTTATTGGTGTCACTGTTACATACAATTTTATGTTGTGGAACATTTATTGAATTTAAAAGAAAATGCAGACCTGCTAATGTTCAAAATAAAAACAAATAAAAAAAATAAGAAAGCAGCATGGGTTTTATACTGCATAAGCAAAGCAGGCAATTCTTAAAAAACAAAAAACTAATATTTCTGGTTATTTTCTGTATAATGTAACAGGAATGGGTGTATTGCTGTTTGAAAACAGCACAACATATTGCATTGCAACATATCCTTAAGACATCACATACTGAAAAGGAAGGCAACGCTCAGCTGTAGTCACAAACAAATGTACAACTAACAACTAAACTAACTGTAAACACATTTAACTGTAAACAGAACACTAAAACAGGTTTGCATGGAGTGTTACTTGGTCACAGCAAAAAAATCTTTGCACTGGAATTTTGCAGTATTTGTATATCTGTAAGACAT
Organism: Sinocyclocheilus anophthalmus; assembly: GCA_018155175.1. Classification (NCBI taxonomy): domain Eukaryota; kingdom Metazoa; phylum Chordata; class Actinopteri; order Cypriniformes; family Cyprinidae; genus Sinocyclocheilus; species Sinocyclocheilus anophthalmus. Next base: position 24,074 of record JADLZN010005791.1, read on the forward strand.
TACGTAAGGAAATGCTCAGTACTGAGCAGCAACTGCAAACAGCCTTACAACTGACCGACAATAACTTAGCATTACTTTAACACTGTATTATAGTTATTACAGCTGTACAAGAAATTACAGCTGTACATTCAGACAGTTCAGAACTAGGAAACAATACCTAAAAAAAAGGTAAGTTTTATGGTTGTATATAATCTAAATGTAATTGGACTTTTACATTTAAAGGTAGACATCTTTTTCATCTTCAGCAATTAGATAATGTCCATCACCCACACATTGCATTCTAAGACTTTGTTAATTTCGGATCTGAAATCAGGATAACTGTCATAGAAAACTGACAGCTCCAGGATACATCCACATGTGTGTGCAACTGGGCGTCGTTGGAATCCTTGAATCAGTGTAAACATAATGATGATAGTTTTTCCCAGAAAAAGATCAGAACCAGTGCAGAATCTGAGAAACCGTGACAGACCCGGTGTGTCAGATTCCCGAAGGTAAGTGGTTAAATACCTCTGAATCTCCCTCTGCTGGGCATTCATGTTTTCTGGGAAAGAAAGTGACTTCAGAACTTTTCTCACAGTGGGCTGCAAGTTTTCATACACAGAGGAGATTTCATCAAGATGGCTGATAGCAGTGGAAAGTATGCTTGCCCACTGCTCGATGACATAGGCAGGCTCTTGGATGAGTTTTTTGTGGGCAAGTTCTTGTAATATTTCCTCTGCATTGTCCTCTGTTGGTGTTTTACGACAGCTATGGCCATCCAAAACTTCAAGTAGTTCTTCGTTGTCCACAGTGTTGAAGTCAGATTGCCATGCTTCAAAGACAGCTCGTTCTGACTCTGGAACAAATTTCAGGAAATTCTCGATGACATTGCTTTTAGCACTTCCAAAAGCAGCCTGCTCCAGGATTACTGGAGCTATTTTTACAGGAAGATATTTTTCCTTTTGCCATCCAAAGACAATTATACGGCCTACACTTTCCCAGTGTATTTGCCCAAAATCATGCCGAAGGAAAGGCACCTTGAAAGAGCTGCCCATAGTGCACTGTTCATAAAACTCATTCCAGAACTCAGAAAGACAGTCTCTCACAACTCCTCCTTCATCATGGCCCTTCTCAAGTTTTCCATCTGGTGCAATAAGTTGAATTTTTATTTCACACCCGAACACACTTTCATCCAAAAAATGAGCAATGAGTTCTGGGAGGACATGACCGCGATGGACAACTAAGATCCTCTTTATTTCTTCACTATGTACAAATGTCGTTCAGAGGTGAAACAGGTAATGTATCATCCAAACTTTAGTCCTCCACATTAAAAATGTCTTCAGTGACAAATGTGATAGTGTTGCTGTCATCCAAAGCATTGCCATCTAGGTTGGAGGAATGTATCTCTGTGGAATAAGGCAAAGACATCTCTGGTTTGATGGTGCTCCCGATGTAAATCACATCTGTATTTTCAGATCTTTCCACTGGCATCGTTGTTGGGGAGCTGTTCAGTTCTTGTGTAGTCAGAGCCACATCACTTTCCTGTTGCACATGTGAGCCCAAGTTACTTTTTTTCTTAGTTGTGAGATAGAACCGTAAAAGTGGCAACTTGGTGTCTGCATAGAGTTTTCCAACTGTAACGTCTTCATCCACAGACATTTCTTTGTAATCCTTTAAATCTACCTCAAACTCAGTGATGTCTCCCTCAGCACTTTTTCCATCTCCAAAAAACAGCTTGACTGCTTGCTGAATCAAATCTGGTTTCTTGGATTCTTTGGAGACATCTACTTTTCGTGTACCACCACCCTTTCTTGTTCTCACTTGTCTGAAGATGTCATTTTCTGCTTCATAATTCATCCATCCTAATTCTACCTTTCTCATAGTCTTTTGAGCATTCCTTATTTTGTGTTGTTGACTTGTTGTGACAGAAACATCACACTTACGTTTTTTGGATAATTTAGATTTCAATCGCTCAAAAAGTTTTGATTTTCTGTTATTGGGGTCATTCCTGTAACTGGCTTTCTGTCTGCAAAATCCCAAAATGGCCAAACGATCACCGTAAGATGGAAAGTATGTCTTTAGCTGCTCATCTGTCATTAGTTCGATGACACTGGCATCAATCTAGAAAAAAAGGAAATGCAATTTAAATTGAATATTTGATATTTTGAGTTTACATGTCATCATACAATTTCCCTGACCAATGGTTGGGTGCATGAAATTAAAAATTAATTGTAAATAAGTGTGTATATATATATATATATATATATAGATATATCTGTTGAAAAATTTGTGAACCCTTTAGAATTTTCTATATTTCTGCACAAATGTGACCTAAAACATAATCAGATTTTCGCACATGTCCTGAAAGTAAACAAAAAGAGTAGTATCATAGTTTGGGCCTGTTTTGCACCCACCAACATCACAGAGTTGAATCAGTTCTGTACTGAGGAAAGAGCTAAAATTCCTACAAGCCATTGTGCAGGACTGATACGCAGTTACAAGAAACCTTTAGCTGCAGTTATTGCTCCAAATGGAGTCAGATCAATTTTCTTAATAAATAAATGACAAAGAAAATATTCGTCTCATTTGATTGATTAGGTTCTTTTGTCTACTTTCAGGACTTGTGCAAAAACCTGATGATGTTTTGGGTCATATTTATGGATAAATATAGAAAATTCTAAAGCAGCACTGTATGTATGTGACGAAAAGTGAAAGTGACGTGACATGTGGCCAAGTATGGTGACCCATATTTGGAATAGTGCTCTGCATTTAACCCATCCAAAGTGCACATACACAGCAGTAAACACACACACACCTCAGTCGTGGTATTGAAGGTGGAAGAGAGTGCTGTACATTCACTACCCCCACCTACAATCCCTGCCGGTACGAGACTCGAACCCGCAACCTTTGGGTTACGAGTCCGACTCTCTAACCATTAGGCCATGGCTTCCCGTGCGTGCGTGCGTTATTCATTTTTATGGACCCTTATCACAGGCTGTGATGAAAAGAGACTGTTTCCAAAATCACTTTTCATATTGACAAATCACGAGAATGAATGCAAGTTGGTCTCAGGGGTTTCGATGTGTGGGGTGCGAGAACATGTCAGGGAGGCTCAGATACAAATTTGAATCAGTAAATTATAACGAAAACAATACCTTAAAAATGAAAGGAAGCAGGTTTTTGCGATCACATCATTTAAAACCAATAAACTGGAAAGTCCAAGGATCCAGTAAATAAATTCAAACAATAAGTTCAAAACAGCGCTAATGCAGAGAAAACACGGCCAATTTCATCAGAGATTGGGGAGAGAATAGTGACTAAAAGGCTACGTCCAGATGTCATTAAATTATTATTTTCAGCATGTATTTGGCTTAAAAGCAAGAGCTTTTATTAACAGATGCTGGCTGAAGGTTTTAGATTAGACGGTGGTCAGTGGTTTAGTGATTCTGAATGGATCCGTATTAGTACAGGCGTTTAGTGGTCTTTGGCATCTCCTTGTGGTCCTGTTTGGTATGGCAGCTTGACTTGTGCTTACTTATATTGAAAACGTTTAATTAATTAATTACTGATTGTCATTATGCACTTTAGACATCATTTGAAATAATTAAAATTAAAAGTACTTATTTACATATACATAAATGGGGGGCGGGGGGGGGGGGGGGGGGTACCGACACTACTTTCCCACTCAAGCACCTCGGTGGGTGTATATCTATATATATAGTATATAGAATAAATATATTATATATTATACAGGTATTGTTAATAATAATTATTAAACGTTTTCAATACAAATAAGCACAAGTCAAGCTGCGATACCAAACAGGACCACAAGGAGACGCCAAAGACCACTAAACCGCCTGTACTAATACTTTTTTCACTTCAAGCACTGTATAACACTAATTTAACAGTCAATCTGCATGGTCTCACCTTTTCTTGTTCCAGTGTCTCAATTGTTTCCTCTGGAACATTCCTCTGTCGCAAGAACCCAATTAGATCATCCATCCTGTAGACAAACATATGTCAGTTTTCATTCTATAAGGCTTCATCCAATTGACAAGTTTGATTACCAGTATTTACTGTTTACTGAGTGTTTAGCATTTGATGATTAACAAACGGGAAAGAAAGCGCATCATCAAAACTTAGTAGCCTAATCGACCATTTATCCCTCAATGGGAACGACAACTAGGCTGAGCCTCTCTCACGATACCGACGTAAAAGTTTATGATATGTTACAGTTTACCTTACTTTAAACAATGATCAGATGTTCTTATGAAGGCATACTTACTTTCAAAAACAGTTGATCCGGTCTTCATGATATGAACGTGAACGCCTCGCTTGTTGCCCGCCTGCGCCTCTGTGCACAGTGCGCATGCGTGGATTAAATGATAGAAACGTTCTCATTATCACGAGAAATATAAGTCATTATTATGAGAAACTAAGTCATTATTATGAGAAAATAAGTCATTATTTCGAAAAAGTTTCTCATTATTACGAGAAAATAAGTAATTATTATGAGAAAGTTAAGTCATTTTTATGAGAAACTAAGTCATTATTATGATAAAATAAGTCATTATTTTGAGAAAGTTTCTCAATATTATGAGAAAGTAAGTCATTATTATGAAAAACTAAGTCATAATAATGAGAAAATAAGTCATAATAATGAGAAAATAAGTCATTATTACGAGAAAATAAGTCATAATAATGAGAAAATAAGTCATAATAATGAGAAACTAAGTCATTATTATGAGAAAATAAGTCATTATTATGAGAAAGTAAGTCATTATTATGAGAAACTAAGTCATTATTATGAGAAAATAAGTCATTATTATGAGAAAATAAATCATTATTATGAGAAACTAAGTCATAATAATGAGAAAACTAAGTCATTATTATGAGAAACTAAGTCATTATCATGAGAAAATAAGTCATTATTATGAGAAAATAAGTCATTATGAGAAAATAAGTCATTATTATTAGAAAATAAGTAATTATTATGAGAAAATAAGTCAATATTACGAGAAACTAAGTCATTATTATGACTTAGTTTCTCATTATTATGACTTTGTTTCTCGTAATAATGACTTAACCTAATCAAAAAAAAAAAAAAAAAAAGACTTACTCAACGCCTGCGCAACGCAAGAGTGACAGCACACTAACGACATCTGTTGGTCAAAGCCATGCACGAACACCGCAAACATTGCATGTGATGCATGAAAACGACAGCTAATAAAACTAATAAATCATAGAAATACACATCTATAAATTAAGTTTAAATGTGTAATGGCTTTCATTTCTTCATAAAATGCCTGGATTTCTTAACTGAAATATTGGTCTGGAATGTCTGAAGCCATAACTATCTGGCACACAAAAGTAACTATTACACAAAAGACTACATACAGATAATTGATCTGAAATCGTTATTTAATGAAAGACTATAGCATTATACACTTTAGATTACAGAACAAAGCAATGTTAGCGGTGTTCCTGCATGGCTTTGACCAACAGATGGCGCTAGCGTGCTGTCACTCTTGCGTTCCGCAGGCACCGAGTAAGTCGTTTTTTTTTGTTTGGGATTAGGTTTAAGTAATTATTATGAGTAAAGTTTCTCAGTATTACGAGAATAGTCATTATTCGAGAAAGTTTACATTTTACGAGAAACTAAGTCATTGTTATGAGAAACGTTTTCATTATAACGAGATGCAAGTCATAATTTTGAGGAAAGTTTCTATTATTATGACTTACAGAAGTATATTTTTTATTCAGTGGCGCTGGAATGACCATAACTGCACTGTGAACGTTTTCACAAATCAAAATAGTGATGTAAATGAATCAGGGAAGGGTTAACTGACCCAACACTGCACTGTGAAACTTTTGCAAATCAGAATATTGAAGCCAAGTACTCAAGGAACGGTACAACAACCAAAACTTTATTGTCAAACAAAGTGTACAATTGTATGTGTGTATGTGCTCATTTACCTAATGAATTGGAAACCGTTATTCACAGGAACAGCACCGAATGACATTATTATAGGCTACAAAAAACGGGGGGCAGAGCAAAGAGAAACAAAGACACGCAATAAACTGTGTTTGGGAAAGTTTTCACTAATCGTGTTTGACCTAAAACAATGTTTTTGTATTCGAGCAGTCTGCGTGTTTATTGGTAATAGACATTAAACATAAAGAACGCCTATTTTTCACATTCCTTATAGCGGACTTACCAAGGGGTTTACGGACAAGAGCTTAACTGTGGAAAAAATTTACAAATCGAGCTGGTGAATATGACACCAGTTTCAATCCTCTAAATGTCCAACTTTTGGAGATATAGGCATTATAAAATTGAGAGTCGCAACGAAAAAAAACCTGATTTCGGCCAGGAGGACAGCGTCACCTGAATTCACAAATCATGGAGAACAACACTCGGTTTTATTTTCATGTCTATGACAGCGCACTGTGTATTTATAGCCAAAAGAAACACAGTTTGTGCCCAAAAAGTGCCGTTGCTAGTACAGTTACATTATGAAAACCGGTGGTTTTGTGCCACTTCCACCGTGTAATCAACGAAATGAAGAAATCTCAGAAGGATTTTCTGAAAGCCTCTTGCAGTGTTTGAAGGAGCTCCAGTGTTATTTCACAGTCAGTGTACCAGTTGCTGCAGACTGAAGTGTGTGTCTGATCTTCTCTCTCTGTGGCAGGTCTTCAGGCTCCTCCAGAAGGCCGAAGCAAAGCGGACGCAGGAGGACAGGGCTCTGCTGCAGGAGCATCAGGACACGGTGCAGGAGCTGAGCCGGAGACAGAGCCGCAGATCCCTGCTCAAGAGGAAACAGGAGGAGGTGGACATCAACAGCGCTTCTGCGGCTCTCAGAAACTCCTCCACCACCCTAAACCACATTAACATTAAACCGTTATTAACTTGGCGTTTCTGTTTTCCAGTACAAGTATGCAAGCATCCTCAAATCAAGATACATTCACTTGAGTAGCAAAATGAAGAAATTAAGTCTGGTTTTCTGAAAAAATTAACAAAATTAAGTAAGTTTATGGCAAGAACAAATATCTGTCGATGGGGAGTGAAAATCGTGTTGTCCTTTTAAAGGGGTCATATGATGCTGCTAAAAAGAACATTATTTTGTGTATTTGGTGTAATGAAATGTTTATGCGGTTTAAGGTTCAAAAAACACATTATTTTCCACATACTGTACATTATTGTTTCTCCTCTATGCCCCGCCTTTCTGAAACACGTCGATTTTTACAAAGCTCATCGGTCTGAAAAGCGAGATGTGCTGTGATTGGCCAGCTATCCAGTGCATTGTGATTGGCCGAATACCTCAAGCGTGTGACGGAAATGTTACGCCCCTTACCATATTGTGATGATGCCCTGTCAGGCCGGAGCGATGATTCAAAAACATGAAAACCCATTATAAACGAGGCATTCGTTGCATCCAGTGGGGACATAATTATGGATTATAATGACTTATACTGTCTTTTTACACGTTGCATCGCGCCGCGTAAACATAAACCATGTCTGCATTTGTGATCAAAGAAATGACAAACAACAAGTGTACTCTACACTGCCCAAAACTTGCGTTTGAATAATCAGTGGCAAATTCTTTAAATATAAAAAACGTACTACAGTCTGTGAGTCAGAACAGCCGGAATTCTAGTCTACTCTCCCAGAATCAGGAAAAGGTCCTCCATAAAATGCACTGCACACAAATTAATATTTGGGTTGAAATGTTCTGGAACAATGTTGTAAATACAAATTAACCACTGATTTCTACTCGTGTCCTCTTTTGGAAGACCAAACAGTAGTTTAGCTTTCACAAAGAAACACACAGCGCCATCATGAAATGGCGGCGGCGACAACAACAATACTAAAGCGAGAATAAAAGCCTTCTTTCTTTGCATGAACATTTAGGCAGCGTTATGCAAATCTTCCCACAAAGTGACGTAGACATGTGGGTGCGTGTTAGAACGAGCCGTTTTAGGTAGGCGTGGCTGACTCTTAACTTGTATAAAGAATATCTCTTTGGATTTGAGACTTAGTCTTTGCAACTTTACAGATCTTCCTTATGCACCAAGGGCTTGTAACACTCCAAAAAGAAAGGAAAAAACTAAATCGCATCATATGACCCCTTTAAAGCACTTTAACAGAGATGCGAACAGGTAAAGGAGAAAAAAGGTGAGAACATTTCGCAGTTCGGGGGCATGCTCCACACAGAATTTATTTTAAAGATATTTGCTTTACATTCTCATTTTTAGTTACTTTAAGGTATTTTTTTAAATATTTTTTTATTACCTTATATGTCCAAAACCCTGTAATTTTTCACGCGCACACACAAAAAAATATATAATTTAACATCTTATTGCAAAATTTTACAAAAATCAAGATTGAATATATGTGGTCAAAATCACATATTATAAAAGATGAAGTGCTATTTAAGACAATATTGGCTGATTAGACCTAAAATGCATAATGTTTGCCCTCTCTCTCTCTTCACTGTTCCCACATCTCAGACCTCAAATACATAAAATATTACCCTTTTTAGACATAGTAAAGATTAAAGAAAATACTATGCAAAACCTATTGAAATAACCAGTTCTTTATTTAAAAACACATTCTCATTGGATCTAAGCAAATCTCAAAGTGAGTTGTTACCAAAAGGTGAGGAGTTTGCATCTATAGTTTAATAGTCTTGAGCCCATTGACAGATGTTTTTTCTTGTTTTAATCATGAACACACTTCATTTTGATTGAATTTCACAGAAAACAAGACTTATAAGTGTCTTAATCTTGAATCTTTGGACATTTACACTGGAAAACAAGTCAAAAATACTGATGAAGATTGAAGAACATTATTATCTATCTGTCATCTATCTGTTTATGGAAAATTCATTAATATTTTCCAACTTTGAAGTGTCTAATACAACTTATTGTGTGCTCCCTAAAGATTTACACACAGATGTGGTTGACATAATGGGTTCCCTTCAATTTATTCCTTTAATTTGCTTTACTTGGTCTTAAATGTACTTAGATTTACATAAAACCTGCAGAAACTCTGATACAGATACTAAACATGCATTTGAATTTCTCATCCGTTAATAAAAGCTGTCCTTCATTCAGGTGTAGCATGAATACATTCCCAGACACACACTACATCCAGTGATAAATGATAAATCTGGTATTTTGTTGAAGCAATAAGCCCCAATAAGCACTTCGCGTCGTGCCTAACATGCCCCTTAGCTGTTATAAATTCACTGTAAACCACGGCTTCACGGGGATTATTGCTTTTATAAGACGGTTATTCGATATACGTAGTTAGGTTTCACAGAATAAAACAGAGCAAATAAAGTGTAATGATATTAATAAAAACAGTATTCTTCCACCAAACAATGTAGTTCCTCAGAAACAGTTGTGGTTGCAACAAAGTGGTTGCAGAGCAACACGCAAACGTAAACAAAGGTTTATGTTTTTAGAGTAATTTACAACAGCTTCGAACTAATCAGAATCAAGCACCGGAACTCTCCGTTTTAAAATGTCAAACAAATTATACTTTGTATTATTTTTGCAATTAACGATTTAATTTACGATTGAATCCAAAGGCTCCTCAAGTCCTGTGGCTTTGTCGGAATCTCCACCAATGCAGTTCACCTGTTTGATGAGTACTATGTATTTCATGAGCTATTTCTCGTATTGACTGGTGATATAAATGTGGTTGTGATGGTTGCAGGTGTTTGATGATGCTGAGAGCCTGAAGGCTAAAGTGAAGCAGCTGGAGGAGGCGCTGCAGCAGGCCAAGCATGTGGTCATCTACACCGGAGCAGGAATCAGCACGGTGCGTCTGTCTCATAAACACAGTGGCTAGATAGAGTGCATTAAAACCATTCCTAATTTTGTATTACCAACAAAACAATATTGAAGTGTCATGAAACCCTAAAACACATTTTTTGAGGTGTTAACACATCCCAGCAAGCAATTTTGCATTTAAAAGACGTCTATTAGCCGTCTAAACACAGCCCAGACGTCTAGGCTAAAACAAGGCTAAATTTGGGCTGTCAGTGAAAATCTAATAGACGTCTAATCTTAGCCCAAGGATAGACTAGTCATCAATTAGACAGCTAATAAACGACTACATATATAAGTCTAATAGACGGTGAATGTGGGTCTAGGCCAGGGGTGGCGAACGTCGGTCCTGGAGAGCCGCAGCCCTGCAGAGTTTTGCTTCAACCCTAATCAAACACACCTGAACAAGATAATCAATGTCTTCAAGATCACTAGAAAACTACAGGCAGGTGTGTTTGATTAGGATTGGAGCTGAACTCTGCAGGGCTGCGCCTCTCCAGGACCGGAGTTCGCCACCGCTGGTCTAGGCTAAAACAAGGCTAAATTTGGTCTGTCAGTGAAAATCTAATAGACGTCGAATCATAGCCCATGTATAGACTAGTCATCAATTAGACAGCTATTAAACGACTACATATATACATCTAATAGACAACAAAATGGCAATCCATCCAAACAATTCAATATCCAGCTTTTATTTCAAAAAATAACATTTTAACAACTTGGACAACTTAAGGACAATACACAATGAGGAAAAACTACAAACGATTAATACAAACTGTTATTAAATACAATACACTTAATATAACTATTATGGTAAAAAATCAGGAATTTTTAACACGGAACTTAAGATAATAAAATTAAAAAATTTAATCTTTTAAATAATTTAAGTTAATTTAAAGTTCCCCTGTAGTGAAAATCAAGTTTTTAAATGTTTTTTATTTGTCTATATGGTGTTTTTAATATGCCTTTAGACAAACCATGTGCCAATATACTAATCAACACCTCATACCTAAATGCAATTACTTCAGAGTTGTGCCTCTATAACCTTGCGTCTGCAAGTGAACGTCGTCTTATTGTGCCATCTCAAAGAGGCACAATATCACTTTCACTGACTTTTTCATTAATTGTTCCCTCCTGGTGGAATGACCTGTCCAAATCAATCTGAGCAGCTGAGTCCTTAGCCATTTTCAAGAAATGACTAAAAACACATCTGTTCCACCTTTATTTGACCCTCTAACTCAATTTTAATTCTACTTTAACTGTATTTAGCTTCTTTTTTTATTTTTATTTCATTTCTATCTACTTGTTTTTCTTTGTGTGTGTGTGGTGTGTGTTGTGTGTGTGTGTGTGTTATGTGTGTATGGGGGGGATTCGTTGTTGATATAAGTAATATCACCTTGCTACGTGTATGCGTTCGGGCTAACCGAGACTTGTCATTTGCACTTGCATATTATTGCTCTTTTGTTGTTTTTGATTGCTTCTATTGTCATCATTTTTTAAGTCGCTTTGGATAAAAGCGTCTGCCTAATGACTAAATGAAAATGTAAACTGGAGTTTTCCCAAAGGCTATCCAGAATACGGTTTGAACAGCCTCGGTTTGGTTACATCACAACCACTACCAATCACGTCACGGATCGATTCCTATCACTATCATGCACAATATATCCCATACCACACAAAACCAAAATAAATTAGACAAAACACCATGACGCGGTGTTAATGTTAATTTTAGAACCGCTACTTGCATTAGAACCCTGGCAACATCTAAAAGTAGCCCGAGTCCAGCCCCACCTCTCCCGCATCGATCGCACTTCACATCTGCTCGCGGGCGCGATTTGGAATCACAAACTTCGCTGCATTTGAGTCTTCAAGGCATTTTTAGGACACAACATCGTCAAGTAAGTAGTAAGTAACTTTAACGAATGTTATAGTATTCACTTTAGTTGTCCGCTAGTAAAAAGATAGTTTTATCAGTCATTATCCGTGTATGCCATTGTTTTGCGTTTAATACAGTTCAGTGGATCAGGAGGCGCTTGCTGGTGTGTGACTGAGTGGAGGTGGGGCTAATTTGCGTATTCATAGATCCGCGTATAGTTAATGAGGCAAGGGTGTAGAGTTGCATTTAAGCTATTTTAAGGAATAAGAAAATTATTTTCACAAGAAAAAAACATTTAAAAATCATTTTGATGATCAAAGATGAGTTTAAGGATAACATTTTTGACTACAGGGGGACTTTAATAAATGAAAAAATCTACTACAAATCAAGAGCATGTTATCACACTTAACATTAAAACATTACGGATAAATGACAGCATAAAAAAAAGTTGAACCCTTTTGTTGGCTTACTTTAAACAAATAAAACAACCAACAGTGAACTTAAAGGAAATTATTAATTATTGGTTTTATTTCTTGTTATTTATTGTTTAAATGCTTCCCAACTGCATTCCTCAAGTCCAACTCTGTTGCTGGCGGGAAGTTGGTCATCACAGCATCTGCCAAATAAGAGAGAGAAAAAAGCACAAGAAAAGCTTGACATATTTTTTTTTACTTTACACTTATTGTGACAGGGAGTCATTCTCTTTTGATTGGATGCCTACTAAAAACAAAAACGAGAGATATATATATATAGTGTATCACCATTCAGTGTGTTAAAAAAGAGAAGCTCTCTGGTAAATGTTGTGTGTTTTATACACATACCTCTAATGACGAGAACAGTGCACTCTTTTCAAATGCCTCTTTCTGCAGCGGACCACCCCCCTTCCTGTTGAATTTGGACATGAGGGAATTTTTTTATATTTAAAATATAATACAGATTGAGGTGGTTATCAATTGTGGTTTGTTATGTTTGACATTTCAAAATGACCAGTAAAGGAATTATTTTTTAAATGTCTGATTTGCGTTGTAACTTATTGAGTATTGACACCACAATATTTGATTAATGTTGCACGTTTTGTAGGCTTTGCCTGTCCAGCATCCTTCTGGCACTGTCTTTGAGGTTTCTTCCTTCAACTCTGCACAACTTTGACACCTGCATAACACATGCCAATGTCAGGCGGGTAGTATTATATGCGTCCGTGTACAAGTGTTTACCAACCTTAAACACTGATGCCCATTGACCTGCAAGTTTTCCATCACTAACCCTGTAAAACTATTTATTCCAACAGTTTAAGTTTTTCCAAAATTGTCTGGCACAACTGACTTCATAACAACACAGTGATAGCTGCTGTAACTACAAGCCCAGTACACACATTAACCTCAAATGTACATGGAATAATAAATTCACCCCTAGTCCCCTACCGTTTTATTACATTATGTTTTCTGTTTGTACTGTTTAGGTTTTAATGCTGCATTGCACATCTGAGCTATTTGCACTATTTTAATACTGCTGCAAACTTTTTATAATTGATCATTTTATATTGCCATTTTAAATCATTTGTATTCTTAAGCTTTACAATCAATTTGAAATTTTCTATATAAACCTTATTGTACTTGTACAATGACAAAGATATTCTATTCAATTAGCTCATGCTCTCTCTGTATCTAACAAGCCATTGTTCTGTAATAATTAAAATAAATGATGGACTTTGTCAAAGATGAGAGCTTTAGTGAGGAAATGTTGTTTTGGAGAGTTTTTTTTTTTTTTTTTTTACCATTGCTGCTCGGATCTTCTCAATTTCCAACCGCTTTTCAAGATGTTGAAACTCCTCCTCAGTTCTTCAATTCTTCTGAGTGTTCACTGTATAAATTAATATGTTAGTGTTTGTTCTGTTGTTTGCTCTTTCGCCTCTTCTTGCGCTGTTTTAAAATCGCTTGAGTTTGTAAACACATACAAATGATAAAACTTTTACTCTATTATATTTTGCAATTAATCCTCTGAACACATGCGTGCTGAACCATGGCATAGTCACGGATCACTATCAACTACGATCTGCTCCCTTCACTAAAATGTCACGGTTCCTAAACATAACAAATAATATAGATAAATAATGAACACGTCAAAACGAAAACACAGATACTTACAAGACCAAGTAGAAATGTCCTTTATCGTTTGTTGTTTGCCCGCTGCTCTCCGACGGTAAATTTAGTGCTCTCTCGTGTAAAAAAAAAATTCAAAACACAACACTGACCTCTAAACTCTCATGTCTCGTGTTGCCAGTAGTCATGTCTCAGTAAGGCTACAATTGCCATCTAGCGGTTGAGAATTGTAATTGAATTTTTATTTATAAAATGAAAGACAGCCGAATATCAATAATATCATATAATGTGTATGAATGTAACATTTAACAGCTTGTGGGATGCATGACATCATATTATCAAATGCAAGTAAACTTTTGAAACATTTTCAAAAGTTTACTTGCATTTGATAAGAAGCTGCGTGGGCGAAAATTACATGTAAACAATTGTAAGGCTATTTTGGCTATGCTCATCGCTGGTCTGGTTACTGGTGTAGGGCTATAGCCAAGCCTTTAAAATTAGACCACAGATTGCCTCGGTTTCGCCAGGTGGGCTAAAAGCAGACTAAACGTAGCCGGTCTAATTTAGAGCTAAATCGTGGCTACATAGACCATGTCATGAAATGACAGTTATATTTTTGTAGCTATTATTGACACTGCGAACATGATGGGATATCAACCATCTCATGCGCTGTCTGGCCAAAAACTACAGTGAATCAGGTTTGACTATAAGTGGGCTACAGATAACCGCTCTGACTACGAGCTAAATCGTGGCTACGCACAGGTTACGTATTGAACATGTCAAAGAAATGAAACCACACACTTTGTAAATGCTGTTACTTTGCTTACATGATGGAATATCATACATCTCACAAGTTATTTTGCCAAAAAAACGACATGAAACCAAATTCAAGGTTATTTGGGATAGAAGTGGGTAACACATTGCCAGACTAAATCAGGTCTATACTTAACCTAGACATTGAAATGACGGCTATTGCTTGCTGGGATATGAACAGGTTGCACATCAGTGATAACAACAATAGCACTAATTATTTCTATTATTAAGGGTAAAGTGGTTATTTTTGGGATTAATTTCGTTCTTCTGGTTCAAAAAGCAAAGTTGAACCAACATCACGAAAAGTGCATTGCAGTGGTGATTGACAGCTGTGGCTGGAGAGTACGTCTACGTCTTAAGTTTTGAGTTGTAAATGGTTATAAATATTAGATATGTTGTCCATCTCTGTGTTAATTGTGTAGGTTTGTGTTCTCGTCAGGCCGCCTCCATCCCAGACTATCGGGGGCCCAGTGGCGTGTGGACTCAGCTGCAGAAGGGCCGATCTGTGAGGTGAGGGATACACTACTACAGTGGTTCCTGTCTAGAATATGGATTTAGAGTTTAAGAGTTAGCCCTGCCTACTGTTTTTGTTCTGATCGGGTGTGTTCTGCCACATGTTAACATCCGTCAGTGCGTCAGATCTGAGTCGAGCTGAGCCCACTCTCACGCACATGTGCATCTGGATGCTACACAAAGTGAAGATGGTGAGTGACGACACATGGTTTGTGTGTAATGTTTCTGTGAATGATCAGAATCCCGCATACATACAGCACACTGACATTGAGCGGTTTGTACTATATAGCAAATCTCAATAGCTTGATTGTTATATCGGCGGAAAACAAACTATATTATCGCCCCGTGATATATCCATTTTTTTTATATAGTACTTTTTTGCAGTTTGATCAGAAGGTACAGTAAGTTACATATTCTAGTATTTGGGAGCAGAGTTATTAAAGTCATTATCTACTATCTATCTATCCAGTAATTGTTTACATGTAATCTGGATTACGTAATCAGATTCCAGAAAAAAAAAAAAAATTCGTAACTTAAAATACTCATAATCAGTTTACAGTTACTTTTTATGGATTACGGGATTACATATTATTCACACAATAGCAGTTAATTTATAATTCATTCATTCGAATTCTTTTTTTCTTGTTTGAAGTTTCCTTTTTAAAAATCCGACTGTCTGTCATACCATTTATTTACAATATGGAATGGTCATATAAATAACTTTGCAATCCGTGCTTCTAAATTTGGGGGGGAAACACTCTGTATGAAACAAATAAACATGAAATGTATCATTGATTATGAATGGTAAGTTTAAATCAAGTTAGGTAAAAAGTAATCTGAAAAAAGTAGGCTGAATACATTACCTAAAATAAATAGCCTAGGTTATGTTACTAACTAGTATTCTTCATGTAATCTGTAATCAGTAACAGACTCCAATTTTGTCGTAAGCGACACAGCATTGTATCCGCACACATAAAGTACAGGTGCATCTCAATAAATTAGAATGTCATGGAAAAGTTCATTTATTTCAGTATTTCAACTCAAATTGTGAAACTTGTGTATTAAATAAATTCAGTGCACACAGACTGAAGTAGTTTAAGTCTTTGGTTCTTTTAATTGTGATGATTTTGGCTCACATTTAACAAAAACCCACCAATTCACTATCTCAACAAATTAGAATACTTCATAAGACCAATAAAAAAACATTTTTTGTGAATTGTTTGCCTTCTGGAAAGTATGTTCATTTACGGTACATGTACTCAATACATGGTAGGGGCTCCTTTTGCTTTAAATTACTGCCTCAATTTGGTGTGGCATGGAGTTGATCAGTTTGTGGCACTGCTGAGGTTGTATGGAAGCCCAGGTTTCTTTGACAGTGGCCTTCAGCTCATCTGCATTTTTTGGTCTCTTGTTTCTCATTTTCCTCTTGACAATACCCCATAGATTCTCTATGGGGTTCAGGTCTGGTGAGTTTGCTGGCCAGTCAAGCACACCAACACCATGGTCATTTAACCAACTTTTGGTGCTTTTGGCAGTGTGGGCAGGTGCCAAATCCTGCTGAAAATGAAATCAGCATCTTCAAAAAGCTGGTCGGCAGAAGGAAGCATTAAGTGCTCCAAAATTTCTTGGTAAACTGGTGCATTGACTTTGGTTTTCAAAAAACACAATTGACCAACCCCAGCAGATGACATTGCACCCCAAATCATCACAGACTGTGGAAACGTAACACTAGACTTCAAGCAACTTGGGCCATGAGCTTATCCACCCTTCCTCCAGACCAGTCTTCCCAAACTCTTTCCTGAGGGCCGGTGTCCTTCAAGAGTTTAGCTCCAACCCTAATCAAATACACCTGAACCAGCTAATCAATGTCTTATAGGCATGCTAGACACTTGCAGGTGTGTTGAGGCAAGTTGTAGCAAAACTCTACAGGACATCGGCCCACCAGGACCGAGTTTGGACACCCCTTCTCCATACTCTTATAACCTGGTTCCAAATGAAATACAAAACTTTCTCTCATCTGAAAGAGGACTTTGGACCACTGTGCAACAGTCCAGTTCTTCTTCTCCTTAGCCCAGATAAAACGCCTCTGACGTTGTCTGTGGTTCAGAGTGGCTTAACAAGAGGAATACGACAACTGTAGCCAAATTTCCTTGACACGTCTGTGTGTGGTGGGTCTTGATGCCTTTGGCCTCAGTCCATTCCTTGTAAGTTCACTCAAATTCTTGAATTGATTTTTGCTTGACAATCCTCATAGGCTGCGGTTCTCTCGGTTGGTTGTGCGTCTTTTTCTTCCACACCTTTTCCTTCCCCTCAACTTTCTGTTAACATGCTTGGATATAGCACTCTGTGAACAGCCAGCTTCTTGGCAATGAATGTTTGTGGCTTACCCTCCTTGTGAAGGTTGTCAATGACTGTCTTCTGGACATCTGTCAATCAGCAGTCTTCCCCATGATTGTGTAGCCTAGTGAACCAAATTGAGAGACCATTTTGAATGCTCAGGAAACCTTTGCAGGTGTTTTGGGTTGATTAGCTGATTGGCATGTCACCATATTCTAATTTGTAGATAGTGAATTGGTGGGTTTTTGTTAATGTGAGCCAAAACCATCACAATTAAAAGAACCAAAGACTTAAACTACTTCAGTCTTTGTGCATTGAATTTATTTAATACACAAAATTCACAATTTGAGTTGAATTACTGAAAAAAACTTTTCCACGACATTCTAATTTATTGGGATGCACCTGTATGTCAAATCTCTACTGCTTGGTCACTACAAGTCACCTTTATTTATATAGGGCTTTTAACAATACAGAGTGTCAAAGCAGCTTTACAGTGTCAAACAAGAAAATAGTGTCAATAATGTAATTTTGTGCATATTATTATAACTTGTAACTAAATGTGATTATATTATCGCCCAGTTACAATATAGTCTAGCTAAATGCAACTATAATATGGAACTACATTTCTGCCGAAATTCTGCATGCGAAAGATCATATTTTGAGCGCGCAAAAGTGCGTTTTGCACGCGCGCGAACTGAGTTTTTTGGAGAAAATGTTTGTCTCGCAAAGAAAAAATTATTTCGAGCGCACGAAAATCAATTTTGAATTTAAAATAAGTTTTTGGATGTGTGCAGACCTTATCTTTTGCCCGTCAACTGTGTTCACTAGCTTCCTCAGCTGTGCCCGCTGCCCTCCTTGCTCGCTAAATGCCAACAGCTGGCTTGCTCAACACAACCCAGTGTTACAATATGCCATAATTCCAGCCAATCAGAGATGAGGCTGCTAAATTCTGATTGGCTGCCTTGACAACCAATCACAACATTTCTTGCATTACCTCGACAGCAGAAGAGGAAAAATACAGTGCATGCATAATTATTATGCAAGTTGATGTTCTTATCATATTTTTTTTCCAAACACATTTTACCAATTCCAAACAACGTCAATCTTAATAACTACTATTAATCTTGTCGTTAATCATTTATAATTGATATATAATCATTCATGAAGGCAGAAAGTGAAAAAATGTCTTATATTCAGGTGTGCAAAATTATTAGGCATGTTTTCTTTTACAGATAAAATTAGCCAAAAAAAGAGATTTAACTCAAACTGAAAGTCAAAAATTATTAAATGCCCATGAGAAATATTCAAAACTAATACAATACTAGAAATTGCGAAGTTAATGCATAACCATTGGACAGCAAAATGCTCAGTGGGTCAACAGGGTCAGTCAAACATGTGGGAGAAGACAATATGCAGGTTAACTGGAAAAAGGATTAGTAATTAAGGTGAAGGAATAGGTTTGAAACCACCAGGAACCCTTTAGTCTCCAGTGCTACCATTTTCCAGATCTGCAACCTACATGGAGTCTCCAGAAGTACAAGCTGTCAGGTTCTCAGAGACTTAGGAGAAGTATAGAATCCTAAAAAATTACCCCTACTTAATAAGAATCACATCCTAGTGTAGTAAAATCTTGAAGCTGATTTATATATATATATAGATATATATACATAGATATATATATATATATATATATATATTATTATATATGCTTTATAACAGATAAGTTGAGAGTGAATCTTGAAAGACCAGCACCACATCCTCTTGTACCACTGTTTGAAGAATTTTTCTTCCAGAATCTGGCAGTAAGTTTTAAGAGTTCATTTTTTGTCCATCTCGAGATTTTATCTGTAGAAGATAACCTGCTTAATAAATATGCACACCTGAATATAAGGCGTTTTCACTTCCAGCCTTCATGATATAATATATAGATTAAAAGTGATTAAATACAAGATTAAGATTGATGTTGTTTGGAATTGGTCAAATGTGCTTGGAAACAAATATGATCAGAATATCAACGTGCCTAATAATTATGCATGCACTGTATTTTTCCTCTTCTGCTTTCGAGGTAATGCAAGGAATGTTGTGATTGGTTGTCAATGCAGCCAATCAGAATTTAGCAGCCTCGTTCTCTGATTGGCTGGAATTATGGCACATTGCC
>JADLZN010005792.1:0-105093 GCA_018155175.1 Sinocyclocheilus anophthalmus
TAATCATGCAGATTTATGATACAAGCTTTTGTAGAATTGTACAGTAGGGAAGTTATTTCCCTTAATCAGGAAATTAACGTTCGTAGAATTGACAGACAGTTGACCCTGAAAGGTCAAGTAAATATCTACAATGGATCTAAATATTTATAATTAATTTTAACTAGTTATGATAAATTATTCATATTTCCCATGAGCTGTGATTCGACTCAAAGGCTTCTCACGCACCTTAAGTATGCATATTAATATGCAACCAGGCTCTTTTTTAATTATCCAGAATAAGATATCATCATAGTATGCTAGGCTTTTGATCAGGTATTGAGGAAGGCAGATATCAATTCTGTCTGGATCTAAAAAGTGTCTTTGTTCATTAATGTCTCACAATTTGCTGTGCATTCTGACAAAATTAAATTTTTACCATTTTGCTAATATTTTGTTAATCAATTAAACTTGTATGACTTTTTGACTTGTATTGATATTATACTTATAACTTATATTATATTACAGTAGGTGTTCTACCAGTGCCTAATCTCATTTTGAAGGATTAGTAATGTCAGTAATGTCACCGCTCAGGATTGTCTCTAGTGAAGTGCTTGATCAAAACTGTGTGTTATCATGCCATCTACCTTGAAGAAAACACACTCGTCCTCTCATCTCTTTCCATCCAGACATTAATGGCAGCCTTCAGTTCTGTAAGCAGAAAACATAAAAATTTACATTTATAGTTTTGGCAGACATGGGGTTTTGGAATGTGATTTTATTAGTTTTATAACCCAACTATTGGTCCATGTTGAATCCTCCCTCCTGCTCTTTGTTTAATGGAGCACTGCCATTGCTATTTAAGCACAAATGTCACTGTCAGAACGAGACAACAATTGGACCAGACCACATAAAGCTAACACAGCTCTACAGAGCAAATATCAGATCAACTGTAAAACCGATGTGACATGTTGATGAAGCTCCTTATATAACACGCTGCTTCTTGTGAATGAATGGTTAAAGAATAGGAAATGTTCCTAAAGCATTTAAGAGGGAATCGAAAGCTCAGTGTGAGAGAACAAACGCTGTGGTTGCCCTGTGGGGAGAGAGAGGAAGAGATGGGGAGGGTTGAAAACATGACAATAGTTTTGAAGCTCAGATCTTCACAATGTTCTCCAGCTTTTTTTAATGACTGGTGTCAGAGACATAAAAGCACAAGAGAGATGAAAAACAGGAACGAAAGATATAAGGGGATGAAATGAAAAGGAGTAGTGAAAAGAGGATAAAATTATAGATAGACAAACAGACAGATAGGGGATTAAAAGGATCGTAGATAGATAATGAAATGTATGTTAGAGCGATAGACAGATAGATAGATAGATGCCGAGATTATGCAAGGATTGAA
The DNA here is from genome assembly GCA_018155175.1 of Sinocyclocheilus anophthalmus. Taxonomy (NCBI): domain Eukaryota; kingdom Metazoa; phylum Chordata; class Actinopteri; order Cypriniformes; family Cyprinidae; genus Sinocyclocheilus; species Sinocyclocheilus anophthalmus. Next base: position 1,382 of record JADLZN010005792.1, read on the forward strand.
TAATTAAGGCTTCTGTGTGGGAGAGTAAGAAATTAAATGGATTTCTCTCCATCCATCTTTTTTTTGCCTCTGCAACTTTTCTCCTCCGCATGCACCTCTTATATAAACAGTGGATATGCTCTATATGAGCGAAGCGTGCCCAATTCGCCCATGCAGAGCGCAGAGTCTCACGCGTGAACATGTTTTCTATGAACTTTCAGAAGAGGGCATCTGAAGTGATCTGATGAACAAGTGACGCAGAATGCAGGGGTAAAGTTTAATCCTGAACCCAGAGGTCAGCACAGAGAGGCTTTTGTTTCAAAAACCAGTGACCTGCCTACCTAGACAGCATTTTTGAGCATCATACTTACTAGTTTTTTGTAGTAATTTATTACTGGAATGACTTTGACAGTGGAACAGTCTTTGAAATAACTGCCTCCCTTGACTACTGAACTAGAAAGCTGATTGAGACACACCCTAGGTTGTACAACACAGCTAGCACTAGATTATAGGCCTACGTAATGTGTCACACTGCATTGTATCGGTGAATTCAATTGGGAAACTGTTGACAGAAGCAAAATTCTACCCTTAATGTAGAATCTTACTGCCATTAAATAGACAAATTAAGCCCTAATGATAATGTCTCCTTGTCCTGCATGTGCTTAGCACATCCCTTTCACTCACACAGTTCAGCTGTGACTAAGGCACATAGAAAGAGAGGGCAGGACGTGTGGGTGGAAGTAAGAAAAAAAATGGATGGTTTAATGTGGGTGCTGAAAACAGAGAGCATGAGAGTGATTCAGCAAATGGAACATCCTAAAATTGCTGTAAAAGCCAAAAGCTACTTGTGGGTTTTGCTGCAGTAGAAATTATAACACCAAATAAAATATTCATACTAGGCAGGATCATCATCTTAAGCTCACATTAACCGTGCAAAGCCTGTTTTTATATTAATGTAGGCTACTGTTGCTGGCTGAAATTTAAATTTGGACTGCAGTGAATGAACAACTTTGCCTCAATGTGTAAATCTATGCTGGCTTGCTTTTTCTGCAGATTAAATGCACCACACAGCCTTAGGTTTGAGTCTTGAGGTGTGTGCGCGTGTGTGTGTGAGTGTGAGAGAGAGAAACTGCACTCATTTTGGCTCAACGCAAGGAGCCACTCTCCCGTCGAAATTAATGTTACCGTGTTCCAAAATGGCCGACCACGGGGATACAGTTTCCCCGGCATGTTCCTCTAGCGCTACACGCTCGGACTAACGTCAGAGCCTCGATTGAAAAGAAAAATATATTTTCTCTGACTCACTCAAACGAATTTAACCCCTTCATCACCCTTTACCACGGCGAGAGGCGCTGAGCATCATCGACGTGCTGCGAAACTAGCGATCGAGACACATGTGGCCACTGCGGTGAAACCGAATGGCGGCGAGGGGCGGCAGGTGCAAGGCTGTCCAGGGAGCATCAGGAGGGAATGCATGCCTGTTCAACATGTGAGCAATTCATTCATGAACGAATATACTTAGTCACTGGCATCAACACGTCTTGACATCTGTGACATACTGGGAGACACAACCGTTTCGGGTAGTTTAATTAGTTGTCATGCAACGCAGTCTCCATAAACTGTTTTAAAAAATGATAATGATAGCTGTGCTCCATCAGCATGGGTGTTATTTAATGATCTCGCGCGCATTGGCTTGACGTGTGGACGAGCACGCGGATGCTGTATTGCGCCTCTCAGCTGTTTCGGGACCTGGGCGCCTTTACGCTGATTGATACACAAAGCGACATAAAACTCGACATGCTGTGGACATCATGCCCTAAGGATTGTATTTCGATTTTGTTTTAGTTGATCGGGAGGAACGCGTTGCGATCAACAATCATTTGTTCGGTTTAAACTCATAAAAATCCCAGATTTTTTGCGTTGGAACGTCGAATTTGGATATTTTAATCGACTTTGATGCCATCACTTTGGGACATTCGACACATCGCCTCATTATCGCGCAGCTGCACGCGTTGGAGATGCGCGATTGTCTTCAAGGACTGTCTGGGCAATAAGTGTGAAACCGCTCGTGAGTAAACGACAAATGCGTGCATGAAACATTAATGATAGATGTAATTATTTTACAATGAAGAGAGATTAGTCTTCAGAAATAATGGAATGAAGGCGCAAAGAAGTAGTGTGTTATGGAATAACCAAATATTGTGTTGAACGGACTTTGCAATGAGTTGAAATGCATCATGCGTGGGAAATTTAATTCCATGTCTTACGATGGATAATGATGAGCAATATTAATGGCTTGAATGAAGAGATCTTGGTTTTGTAATGAGGGTGCGAAGGAGAGAGAAGGGGGAACTGGGTTGTTCTGAAAGACATGCGCACACCTCCCAGAAGCCAATTTAGAATTGCAGTGGATTTATCAGAAGAACTTTGGTCCGTCTCTCTCTTTCTTTACCTTTCCATCTCAATCGCCTCTGGAATAGAATGACTCCTGACGAAAATGTCTCCCAAACACTTCAGTCTTGAATATGAGTCATGAATAGACGGCCAGAAAACTGCTGCAGTGTTTCAACTCCACATTTGAAAGAGAAACGGAAGAGGATGCACGCCAGAGAAATGGAAGAAAGGAAATTGGCTTTCCTTCCTGTGTAATGGATATTTGCTGACTTGGCTTTTTGCGGTGCATCCTTACCTTGGACTTGAGGTGCTGGGAATGTTCCATGATGACTTTGTCAAATTAGTTGTTTGTTCACTTTCATTACCTAATGAGAGTAATAAATGGCTAAATGATTGAAGTTAATTTCTGCAAACTGGCTTTGATCTCAATTCCATAATTCCTTGGTGGCAGTGGAAAAATGCCACATTTGACAGAAGAATAGCAATGCACACATAAACACATGCTCACACCAATTGTAAACAAACAAACAAATCCACTTATTAACATTATCATCATCCCTTGAATGTGAATACAAATTCCCAATATGGAATTTCCTCATCGCTTTCCAGTACTGTGACTTCCAAAGCTGAATTTAACTTTGGGGAATCTCAGATTAAAACCACTGACTATTTTACTCTGGTAACTCAACTCTAACTCCCAACACATTTCCTTCTCTCCCCCCCACCCGCTCCACGTGGGGGGGAGAGCTTCCTCTTACGGGGTGATCCCAGAAGCTTGTCCCAGCAGACGGTGACTGTTACGCAAGTGTCCATCAACATGGATGCTGGGCAGGGCAGCCCGGAGAGCCCTAACCGGGCGGTGGAGTACCTGCTGGAGCTCAACAACATCATCGAGAGCCAACAGAAGCTTCTGGAAACTCAACGGCGGCGCATTGAGGAGCTTGAAGTGCAGCTGGACCGGCTCAGCCAGGAGAACAAAGACCTGAGGTTGGACCGACAGCCCTTCCCGCCCCCACCTCCACCTCCCATCCACCCCGTCCAGCCACCTACTTCCAACGCTGCAACCTCCACCAACATATATGCCAATCAGAGCCACAACAGCGGGCCCATCCCGATACCCATCCCGGCTCCGGCTCCCCCACCTCCACCTCCACCCGTGCCAGCACGGGACCGGCGCGTCAATGCCAACACGCACACGAGGCTCGGCCAAAGCCTGTCAGCTGGAGCTAATGCCACGGGGCGAGAGAGGGACCGAGACAGGGAACGAGAAAGAGACGGCGCCGCTACCAGTTTGGGAAGCTCTCTGCAGCGACGGTAAGTACAGGCCTGAGGGCTCTTTTACTGCATAGCTGAGTTTTTAAGACTGTATGTTGGTGCGTGTGTTAACTAAATTGACTACAGTTTATAGTAATCAATATATTTGAAAGGAATGGTTCACTTAAAAATAAAAGTTCTGCCATTTATGTACTGTCATGTCGTTCCAAAGTTCTAGTGTTCTTTTGGTCCCCATTAACTTTCATTGTATGGACAGTTGACACGTTATTCAAATTATCTTTAGTGTCCCACAGAAGATAGTCATACAGGATTGGAACAACATGAGAATGTGTAGATGCTGACAATTTTTGAGTGAACTATTATTTAAAGGGTTCTCATAATGCTACATGCACTTTTGCAAGTTGTTTGAACTGAAATGTGTGTAAGCAGTGTGTGTGTGTACACAACCACCCTATAATGATAAAAATCCACCCAGTGGTTTTTTGTTAATCTACTAAAATCTTTACCCCTTTCTCAAATCGAGCCGATCTCAGATGCCTGTCTGTTTGACATCACACAGACAGGCCCCTCCCACAACAGTTTGATTGACAGCAGCGTTTCAGCACAGACTGGACTGGCTCTTACCTTAGCTCCGCCCTGAGTGAGCTGTCATCAGTCCGACATTGTTTCACCGCTGGAGCAGATGTAAACAAGAATGACTCCTAAACGATTGAGGTGTTCTGTTGTTGGATGTAATAATGAACATAGCAGTCGTCATTTACTCCGACATCTGAGCCGCTGAAGACGCAGTGGATTAGTTTGTTTTTGAAGGGAATGCGCCCCCGATCTACATGAATGCATCTATGTTCGCGCGAATCATTTGTGATCCAGCTTCACCTACTGAAGAAGTGAGTAAGGTTTTTTTTAACGAATCTTTGCAAATCGTCTTTCTTAATAATGTGCTAATTGGCAAATTTCACGATGAATGCAGCTAAAGTAAACCGTCTCTCTAGAGCGGCTCGGAAGAGAGGGGTGGGGTCAGCAGAGCTCATTAACATTTGAAGGAAAATGCTACAAAAGGGCTTGTTCTGAAAAGAGCTGTTTTTGACAGGGTAAAAAGGGTGTTTTTTTACACTATCATTGAGAAATTTTAAACAAAGTATGTTATAGACTTTTTATTAAGACCCTAAAGAATCATATCAATTTGTGGAAAATGGGCATCTTATGACCTCTTTAAAGCAAGTACGAGTAAACAACTGCGTGCACTGTAATATACACTGACACTAACGATTTGTACTACACATATCTGTGGATGTTTGTACACAGTTTGAGTTGTTTTACATCACACACTAGTATTTTAACAGCATTTACATTACACTAGCAATATTGGTGCAGAAATAAATCTAATAATGTCGAGAACCAAAGAACAGAAAACACCTTTCAGAGGGTATCTCTCCTGTTTGCACTCCGTCTGTCTTGCAAAACTGAAATTGAGTGCAACAGTCGGTCACAATAGGACTCTTTCCAGGCCATCGGACAGGAAGCTGGCTATGCCATCGAGCCTGAGCATTACATAAGCCGACAGACTCTTATCTGGACAGACTCGTGCTGCTGGGCCTTTGGCAGAGTGACAGGCTAATGTCATGAGAACCTGGGATTGAATTGGCATGCTAAATCTGTCACAAATGTAATAACTTTTTTGATTTTCAAAGAGATTGGACTATGCCAGTGAAGTTTTCTGGAGAACAAGGAAGCTCAAGGAAGTTTAGTTTTATTTTATTTTACTGTAAACTAAGCTTTTAGCTAAGATTATGTGGAATCAAATACGCGAAGTACACAAACAGTATATCGATCTATCTAGCTCCTTCAAACAAGACTTTGTCTAATAGACATTCAAAGTTAGTCTTGCCTTTCTACATAAGTTACAGTAATATTCATTTTTTTAAAGTTTCAGATTACATTTGAACTGCACTTCTATATCTTTTTTTACTACCTAATTTTGGAATGAATTCATATTTGGAACTCATTTTGGATTTGAATTGCAATTTAAAATGTTAAACCAATTCATTTGTGAATCGTGCTCCAACCCTGTAGGGTTTGGCATGACGTTCATTTTAAACTGATGCTATTGATGTCTTGTATGGTTTTAAAATGTGTTGGAGGAAAATAAATCTCTGAAAAGATTTCCGCAATGAGCAAAGCTGTCAGTAGCCTCAAGACTGTCAATATCATTCCCAGCATGTGGTGTGTCAACATGCTCCGTACAAATCCAGAGAGATGGCACAGAAGTGTAGTGGGCCACTCCTTGTGCTTCTGACAGTTAAGTTGTTTGTTTGTCTCTCTCCCTCCCTGCATTGCTGAGGAATCGACCTCTCCATTGCACCTCTGATCGCTCCCGCCTGTAGTGTGCACTTGAGCCGGCTTCATCACAGCGCACGATGCATACAGATGCGTGCTTGAGCGTGTGGAGATTAACATTTGGTGGATTGGATCAGTGTCGAGCACTGCAGTACAGCATCTCCTGTAGTTTTTAAGGCAGGTGGCTGGTGTGGTGTGGAGATTCGTTCTGTATGTATGATCGGGCCACTGTGTAGGAGAGGTTGTGATTAAAATTCAGCGCAGAGTCAGATTGTAGATCAACTTGTGTGGGAGAGCGAAGCATAGAGTCAGAGAGAGAGGGGAAGAGGCTGCAGAATGCACTGCACCCTTTTTGTGTTGCTCACTTTCTCTGTTTGGTTTCTCCAATATGCACACCTCTTATTTGTTTCTCTTGCCCTCCTTTCCAGTGGAGAGAAACCGGAATGCCCTCTGTGGAGATAAATTGAGTGCTTTCTTTCTCATCTGAGACTTATTTCTTCTTTTCCTTGAGGGCAGATAGCGTATTTCGTTTCTTGCGTAGTAATTATGGTTTAACTGTAGTATTTGTTAGGAGTGGCAATTTTGATTTATACCATTGATTTGAATCTTTTGCTTCTTTTCAAAAAAGGTTCTTTCAATGATTTGATCAGTCGCTATTTGCTGAGACTAAATTGCATTTGTGTTTGCTGAATAAATGCACTTAAGACAACCTTGGACAATATGGTCTTTGTAGTTTTAATAGAAAAAGTCAAACATGATTCTGGGCAATGAAAGAGGGCTTACAAATGTCTAATGCAGAGAGTGTTAGTGGTATGATAAATCGGGAAGAAAGGTTTAAAACAAACAAATGGTATTGAAATTTACTCTTAAATGTGTTTGTGCAAAACAATTCTGATGAAGGTAAAGGAAATTCTTTAACGCAAAATTGTTTTTTTTAATTAAATTTTTTATCTGTTGCTATTTTATGTGTAAATCATTATTTTCTTTTCTTTTTTTCTTCTTCTTTTTTGCATGCCTGTATCTAAAAGATGTGAGAAATATGGTTTTAACACCACTTGCATTTTCTTCATAAATGGCAATAAAGCAGAGCTATGTTTTCTTTTCCTTTTTTGCCCCCACTCCATTTTCAGCTTCTAGTTTTGACTTTTGTCAAGCTGTGGAAAACGATAAAGGTATTAAGTCATGTAAATTTTATGTCATTTTCAGTCATTTTACACATTCTTATTAGGATTGTCCTTGTTAAAAAAAGTAAAAAAAGACTCATGTGTCAAACAGAATGATCAACATGCCCTTTTGGTTTAGTTATTGTCAGTCAGTAAATCCTCATCCAACACCTCGTTTGCTCATTTTGTTCACAATTAAAATATCCCAGTTTATTTAGTTCATTCATGAGATTCTGTGTCTTGAGTCTCGTTCTGACTCGAACATTATAATAATCTTTGCTGCTTGTGTTAAGTAAATATTTGGTTGTTGTGTATGTATATTTATAACATGAAGATAAAAGTAGTTTCAAATCCTCTGCCTTGCTGTCATCTCCTGTGTCATTAGATGATTCACATGAACTCACTAGCAGTCACGTAAACAGCATCTGGTAGATGTGGCTATGTGTTTACTTTACACCTGTGAAACTTTAGGGCTGCTTTCGCTTAGCATCAACTTCACCTGAAACAATGAAAAGTCACATGACACTGTGAGGGCAGATGGCTTGTTTTACTGATAGATTTTGGTGTTTTACAGACATTTGTGACAGTTAGCCATCATTTGACTGTTTTTGAATCTACTTCAGCCATATCCATCCTTTTTATTCTCTTTCGGTCTCTCTCTCTCTCTTTCTCTTTAGACTATTGCCAAATTTTCCAATGCCTCGTTCACCCCCTCACCAGCCCTCCCTTGGTGTTGAGCAGATGGCACACCAACATGTCATTTGCCATTTTCTTTAGGGTCGCCTCTTCTCTTTTCACCCACAAGGGTCGTTTACAGTGTCGCTTTTTCATGTGAACTCTTTTTCGGTTTAGATCCATGTATCTGCTCCCATCCCATCAGACAGATGCCTGCGAATCCAAATGACCCAACTTGGGTGATCACAATCTTGCTCTCTCTCTCTGGTGTAATGCTTTCGGCTAATGAACAAGTGTAACTACCGCTGTGGGGGAGCTGTTGAGGTGGGATTGTTTCTCAGAATAATTAGCATGGCCGGTGTTAATTACATTTGTCCATTGAAGGTGGCAATTACTGTCGTAGACGTGAGTCTGTGAGTAATACACTGGGTGTTGGAGGACTGACTGATAGAGTTTATACAATTATGATTGAATAATTGAATGTCTATGGAGGAGCCTGCATGTCAGTCAAACCCGACACCTGCTGCTTTGTAAGATAGTCTATTTTATTAGTTGTAATAAAAGTCTTAATTAATTTTAACCTAATTTAATTTAAATGAGTGTGTTTTGCCATGCACTGGTGTAAAAAAGCACATAAAAAGCAGCATAACAGAAGGCGTCATGTGACCTTTTCAATATTACTAACCCAGAGTGATTCCTAACAATAATATTTAACACTGCACACTTGTAAACCCTGGATTAATTTTCTTATTTGCATATTTTTTGGGTTGATTGGTTTCTGTGCTGGGTAGCTCTGCCACTGTGAAATCTCATTGGTTCGAAGCAGAGGTTGATTTGATTGATCGGTTTTGCCGATTAATCAGCACCGATAGTTGATTGCTGACACTATCGGCTATCGTCAAAAATCCATGCTGATAGTTTTCCGGGTTGTGTCCATTGCTGGAGCGGTTGAGAAGGGTCTGCTGTCATTATACAGTGCGAGAGCGGCCTCTAGAGGTGGAAATCACCTCGTGTTGTTTGTTTTGACCATAGACTGTATAAAAACATGGACGTAGTGGCCGTGACGTCACCCGTAGGTTTCTGAAGAGCGTTTTTGAAGCCCAAAGTGGGCGGAGCCGGCCGTCGCCATCTTGGCAGTTCCCCCCCCCACCCCCCCCCTGCGTCACCGCGCGTCACTCCCGGATAATCGTAAATGGGCAAAGAGGCGGGAGCTGGTTATTGAAACCACGCCCACCTAGCTCGACGCCGGTGACAGCAGCTGCAATCCACCTGTCACTCAAGTGGCCACGCCCTTAATTATGCAGAACTTTTTTAAGGCTTAATATAATTTAAACGGTTGAGTTATAAAAAAATTCACCCCCTCACAATTGTCATGAAGGGCAAAAATAGCTATATAGACCAAAACCACTTTTTGAGCCAGGCTGTAAACATGTTTTTTTCTGCTGTAAAGTTTTTTAACATGGGGAGTCTATGGGATTGACTTCCTTTTTGGAGCCAGCCTCTAGCAGCCAGTCGATGATGAATTGCAGTTTTAGTCACTTCCATGTTGGCTTCACGAGAGAGACCGGAAGGTTGCCGCTTGGTTTGAACTAACGTCTCGGCTGCGCTCTGGCCCAGAGTGGGACAATTCAGAATGCGTATAACTTTTTTTTCACTCTCCCGCTCAGATTTGAACGCCAGGGGTCCTGTTGTGGTGACTACCACATTTGTTATTTTGATTAGATAATCATCAAGTGTTCTAAAATAGAATCAAATAAAGCGTGAGAGTATACATACAATATCCATACATATAATTTCAATGTTTATTGCCTGTGTTTTGAATATGTGAAGATGGACTCTTTAAGCTGCCTGTTGAAATGACATGGACACTTCACTTTTGTAACAATAAGATTAATGAAAGCTGTAGAAGTATTGTTAATTTGAACATTTACCATTACTAAAACATGTTTACATTTTAAAGGTTCTTCTGTTAACCGTTAATAAACTATGAACTAACTTAAACTCAATATAATAATTAATATTAATCTTTTTTATTCCTTTACAAAGTATAGCGTAAATAACAAGCACCTATTTTTTTTTTTATATAACTTTCGTTAAGTATCCATTTTTAAAAACTGTCGTTGACCTAATCTGGGTCACCAGTGTGGTCCTACCTAGCTATATCGGTATCTGTAAAATCCACTATCCTCAAGTTCTGCTCCACTTTTCACGTAACTGTTGTTTGTCCCATCACTTCTATTTATGATTGGCATAAATTTGTAAATGAGGAAAAAAAATGTAGTCAATCGGGATTTCAAGTGGATCTTAAAAAAAAAAAAAGCCATTGATATTTGTGATCATTTAAATCATTTCCCTGCACAAGATCAATTTGCATTTGCTCCATTGATTTCTATGTGTTCCTTACTTGTGTGTTCAACAATACAACATTACTGACACTTCCACTTTCTGTGTGTCTCCATGTTTGTTTGTTTGTTTTTGTTTGTTTGTCTGTTTGTCTCACTCTTTCTTCCACTGGATCCACAGGCCCGAAGGAGACACCTCCAACAAGACAGGTCTGGGTTCACAGCTTCATTCAATCTCCATTCTTCTCCTCCCTCCTCTTCCTCTTCCACAGTGCACTCTCTGACTCCTGTAGTAGCGCACGCTCCATCGAGTGACTGAGGCCTGTTCTATCTAGGGCAGCCTGAATGCATGTGGGACATGCCATTGCTTCTAATGACTTATTGCTTCCCCGTATGAAAGAGCTCTTGCATCTGGGGCAGTTTTAGCAGAAGAACAGCACCGTGAGCAAACTGTGAGAACACGAGGGCTGAAAAGCATTTGGAAATCGAGAATTAGCGTCACTTGGCTGCAAGACTCCCTGTTAGCCGTTGCCGTAGTGACCAGTATGCCCCGTGTGAGTATGTTAATGGATATTGATATGCATGTCGTTTGCATTTGCCCATATAGTGAACGCGAACATGGGCGTCAGTGGTTAGTCAGAAGTTACATGAGTAATTGCCCAGCTGTGTGCGGCGTTTTGCATGTGGGAGTGTTAGTGGGTGCAGCAAAAAAGGTCAAATGGCAAAAATGTGCTGGATTTTGATATGTTGGGAATATGTTTTGCCACAAAAAAGCCGTTTTGATGCTGCGGTGTTGATATGAGAGCGTTTGTTTTTGGATTGTCCTCGGTGGCGTTATGACGATTCCTCACCATGGGCACGAGCCGGGGATCTGAAGGATAAATTATTTGGTTGTCATGGCAACACCTGTAGATGAACTGGATTGCCGAAAAAGTTGCTTGTGTAATACAGAACCCGTTTCTTGTGTGAGAGAGTGTGTGTGTGTGTGGTGTGTGTGTGTGTGTAATTGTGTACCCTACACACAGCAGAAGGACACAGACAAACGGTGCTTGAGGACAAGGCCGCCGCTATGTCACGTTTCACTATAATTACTCTCCGGATGCTTTTGTCCTCAGTTCACGAGTCGCTCCCCCGATACGGATGTGAATTTAATTGTTCCTGCATTGTTAAATTGCAGTTATACATTCTCATAAATGTGACATCGTTTATGCGTTGCGCTATGAATCATACTTGTTTTTGTTTGTCACCGCAACACTAATGCAAGGTTGCAATAATTAATGAAAGCGCTTTGGTATTTCAGCTCAACCTGATTTCCTGAGCTGGCGGAGGCGTCACGTGAGATTGTGCTGGTCCCTGCTGGGCTGAGCATGGAAATAACTCTCAGCAGAGGTTTGCTGCGGGGCTGCCGTGAGCTTCTCTCCCACCCCAGCAGCCCCTGCAGTCCGCAGTCAGCAGCAATGCATCACTCGGCCCCTGAGGGCATTAGCCGCTGCTTTCAACCACGAGCCCTAGAGCTGTGCTGCATTCTAACTGGACTTGTGATGTAATACTTTTACACTTTCTTTCGTACAGAGCATGTGAACCAGTGTATTCCAGCAGTGCTATTTCAGTGTTTTAATATTTTGCTTTATTTTATTTAGCTTTTTTTATATTTTCAGGTTTAATTTTTTTAATTTCATTTACGTTTGTATAGCTTTTAGTTTTTTTACAGAGGTGACTGATTTCATTGTATTTCTTGCTTTTTGTAGTTTTATTTCAGATTTTTGTACTTAGGTATTTTTTCCTTTTATATACTTTTTATTTATATATTTAAAGTTGTGTTTTGTCATGTTTCATTCTTTTTTTTTTTTTTTTTTTTATATTTCTTTTAGCTTTAACTAAAATTTTAGGTTTAGAAATTTGAAAGGGATAGTTCACCCTAAAAAAAAGCTGCTGTCATTAATTACTCACCCTCTTGTTGTTTCAAACCCGTAAGACCTTCATCCATCTTCGGAACACAAATAAAACCCTTTTCTTTTTTTTTCTTTTTGGGGGGGGGGGGGGGGGGGGGGGAAATGAAATCCGAGAGCTTTCTGACCCTCCATAGCAGCAGTGAAACTGACACATTCAAGGCCCGAAAGGTAGTAAGGACATTAGATAGTCCATGTGACATTAGTGGTTCAACCTTAATTTTACGAAGCTACTCGTTACTGGCCCACAGAAACAAAAGTCAACGCTGTATTCACAATTTCTTCTCTTCCATGTCCGTGTTTGACACATTCACAAGAGTGAACTTGAATGTGTCACTTTCATTGCTGTCTATGCAGGGTCAGAAAACTCTCAGATTTCACCAAAATTATATCTTAATTTGTGTTCTGAAGATGTATAGAAGGTCTTACGGGTTTGGAACCACATAAGGGTGAGTAGTTAATGATAGAATAATTTTTTGGGTAAACAATTGCTTTTAATACTTTTTTTTGTTAGTTTATTTCAGCTTTTTCAATTAACAACTCCCCCCAACTAACTACCAGATAAATTGCACCAAAATGAGACCGAATAAATGAACAAAGTATGGAAAATTAAACCGAAATACACATTGTTTTGATTTCTGAACTTTGCACAGTTAAATAGTTGTATTTTATTATTTTCATTCAGTGTTTGCTTTTCCCCACTGCTTTCCCAGTGGGAAAATATCTGCATTGCCGTGTGTCTAATGTAGTTTGGAGTGCTACACGCAATTGGGAGCATTATCAAATGAGCCAAAATACTGAATAAATGAACATGCAAAGGGTGGGAGAGATACTGTGCTCTTATTCCATGGAAATCTCTGGAGCTTTCCTTAAACGCAAACTATGTGTAGACATGCCGTATACTATGCATCCATATATCTGAAGTTTAGTTTCTGAGTGTCTCTGAGGGATAGAATTATATTACAGCTTTTTTTCATTAGTAAATAAGAGTTCTCAGGGATTATGTTTCTGTGAAGAGTTGTATAATAGATCTGCTTATATTGTAGAGTGACAAAACAGAATTTCACGAGGGTTGCTGCTGGTGCTTTGTTTGGGACCGAATGTCAACTTGTGCATTTTGTGCATTCAGCAAATTAATTTAGTTGTTTGTGCAAAATTTATTATCAAACAATCAGCAGAACGCAGGGCCATCTCAGGGTGGAACAGTTGGGAACATTGTCCCAGGACATGTGGTGAGGGGAGACCATTGCACAAAGTCTGTAATTTTGTCCTAGTCTCCTTGACAATGTTCACGTTCTTCAAACAACGACCCAAAAGAACAGCCCCAAGCTGCAAATGTCATCATGTGAGTGTGAATTGACTTCAACTTGACATCTGTTATGTTCAGTGCAGACGTCTTTGGATTACTGGATTTATCAACATTATTACACAAGTTTACATTTTCACGCCAATAGTCTTTGTTAAACTTGATGTCTAAATCAGGTCAGAAACATGGCAACTTAAACACATCGAAACAGGATAATTATTTGAAACACACATTTACAGCCTCCAGCTGAACAGATATTCATGCAGCCATGAATTTAATATACAACTCCATGCCTTCAGCCTCTTAACACACTATCAGGTTGATTACACTTTAACAGACAGACATATTTCCCATTAGAATACTGAATGACTTTTTGAAATCGACAGAAATGCAACATCAGGAAATGAAGGTGGATGCTTTTTGTTCATGACTAAACTATGCAGAGTGAAACTGACAGCCCACCTGAAAAGTTATGACACTTTCCACCAGCTCAAACGGAGTGTCTCGGCGATAAAAGGAAGCGGGTGCTCTAGTGAAATTGCATTGACAAGGCTGTGCAGGCATGGTGGGGCCGTCTTCTCTGACCTCAGCTAATGTGATAGCCCTCTGCTTCAGCACAGTGAGTTCACAGTCAATAGACCTTAGTCGTGTTTAATTTTACACCGAAGAAAACAAGGCCGTGAGGGACTGAAGAACAGCCTGTATGACTTGTCCTACTGTACACTAGGCATTCAAATGGTTGGGGTCAGTAAGATGTTTTTAATGTTCACGAAAGAAGTCTCTTATTGACACCAAGGCTTCTTTTTTTAATAAAAAACAGTAACATTTTGAAATATATTTTAAAGTATTTTTAAAACAGTTGAATTTTCATTGGCCAATAGGCATTATTCCAGAAACATTTCTTACACTCTAAAAAATACTGGGTTAAAAACAACCCAGCGCTGGGTAAATAGGCTATTAGGCAGAACACATGCAGGGTTATTTTGACCCAGCTGATTAGGTTAAATGTTTTTACCCAACATGTTGGGTTGTATTGTTTAAGTCATCTATTGTTTAAAAATTACTATATTGCTGGCTTAAAATATGCTGGAAATTAAAAATCACACACACACCGTAATTAATAGAGGCAACAGCAATAATCAAAAGATAAACCTTTATTATTAAGCAAGAACACCCATTGATATAATATAAGAATTGAATTTATTTTGGTGAATACAGTACACTTTTAAAAATGCTGGGTTAAATACAACCCATGCGCGCAGGAATAAAATATCTCACAAACCCAGCAATTGGGCTGTTTTGACTCAGTGGTTGGGTTTAACCCCTTTTTACCGAAATAGTGCTAATTTGCATGCCTGTGTGTCGCCAAAATCTGAGCCGGTGAAGGGCTGCTGTTCACCGGGGGAACTGCAAACTTCAGACTGCAGCCTCGTGTTTCACACGTAGCTGGAAGATGCCGTTACCGACTCTAGTGCTGGGCGGTATGACCAAAAATTTATATCATGGTATTTTTCAAAATTATACCGGTTTCACGGTTCATGACGGTATTTTTTTTTTTCATGCATGACCGGGTGTTAACCATATTTTCTACTGATTGAGAGAGGAAATACTGCAGTATATTGACTTAGAATGCTCTATTTTACTGTCATGATGAGTGAATATTGTAAAAAAATACCACACTAAATATTGACTAAACACGACCCCTTTTAATACAGGTTAACCAGGAGTCACTCTCATTAATAATTGCGGCATCGTCTGATAAAATCAACATACATCTACACTAAAAAGTGGCTATATTCGGTGGTTTTGGCTATATTACTTTTTTGTCTCATGCAGCGCACTGCCTGCATCTGAGTAACGAACTAAAAAAAAACAACAAACAAAAAAAAAAAAAGTGATATTAACAGACGAACTACGCTCATATTTATAATTCCAAACAATCTAAGCGACAGGTGCTTGGAAACGCTGTTTTGTATTAATTTATTGATGAGTCGGCTGCGGTGCGGCCAACTGAATGCGCTGCTTTTCTGCCGCTCACTGCACAGAACAGATGCCGAGAGAGGTGACACTTCTCCGGGAAAGTCAGACCTCGCGTTCGCGGGACAGCACTGGCGAAATCTTCCAACTGAACCATAGCTAAGGAGCATGAGGTTTTTTTTTTTTTTTTAAATATGTAAAAGTCTTTATTGTCATTTAATTTCATTCATCCTTACTGATTAAAAAAATAATTTTGAATGGTAGTATGCCTGGGTATTGAACATGTTTCCACACATTTCTAAACTGAAACATGGGTTGTGAAAATTTGAATAAACAGTATGAAATATTAAATGGTTCGGAAAACAATCATAATTATTTTCTTAATGAGAGTTTTCTCATATAAGCTTCTAACAGCATGTTAAAGCACAACAGGGTGAAATCAGCTCCAAGATATTGCATCTCTAAATTAATCTTCTTTAAAATTCCATTGCTAAAATAAATAAATAAACTGGTCAGCCTCACTATTTTATGTTTTTTTTCTTTTCTCTAATTTTGTAATTTTCTTCACATTACTCTTGTTTGGGTCAAATTGAGTATTTTTCATTTACTTTTACTAAGGAAATTTATGAACTAGTATGGAAGTGTTTCCGAATATATACTGTGTACTGTATGTCAAGCTCTCCTTATATTGATTTAAATTAATAGTTAATCCAAAAATGAATCTCTTTTTTTCCCACTCCCCCTCACGCTATCATGTGACTTCAATGCACTTCTTAAATCTTAACAGCCCCAGTCCCCATTCACCATCATTATATGGAAAAAGAGCACCCTGAACGTTTTGCAAAATGTCTGCTTTAGTGTTTCATAGAAGAAAGTCTTACAGGTTGGGAACAACATGAGGTTGAGTAAATGAATGCTCTTTAATGAATTTAAGATCGTCTGATAATGTGTATCTACTTTTGCCCTTTAGTATGTGCTTGCACAATCACTACAGGACAGATTATTTGGCCACAGCTAGTTTGTTCAAGCAGGTCACAAAGTCACAGAAGTGCTCTCTTGTTCTCTTTTTCTCTTCCTTGTGGGCTTTGGTAGAAGTGTTGCTGGGGGAACGAGGTGAGTTATCACAAATGTGTTTGTGTAAAGAACTGTGTGGGCGACAGAGAGAGAGAGAAGAAAAATGGAGAAGGAGAGAAATGCAGAAAGAAGAACAGAGGTACTAATTGAAAGAAGGAAGGAGTGAGAGAAGGAGTGATGTGCAAAAAAAGAGGACAGTGCAGCTGACAGTCTAATAAAACATGCAGGGAATTACAAAGGAAATGAGCCTTCTACTCTGCTCACACATACAAACTCACACTCCCACATCTTATCAAACACACAAAAACCTTGACACAAAACAGCTCCATCATTTACATCAAAGGATGTCAGAAGTCCATGTCAAAAAAGCAATGTCAAAACATTTTAAACCGTTTTTGTGGCAGTGCATGTGGTTTAAAATGTTTTGACATTGCTTTTTTGACATGGACTTCCATGCACATTTTAGAGTGGCCTTTTATTGTGGCAGCCTACGGCACACCTGTGCAATAATCATGCTGTCTAATCAGCCTCTTGATATGCCACACCTGTGAGGTGGATGGATTATATCGGCAAAGGAGAAGTGCTCACTAACACAGATTTAGACAGATTTGTGAACGATATTGGAGAGAAATAGGCCTGTTGTGTACATAGAAAAAGTCTTAGATCTTTGAGTTCAGCTCATGAAGAATGGGGTGGTATTAAAATCGAGAAATCACAACCTTTCTTGGCAACCAAATTTTGGTATCATGAAAACCCTTTTGGCATCTGAATCAATTTTTTCCCCCTGCATTTCGTCTTTATGGTAATATTATTTTTATTTACATTATTGTTAATTGTTTTCTCAATCTCAGTCCATGTGATTGACAGCAGCACTGCCTGTTGAAATCAGCAGAGAGCTGTGTGCGATATCTGCCGCTGTCTGTTAGGGGCCGCACCATGTTTCCCTCGACTTACATCAGCCCTTCCAGATGGGTCCAGAGAGACTCGCTGAGCAGCACAAGATGGTAATACAGGGTTTAGCTCTTGAGGTGCTTGTTCACTGAGGGAGATGAGATGAGGCATTCTCTCTCTCTCTCTCTTTTGCAGTAGGATGGTGCATGTCAGCTGGTTTTGAGGTGACAACACGGGCGTGATGGGGACGGACACATGGGGACAGACTGCTTAATTTGTTGCTGGACAGCAAACTGAGTTTTTAAAGTCAGTGTGAAAGAGAGAGAAAGAGCTGTTGAGGGGAGGGCTTGTTAGAGGTCATGTACCAATACAGTCCTTCCCTAGAGGATTCGACATTTCTGCGTGTGTGTGTTTGTGTCCATTTCCAGCAACTGTCCCAGCTGGATTTTTACCAGAACATTGCAACTGTGCTGCTTACAGATGCCTCCCGATAAAGGAAACCACAAACAAAGAACTGATAAAGAAAGCAAGTTCCTTACTGAAACACAAAATCATATGTGATCTGAGGAAATGGATGAAATATCTGACCACAATTCAATTTAAATGGAACAGTGTAAAGTAATTATAAGGAAACTCAGGCCATGGCTACATTTTGTTCATTCTGCCCCTCAAAATCGCTTAAAAGCTGAAGTGTGTAATTTCTTAAATGATAAAATACTCGTATCCCACTTAATGTGAAATTTGTCAGTAGAAGTGTCTCTGTAGTGTTATCAAAACATTTGTTTGTGAAGTAGACCAGACTCGCACAGCAACAGGCTAAGCCAATGGAGTGAGTTTGGGGCGGGGCTATCTGTTTGGGTGACCAATGGGAGTGTTCAGGAGACCTGTTCGAAAACAATCAATATTTTTGCTTTGCTGTTTGGAAAATTAGACACTTCAGCTTTACCTTTGGCACATTTAAAAAGTGTTTTTGCACATCCTATAGTGTAAAGGTCTCTCAGAGGTCCCTGTTCACACCCACACGATTCATTCCTGGCCTTTTCACCCTAGTACATACTGAGGACTCATGCCACCTGCCTACACACTTCTACATCCTTCTCTTTCAGGCCACAATATCCATCCATCTCTCTCTTTCCTTCCTTCATCCTTTTCTCATTTCCTTTACTCATACCAGTTCATATATTCCCTCGTTGTTTTCTTGTCTCTGTGTGTGCTTGAGCTTTGTGTGGTGTTGAAGTGTCTGTGCTGTATTTTATTTCTCCTTGATGTTTAATGTTAGCCTGACGGACTCACCACTGTCCATCAAGACTGAAGACAACATGAACTTTCAATCAATCATTAAATACCAGAAATGATATAGTATAACAGTACTCTTGCAGTTGTCACATTTTCTACAAAAAAAGTATTCATTTGGCACATGAGTGAGGAAGCATTTTCATTGGTTGCTCACAAATTTCTCGTTTGATGTTAAATGCAACATTAAATCAGAATTGAGCATATTTATAATTCTTAGTAAATGTCTCTGGTCTTATTGGGCACAATTCATCAGTGCAAAATAAATAAAATGTAACTTTCTCTGCCTAAAAAAAAAATAAATATTTTTTGTTCTGCTAATATAACCAAGTTTGCCTGGGCAGGGTAAAAATTGTGTTAACCAATAATATTATAAGCCACCCATGTCAGTTTGGAATGATCATAGTCCTGCCCTACATTATTTCCCTATTATTCTCTGTTTGGCTTGGAAATGCTTCACATTATGGAAGTTAATTGCATTGTGAATGTCATTTTATGTTTTAATGAGAATGAACCCCTCTGATTGGCCAGTAGGGGTCAGTCACACATTTTTCTCCAAACAAACCCGCAGGATCATAATTGTATTGTGACATTCATCATTAAAGCATGAGGGTAGGTGATGCACCTTTCTGTGTTGTGCAGATGAGCCATTTGAATACATAAATTTATTCCATTTGTTGTTTTTGGCATGACAGAACTGCATTGTGGAATAAAAGCTGACGGATATTGATTTTCATACTGAACATAAGGCACTATTCACCTCTTCATGTTTGTTAAGCGGATCTGCTTATCTGTTGCTCTGACAGAAATATTGTTTTCTTTAACTCAGTTAGTCTTGAATTCTAGTTAAGAGAATGCATAAAGCTGCAAGTCTAATATGAAACCTTTATTTTCCTTTTTAATCGCGTTCTTATCCATATTATAGGGTAAATTAATCAATTAAAACTGGCTAGTTGAATAATAAAGTATGTAAAATTATTGATTTTGTCTAGTGTAGCTTGTACAGCTCTTGGTTAAGTTGCAGTGTAGTGGAGAACAAGTCTGCCCATCACCTCGGATGTGACTCAGTTCGCTCAATAGTTCACTATGAAGTGCACTGCCTAGAAAGTGGGGATAACAAAATTGTTTCAGTGCATTGAAACCACAAAAAAATTTGCTGCTCAGTATATTCACTTAATAATTACTGATTCATCATCAACGGATGGACGGAAATTATTATTTTTTTTGTCTTTTAAAAGAGATTTTGTTTATTATTTCATTCGTTTTTATTTCATCTCTAATATGCATGCAAGGGGAAAGTCCCATAAGTATCACAGAATTAACAGTTGGAACAAAACAAAATCAAAAATAGCCCAATTATTATTTTCTTTTTTCTATTTTCTTATTTGTATTGCCTGGATGCCATTTAAGTATGTCTTGCTTAAAAATGCAAGGAATATTTCATAATGGCTCAAAAGCTGCAATGAAGATGCCCAATTCCATTTTCCAATGTTGTCAATAAATCCAATTAATGTGTGACCTCACAAGGTGATCGTGTCATTGCTGTCCTAATGATTAGTGGACCCTTGCTAGCACCCGAGTTTGTGATCTTGATATAACTATTCACAGCGTAGGGAACAAGGGAGCGGAATATGAGACAGCCCTGGTCTGTACGCTGTAATACTCCTCCATACAGGTAATTTGACATAACTCTGCATAAACCATCTAAATCTTCATTAAGTACTTTGCCTGACTGCACCTAACTCTTCACAGCTCGATAAGAGTCTGCATAACGCTTCATAACTCTGCATAACGCTGCCTAACCATGCCTGTACTGCTGCTGCTAAAGTGGTGTGTAATGTTCCTGTGCCGGTCTTTGTGTCGGTTTTCCTGTTAGTTGGTTTTCTTGACTTTATTTTTTCTCTCTCTCTTTCTTCCTGTGCCTATGTCTATCTGCCTCTCACTCACTCTCTCACTCACTCTCTCTCTCTCTCTCTCTCTCTCTCCGCTCTCCCGTCTCCTCTCCTCTCTCTCTCTCTCTCTCTCCCCTCTTCCTCTCTTTCTGTCTCTCTGTCAGGTCACCACCCTATTCCACCTGTAGTACTCGTACCAATTCTTCCACCTCCTCTACTGCTACTCCAGCTTCTACCTCTGTCCACACCAGTCTGACCGCAAACAGCCACTCCACCCACCACCAGTACTGCTGCCCCGCACGGCTCCTTCTGCCCAAGCCGCCCTGCGCCCTCCCCCCTGCCCGGCACCCGGAGCAGGCAAGGTAAGGGCCCGAGCCCACACTTCCCCTTTCGATAACCCGCTCACCCAATCCACCACCTCAGTGTCTCCCATCACCCACGTCCAACCGCTCACCTCTCATCTCCAACCTTTTCAGAAAGTAATGGAAAAGCTGTGCTCTCTAAACTGACTACCCATAATTCCTTAGTCCAAACTGAATAGCTCCTATGCCTCCAAGAGCAAGTAAATTATGGCTTTTTAGAGATGAAGTGACCTTGCAAGTAACCTAGCAAGGTTTGAACCCCTACGGTCCACATCAATTTCAGTCAGTTTGCTCTTTTTATTAACCAGTGACTAAATTAAAACTAAAGAGGAACGTATTCAAATGATCTTTGTGATAATGTGATTTCAATTTCTTTAAGGTGAAGTGTGTAATTTCTCTGCCACTAAATGGAATTGCAAAAAGAATGATATTCTTCTGTCCGCCTTTGTTTGTCCCGCCTCCAAACTCATGCCGGCCAGCTTACGCAAATGCAATTTTGTGCCACTTACAGCACAGAAATTACACGCTTCCCCTTTAAATTTGCATTAGTGTCCCTCCACACACACATCTCTCAATAAGACGTTTATTCAGTCTCCTTGGTCCAAATTATATCCACACACTAGTCACAAGGACACATCCTCATGCATAATCCTCCACACACCCCAACATTCACTCATCCTCTCACGCCTGTTCAAATGTAGTTCCACCCCCTTCATGAATCACACAGAGGCGGAGACAAAAACACAGGCAGAACCCCTACTGCCTACACACACACGCACACACCTAATACCCCTCACACTCTGTCACTGCATGATTCACACTCTTGTTTCCTCTCCTCATCAATTCAGTCATTTCTCCCATGATTTCATATTGCATGTATTTGTGCACATTGCTTTACTTGAAAACTTCAGTTGATAATTTAATCTAAAATATATATTATGGAGAGATAAGATGTTGTAGAACAGCCTATTGTGATATCTAAAAACATTTTGAACTGGAATGGCAATATTATTTAAATTTTCAATGTAGCGCATAAGTATTTATATATGTACTTCAGAGTTTATATATTAGTTAAACTGGTGATATTTCAGTTTTAGGCACGGTTTTATTGGCAGAACTGTGGTGGATGAATTCAATTTGTACTGCAATTCTGCCCCCTGCTGGTAAAGATTGAGAAACACAAGGTTGAGGTTCGAATCCCTGCAAACTAAAGACAATTCCTGAATCAGATGTGCTGGAACTGACTATTAGCCAACTCAGTCAAACTTACTTAGTGGATATTATGATATCTGAGTGATTTTTGGAGGCCAAGCTTGTATCCTGTATATGTAAAGAAATAATGTGTAATTGAGAAGCTTATTTCTAATCACAACTTATTAAACATTTCAGTTTTGACTGATTTTAAAATGAGCTCAACTTAATACTTGATTTCCAAATTAACTAAATTAATTATTTTGACATTGAGTGCTGCAGGGATGATGTAGGCCAACCCAGAAGTAAGCGTCACTCTGGTTTCCTTGACAAAAAACCAACAGGATATTCCTCTTGGCTTTTGTGTTATTGGAAGAAAGTAAGCTCTGTGACCAACAGAGGTTTGATACTTACTTGTTTAGTTCATAACTTCATTTGTGAGCATTATCTCGAAGCCTAGATAAAATCGGTAGAAGTAAAAAGCTAAAGTCAGGCTATGAACTACACCACAGTTGCATGACTTCCATGTAACCACCTCTAAGCTTCTGACAACTCTTTCAGTCCTTATTTGAAATCTACAAGTTGGAAAGTTTGATGTAGAATATTTTACAAGACCATGATTATAAACACAACAAGGCTGTGACGGCAGACTAGTGAGTAGATGAGTTTACTTTACCTGTTTAGCATGATGATGTTTAATGTCCTTAACAACCTCCGTAGTCCCATTTATCCACTTGTTAGCAACCACAAATTTGTTCTTCTGTAAATATTAATGAAAAAAATCACAAGTGGGGTGTTACTGATGTTTTATGTCGTAACATAACGTATAACAGCATAACATAACATGAATGTATCTTGATCTTGCGTTAACTATAGCCCTTAATTCAGGCATTTAACCATAAAACCATTAAAATACCCCTGTGACTTTGGGACAATGGAACCAGTAGTGCAAAAATGCTAACTTCCTCACATGGTTTACGACTCATTTCTGCAGCACTCTTAGCTTTTATTTTTTCCCCCTATAATGTTATTTGATATTCTAAACATAAAATTTCCTCGGTATTGTATTTCAATTGCAAGTCCATGTGGAACTCATGCACATCTGCACATGCCAATATATAAATAGTACCCAAGGCGAAGACTACACTCATGAATATTAATTCATGAATATGTCTTGACAGCCTAGGAAAATTACCTACCAATGTCAGTATGAGCTAATTAATATTCATGAGCTCAGTTTCCTCCGGTATTGTAATTAATTTAGTGACATCACAATCCGACAATTTTCGACTCTCAACTCATTCCAGCACCTTCATTCTAATTTACAAGCACATGACTCCAAATTTGAATCACAACACATTAAAACACTGTAGAGTGAATGTTACTGGATTTATATACAACCCATTCATATCTCCATTCGTCTGTGTCTTCCTTCTCTTTGCCGTTCTAACACACTTCTCCTCTTCATCTGAAACTCTTTTTTTTTTTTTTTTCGTCTTTCCACGTCCTGACCTCTTCTGCTGCACCTTAGAGAGGATGAGGACGATGACATCGCCCATCAGTTCTGTTGCCCCGCCTCTGAGTGCAGTAGCCCCTCCTCTAGGTAACCAGCAGACTTGTTGGCCCCACCCCTGACAACATCCCCCAGTTTTGCCCTGCCCACTTCAACAAGACTGTATGGGGTGAACTTGTCAATCTTGTCAATCACCTGGATGCTAAACTTGAACCAAGTGTATCTGAATCTGCAGCCTAAATGCAGCTGGTCTTAATTTAACTGAGACCGATGAAACGAAATACAAAAATATCCTTTGCACTAGCATGTCATCTGCATCCTGCCACCTCTCAGAAATGGACAAATATCCTGTAAGTGACTGAAACAAGCGAAGGAGAATGAAAACCATTGCTGTACAGTAGTAATAAGGGGACATAATGGAGATGATCAACCCGAAGAGGTGAAGAATCAAGCGATGGAATAAAACCAAACCAATGGTCCCCTTTTCTCCTGCTCCTTCTTTCCCCCGGTTCTCCCATTGTCACAATATCAGCTTCTCTTTGTTTTCTGCTTTTGTCTTTCCTCCATGTGTTCTCTGGCCTCTGTATCTCGTCTGCCAAGCGCCTGTGTAACTTTAGTACAGTCTGTGATGTGTTGTGTTTGTTCCCACATTTAGTGTCAAAAGAAAGGATATGCGTTTTTCCCTCCTCTGTATCACCCTCCATTTCCCCACAGTGAGAAAAAAAATGCTTGTCTGTCGGCCCAACTGTCAAAGTTACCCAACAAAATTAAGGATTTACAATACTTTTACGTATATATATCAGGCCCAACATGACAGCAAGCCTCTCTAAAGCCATATTTGAATGTGACGCTTCACAGACGATCATTTGTCAGTTCTTTTTGATTCGCAGCCTTGACATTTCGTGTCTTTTTGTACTGTTGTTTACTGGCATTTGCTTATCACCTTAACAATCCAAAGGCAAACCAGTCTGCGTCATCCCACTTCTACCAACTCAGACTAAAGTTTGTGAGTCTGTACATACATGTAAATGTCAATGTCTGACACGTAACGCAGTGCAGGACACTTTGGACCATGTTGAGGGAGAAAAAGACCTTGTTAGCACGTTAGCCTAGCGGTGTAGATAAAAACAACAACAGGGTTTATGCGGTGCTTCATAGGCTACTCAAAGTTTTTCAACCTGGGGGGGGTCTGGTTCGCTATCAAATGATGATCCACTCCAAACTGACACTGGAAAATTACCATTAATAGTAGTGAGATATTATTATAGTGAACTTCTTACTGTACCTCAGGTATAAAAGATACAACGTAAACAAAACGTTTGGCACTATTGTAGATCACATCGCTCTGGTGTGGTGGTTCCAGTAGCTAGATGTCCACAGAGTTTGACATGCTGTCACAGTTCAAAAAGAGTTATTCTGAAACTGTAGTGTTTTGTTTGTAATATTTAATTGAACTGACAATATCCCGGACAGTCTTACGCACAATGAACTTACAGTATGTAAATGGATTGCTAAAGAAAACTGACTTTTACTTTAGCATTTATGATTTTAATAAGATAAGTATTCCTTGCCTGATCAGTTAGAATATCAACTGAAAAGGAATGTTGAGGTCAGATGAAAAATTAATGTAAAAGGTGGTGGAAATCATTGTATGAACCAAATATCTTTCATGGGAAGGTTTGCAACAGGACTGAGAAATGCAAGAAAACACATTAGCCAAATGTGTGACTATGAAATGCCCCAGTATTTGTGACAGGATTATGACAATGACATTGTTGCCACTTGCTCAGAGACTCAATTGCATAAACTGATAACAATAAAATACAGTGAGTTTCTCGAACTCAAATGCATGTTCTAAAAAGTCATTGCTCTTTTTAAACTCTTTCATGGTTGTGACTGATATTGTTTTTTTTATTATTATTATTGTGGAAGCTTAATTGTTTTCACTTTGTTGTACCAGCTTTTTGGATGTCTTTGTGAGCCGTTAAATATGGAAAGAATGGAGTTTGAAGGTGAAGGCTCATAATTCACTGGTTATTCTAGAGATTTAGAGTCTCTCCTCCAGTCATTGTTAACAGCAGTGTGCTGTCACTCACAGAGAGAGTGAGATGCGTGTGACTTTTAAAGGAGCCTCATGTCATGGTGGAACACTTTCATCTAGGGACGTACTACAGGTGACTTTTATCAAAATAAAACTTTTGTCATATGAAGTTGTAAAATATGCAAATAAAGCATCATTTTATTAAATATGCAAAATCAAGGAGTTTTAATGTGCCACACCTTGACTCCCTGGTGCAAATTAAAGTAGAAAAGATCAATTGTAGAGAATTTCATTTTTTTTAATCATCTACAACTCATTGATTGATACAGTGTTTCTCAGTTATTTAACACAGTATTTCATAAATAAAAAAAGCAAACTTCATGTATCAAAATAAATATGTTGCTATTAGACAAATGTCTCATAAAATACTAAGGAAAAAAACTTTCTGAAAATGACCAGAAATATTACAACAGCAAAATCTAAAATTCTAAAAAAAAAAGAATAAAAAAAAGACATATTGCGTCCAACTTTATGCATTATGTATGCCTGTAGTACCTCCCCTTCAACCATGCTGTGATTCACCTACAGCGGCTGGAAACGACACAGCTTCACTGCTAATACAGAGATGAGTGGTAGAATCTTTCGCCTGATGCGTTCAGTCAGCGTGTTCCTGTATTTAGCGCTCGCAGCAGGAATGAATGCGATGAGTGAAAATGAAAGAGCCCTTCTTTACTATTTTTATTCTCTCTCTCTCTTTCTGTCTCTCTCTCTCTTACATGCTGTAAATACTGAAACATCATTCCTACTCCTTTCCAAAGGAGGTGGAACATTCATTGATATCTGTATATTTCGTGAATGATAATGGATATGATCTAAAACTGACATATTAAAGAATATTACTGAATATGATAAGAATGTTACTGATGATGGTGGTGATGTGGTGGAGATGGTAATTCTGATGATGATGATGATGAAAGGGACTGAATAAATGCTATCATGATCCAGATTAAAATGTGGTGTTTTTTTTTACTTTTCCGGTATAAATATTATGTAAGTTTAAAAAATAGAAATAATTGAATTTTTGTAGTGTTTTTGTCTTATGCAATTGTCAAGTTTCAAAGAATATTTTGAATTATCTAAAGGTTTTCTGGTTACATAATTTCTTTATTTTTGCTCAGTCTTGCTGAAAATATACCCACCCTCATGCCATTCAAGATGTAGATGAGTTCTTCATTGAAATTTAGCATTACATCACTTGCGCAACAATGAATCCTCTGCAGTGAATGGGTGCCGTCAGAATGAGAGTCCAAAGAGCTGATAAAATAAACCTCACAGCAATGCACAAGTAATCCACATGACTCCAGTCCATCAATTAATGTCTGGTGAAGTTCTAAAATACTCAGCTAAAATGTGAGTCCTCTATTAATATTTGTTTTTCCAATAATAAGCTTTTCTCGTCTGAATCAAGAAAAAAAAAAAACTGATAAAGCTTAGGTGGTTTGTTTTTTAAAACTGCGGCCTTTCACTTCACCGACTTGAAGTATGGTGCCTGGAGTCTATGGGTTAACTGTGATCTATTGTGATGCTTGTAATCTGCGTTGACTCTCTTCTGTTGCACGCCACTCACTGCAGAGGATCCACTGGTGAGCAAGTGATGCAATGCAAAATTTGTCCAAATCTGCCCTGACGAAAAAAAACAAACTCATGTACATCTTGGATGGGAGAGTAAATTTTAAGCAAATTTTCATTTTGGTGTGAACTGTTCCTTTAGTATTTTATAACAAGACAAAATACTTAAAAAAAAAAAAAAAAAAAAAAAAAAAAACTCCTACACGTATTTGTTTTCTTCGCAAAGGCATCTTCTGGCATTTAAAGTGCATAAGTAATAGCAGCAACAGACTGCCTGCAGGCCGTGCTCCAATAGCAGACGCCTTCAGATAGCAACACTTGTATATACCTCCGTTGTGGCACCTCCCACATGTTTTCAAACACCAAGCTGATTCCCGGGGTTGAACCGGCACTGCGTGACATTTTAAAATGATATGTACACACATAACAAAAGTGCAACATCATTAAGTAAAGACATTGGATACAGTTGAGATCCCAGATAAATTATGAATGTGTTTTTTTTTGTGAAAACAGGTGCAAGATTAAGTTAGTCTCATTTTTGAGCCAGCTGTATACTTTTTCCAAGAGTTAGCCTGATTGATTGATTGTACTGTGTGGATGTGCTTCAGCTTGTACTGTATGTGTCACCTCAGCTGGACGCAAGGTCGGGTAGGGATAATTTGATTAAAGTCTTAGTGGGAGAGATGAGGGAAGTGTCAGCGCTGGAGGGGGAAGGGTGAGAAAATACAACCTCGGGGCAATAAAAAATGAAAGGAATGGGGAAAATCGAGGAACAAAACCCTGAACAGCACTATGGATGTAACCCAACCTGACCAGAACATTTCCTCAACAGAGATTAAAAGGGTTTCATCAAATATAAGAATCTGTTTCAGAAAGCATCAGTGATTCATTAGATCCAGGGTTCATATTTTAATATATGAATGAAAAAATAACTGCACCTTGGGCAAATGTGTTTAATAGGCCTCTTGAGCACATGCAGCAATAAAATACTCTAGAATATTATTTGTTGAAACTATTTATCCTGAGTGTTTATCTATCATTTAGTGATATTTATCTATCATTTACTATAATGGAGAATGAACTTCAGCTAGCAACCGTCAACAAAGTTCTCTACCTCTGGATTTGCTTTTGCACAGTCATCAAATCTAAATCCTGTGAGGTAACTCGCATCCAAGCCAATGCTGGAAAGGGCTGGAATCTCTACTAGCATAGACACAGATGATAGCTGCATGTTTACTGCTGTCACACTTGCCGCTGGGATCTGATCTCTCATATCACTTCAGCACACAGAGCCGCCCCCTGACAGACAGGACAAGCAGAAGCAGATTTAAATGGAGGGGCCGCAGTCTCAACGGTTGGGCCTCAAGCTCACAGCAGAAGTACTGGGGAGGATGGACTTTGTGGTGTGGAATATAAAGGAACCATATTGGTAGTCAAGTATTGGAGGAAAGTTGCTGCATGAATTCTCCGAAGAAGAGGGATAAAGAAAGCAAGTTATGTTTCTTCTGCAGTGCATCTGTCCAGACTTTTGGCCCCTGTTCTGTATGCGGTTAGTAGGTCCCTTGTTCCGCAGGTATGTGCTCAGAAAAACCTTGCCTAATTTCACTAGTGAAGTTCACAAAGCTCAAAAACCTCAAAATACCTCTTATTTAGTAGATGATTTTTATCCATAGCAAATTAAAGTTGAAGTCTACTGTGGAAATGTACAAATCACATGTATTGACCTGTCGTTCAGTCATTCGTTTGTTCTGTCATTCTAAAAAAAAAAATTTAAACCTTCATGTAAGCCAACACTCATGATGGTTCTGGTATCATTGGTTATTACTTGTTTGAATTTCAGTTCATTTTAATTCTACTTCATTATATTCCATTTCGAATTGAATTCTGCATCCTGTTTGCTGCTGAATTTAAAAGGTTCTCAATTCAGAATGGTGCAACCCTGCTGTGGTGGTTATGACCTGTATGCAAACTAGAGAGACAAGAGTCCAGTCTCTAAGCTCTAAATGGGTAACATTGAACAAATAAACCCATGCCACCCTGCTGCTCTTAAGGCAGTTTCAGGACTCGAGCTCGCTTTACTCTTGTCTCATTTGTTGGTGCCATCTGTCTGTTTGTTTATTAATTGTATGTGGGAATGATCATGGAGAGCTCATTCTCTCAGTAAACGGCTGCATCTCTTCATGGTTTATCACTCAAGTGCCCTTTATACCAAGGGAGAACATTAGGGCTCGGTCGTCATTGGTGTTCCTCTAGAAAGCATCATTAACCTGTATCAAGCAAACACCCCCAAAAAAAAAAAAAAAAAATATTCCCAGATACATGTTTTTAAAATCGCGGGGCCTAACATTATATAGGCGTTATTCAGAGGTAGGGGGGAAGTGAGGCGGTGGGGAGGGGGGGTTATGGCGGTTTGGGGCAAGCGGGTGGCGAGCATAATTTGGATGTTTTCTGTGAGAATTCCTTTGTTCGTAGTGCGAATTTATGCCCAATTTATTTACGTTTGTATTAATTAGTGCTCGGCCGATCCAATTTTATCGATTAATCCGCATTATGCACAGCATATGATGCATTCAAAAGTCCCGTGTATTGTCCAATTTTTTTCAGTTAATAGTTTGAGATTGTCTCGTGTGTAAATGTAAAATAACCGTGCGGGTGGGGCTGGATGTGGTTAAATGTGTCCCTTGACCAAGCGGCCAGGCCGCCCAAAGTCCCACTTGAATGTTTTGATGTCAATGGCCCTTCAATTGTAGTAAATAAATTAATACATATAACCGGCAGGAAACGATACTGATAGATATAATGCTGATTTAATGCATTTTTGTCACATAAAAGCACTTGACAGTAAAGCATTGATTTTGAGCTAGACTGCTGGAAAGTTACTGCTAATAAATTCTGTCATCATTTCCTCCCCCTCATGTCGTTCCAACGATTCTTCTGTTGAGGCACAAAAGAAGATTTTGTATACTGTTACACACCCATTTTGGTTACCCTTCATTCTGTATGGCCCCACATTTCTTGAATTTCTCAAATTATGTTCCACAGAAGATAGAAATTCATATGTTTTGGAATGCTGTGAGTAATTGATGACAGTTTTCATTTTTGGGTGAATCTCCCTTTAAGAACTTTAATATTTATAAATAGTAAATGCCTAATTTATATAAGACACTGATATTTATCTTTAATCAGGCCCTTATTGAGTTAACATTTTACTTGAATTCAAAAAAATTTGAAATTCTTAGAAATGGATCACACGATAAACCATGATCCTCATTACCATTGGGTTATATGGTTTTTAAAATAAATAAGTAATAATAAACTATAAAATTTGTAGTTAAAAAAACTAAACATGAAAAAACTACAAAACACCTTCTATAAAATTAAAATATTCCCCAATATGTAGTAACATTTATAATAAATACATTTCTGCCAACACATAGGCTATTTGTACACTTTTAACTTGTGCTGTTTATCATTTATAAATCATGGCAGAAGCGCTGCGCTGTGCGGGTGACTGATCCCACTCGGCTTTGACGCGTGGCTGGGGGATGCATCGGGTAGCTTTTGGAGTATTCGCTTTATGCGGTTTCGCATGTGCTGTAATTTAAAAACAGCGCCTAATATCGGGGAGTTCTTCCTCGTTTCGGCGATCGGATTGCTTGGCCGAAATAATTTTATGTGAGCGCTGCTGCAGTCTTAGGCCCACCCCAAATGTTCTCATTGGTTGAGATGCGTGATGACACCCATCCCAAGCCAGTACTGATCAACATCCCACCCCTCCTGTGACCCATGGTTTGTCTGTATGTATATTCAGAGCCGGTGAGCAACGGACTTACATAATAATAAAAAACTGCGTTAATGCGCAAAAAGGTGCCGTCGTTAATTTAATCCCCAAATGCGATAATAATAGTTGTTAACTGCCCGCCCGATTATTCATATTCTTATTGAAACTGTCCCCATTATGATATAATTATTTATATACTTTATAGTATTTATTAATACTTTGATTGCTTTTTTTTATATTCGGTTCATTTTCATTTTAGTTTGTTTTACTAAATTTGTTATGTGCTATGTGTGAAAAATGATTTTTAATAGTTTTAGTTTTAATAACGTAACCACCCTGCCATGAGCTAGTGGAAAGAGCTACAGTGATATAAATAATCAATGATTTTATAATTATATATGTCTATTATATTATACCACCACACAAGTAGATATACCATTTTTATTGTTGGATACTCTCTCCCTCCAATGTATGCTTATCTCATCCTTTGGTTTGTGTATATTTAGCCTAAATGGCAGCGTGAAGACGACCTTGCCAGTTTTGTGACCACAATATTATTACGCTTTGTGTGAGAAGCTGACCACAAATTTAAGTCCTTCAGCTTTTGAAGACCAAACACGCATAATAAGGCATGTATTTGTTTTACGTTTATTTATTTTTTATTAATTTTGTAATTTGATACCCGCACATGTCTTCTTTACTTCAGTGGAAAAGATCACACAAACTATCCCCTAATCTTCTTTTTGTGGTTCCATGTATTCAGAATACAGGTACATTACAGAAATTTTCATTTTGGATACTCGTTCTTCGGAATGCTTCTTTGTTTCTGTGTGTCGTTGGTGTGTGTGTATTTGTTGTTAACAGCACAGCAAGTAGAAATAAGCATGATTCGATGTAGCGCTCTTCATACATCACTTCTCTCCTCCGCGCCCCTGATAACTCGTCTCAGCTTAGTTCCATCGGTTCATCTCCCACCGCCGTATCGTCCATCACCCCTGCTTGTTTAATCACTAAGGGTTTGCAAGTCTGCTTGCATTGTCCAGGCAGACAGCAAACACACAAGCTACCAAAACTGAAAATGCCAGGAAGAGCCAAACCGATTCCTAGAAACTGACTCCAGAAGTCTTTTAAAATGGCAATCACCCTTTAAATCACAAATAAGATTTTATAGAAGCGCTATACCTCATCCCTGCATTTCTCCGTTACCCCACACCGCAAAAAGCCCATTCACACATGCGTGTGTGTGTGAGAGAGTGTGCATGTGCACTCATGAGTGAAGTACACACGTGGAAGAGACCTGTCAAGAATGCGCCTTTCTGCTTCTCAGAGAGAGAGAGAGAGAGAAAGAAGGAGGGGTGGTGGGTGTGAGAGACACAGGGTAGACTAGAAAAGGGGTTATTTTTTCCTCCGCTTCCCTCAGCCTGAATGGGACCTCTCTGTGGCTGCGTGACGGTAAGCTCTCGTTCGTTTGTTCACTCCTCCATCCTTTCACTCTTTGACTCTCTGCATCATCGCACGTTTGTCTGTGGCATTAGCGCTGACACTTAACTAAGCGGCTGCGTGGCACAGTCTTGCGATAACAGATGTGCCGTCTGCTCACCCTGAACGGGAAATATGTTGACTGCGGGCCTTTTTACCCATGACATTTTCAAATTCACATTCAGCTAATCTGGTTTATACTCTTCAGTGCATTTGATGCATTGTGTTAACTATTACTTCCTATTGTCATTTAGTAAACAGTGCTGTTTCTTGATGTGTAGGACAAGCAGACAGCTGACTCTCCAGAATACAGCCCAGTGGTGATTACAGTTTGACGTGAAGGCCCACAGAAGTACAACCTATTGCCCATTTATTAATTTTCATCACAATTGTAGTATCGTGTGAGGTTGGAAAGCATTTGTTCTGGCTGCTTTTATGTAAATGTTGCTTTAAAAATAAACCCAGGAGCCTTTGGGGACAGAGTGAAGTCTCTTATGCCTGAGTGAGACAGAACTCAATAATTTACCAGTTTGGCCTGCCTTTAGGTAGCAGGTTATGTGGCCTGTTAGTGGTTAAGTCTTTGTTTCAGAAAATACATGTATTTAATTTTTCTTATTTTGCCTAGAACTGATGTCTTTGTCTTTTTTGGGAGAACAAAAGGCAGGAGGAAGTGAACATCTGCGTGTGTGAGAGAGGATGTGCAGCTTCAGCACTGCTGTAACTGTCGGTGTGATAAATAATAAAATAAAAAAATGTGATTAAAAAATGTGATTGAAAATTAACACAATTAATGATGCCCCTGGATCTGAATTTAAAATTTGTAAGTAATTTTCCTACCGCCCGACCATGACAATATGAAAATAAATGAAGCAATATATTATACTTCTAAGGGGCGTTCGCACAAAATGTGTTTAAAAACATGAGACAGCACTCAGGATCTAGTAAAAAAAAAAAAAAACAGATCTGCAATGTTAATACCATATAGTTTTTAATCAGTCAATATTAGACAGATTTAAATTTATTGGTGTCTGTCAATATTGGATTCTCAATTAAAGATTAACTTTAAAAACTCTGATAATGTAATAATTTTGTTAAATATAATCTTTAGCAGACCTCATAATTTTCTAACTGTCCATTTTAATGTTGTAATTTATTTAATATCATGTAATAGCATTTTAGTGCATTGTTTTTAAGTTTATTTCGATATATTCTAGATACTACTTTTTATATTCTATTGTGATGATTTAAAAAAAAATCATGTACTATTATTATACTAGTTACGATATTTTAATTAGTGCATTATTTTAGTCTTATTTTTTTATTTATAGGCATCAGTATTAGATAATAGTTGGATCTTTTAATGTAGTGATATCAGGTCCTTATCGCTATTAACCATAACGATATGCTTCTATTTTAGCTTATTGGTATTTTTATAACTATTTTAATATTGAGCTCTTTGGAAAAATAAATAATAATAATGCACACAGAATGTACTTTTAATGAGATGTGCCCGGGCACAAAAATGAAAATAATGAAGAGAAAACAAAAATAGCTATTAATACTTAGAAGCATTTTAAAATGAACAAAAACTAGAAAGTAATATTCAGAGTATTCAGACATAGCTGCTATAAGAACCTCCTCTTGTTGCTGAATAATGATACACATTTGCTTGCCCTGCCTATCTTTTCCTGATTGGTCTAATGTTTTGAAACTGGTATGCATAAGTTGTGCTGCATGTCAAAAGTTGAAATAAGTATCCAGTTTTTCTCAGGAAATATTGATATATGTGATTAAATGTGATTAATAGTGATATATTACATGAATTTATTTTCATATGTACGTAATCGGATTTTAAATATAATTGATTGTAATGATGTGCGTACAGTGTGTTTGTCTCATAGAGCTCAGAGACTAGATGTGGCCGGTAATAGTGTAATAGCAGTGGGATTCATACCAGCTGTGTTGTCGGAGACAAGATGAGCATGAGGAAGGGAGATGGATGGAAAGAATGATGAATTGACACATCTAGAAATGAAGTGACAGGTTCAAAGATCCAGAGGGAGAAAAAAATCCGTCAAAACCATTTTAGGAGAGGAGGGGGAAGGGTGTGAGAGAGAGAAGAAGAAGAGTGAGAGGTCATGTTTTAAATGAATAATATAAAGAAAAGTTGCAGCTGGCTACACACACGAATGTTGTTGTTTAAGGTTAAAGATTCCACCAGAATCGTCAGATTTACGGGGTGTGTGCACCCATGGGTCTCATCTAGTGACAGAAGATTAACTGTGTCTGGTAGAGCACTTCTGGTTTCCTCAGTCGGCATGTGCAAGGCTGATGGCTAATTTAGAGCTGTGTTCTGCTGAAGCGTCCCTCCTAATGCCTCCTGACTCTCTCAGGAAAAGTAAACCCTTACAAAAAGTTCTGTGACCGTATTCTGCTACAGTGATTGTGCCAAATGGTCATTTCATGGTGTTTCATATATAATGTGGTACTAAATGATTATCATATAGGCTGTATTTGTTTTGTATGTTTATGGTGCTCCACGGTGCTAGAAAAGACCTCCATGGAAGCACAGTTGTTTTCATGTGCAATGAAATATTATTTTAATGTTTTATTTTCTTGCTTTTATTCTGCTGTCAAATTTTTTTTATTATAAATTGACAAATCCATAGCTGCTGCTTATATAATAAAATAATTTTAGCTTTGATCAATATTTCAGCCCATTTATTTATTTACTTATTTTGTCCTTGTGTATGTTTTGTCATTTTCAAGTATTATGAGATGATTTCCCATGTAAGATTTATTTTATTTTTTTTAAATATCTTGAGCCAGTTTAGTGCTTTTCAAGCAGACATTTAATGGCTGTTCTTTTATAATAAAAAAGCATGAGTGTGTCCATTATCATATTCATACATAGTATGATTATGGTGCTCCCTGGTACTACAAAGAACAAAGAAATATTTATTTTATTTTATTCATTCATTCATTGCTCTTATTCTCTTTTGAGAATTGAGAAGAGTTTTGAATAATGACAAATTCAAGACAATCTATAGTTTCTTTGCACAGAATAAAATTGTATTTATTTTATTTTATTTAATTCATTAATTCATTCATTGCTCTTATTCTCCTGTCAAATAGTTTTGAATAATGGCAAAACCATATAAGACAATCTATAGTTTCTTTGCACAGAACAATACTCTTTTAACCATTTGTATTTTTATTTTACTTTTTTTCTTCTTCTTTTTTTTTATTTTATTTTATTACCAAATCACAAGTTAAACCAGAGTGATCATAATAAGTCCTTTAAAATTTGGATAACATTTATTTTTATTATACATTATACAATGTGTAATGATTATACAAATTATTTGACAGCAGAATGCTAGTTGGCCAACAGTAATCATTATTTTGTGTATTATTATGAGATGTTTTTATCTCCTGTATGGTTTTTAAAAAAGATTTTTTGAAAATGAGCTAGAATCAGTTTTTATGCAGTCTGATAACTGGCTGTTCTTTTGTAATCTAAGTGTTTCTACTGAGAAGTGAGTCAGTGATCCCAAGCTGAGTGACGGCTGTCCAAGTTTCTCGAGGCACTCGTCTTCATTTACTCTAACGATGAGCGATGACTGTTTGCGGTCATTCTGCTGCGGCGTGCGACTTCAAACTGTGAGGGATTTAAGAAATTGTTAATTTGCTAATATGTTTCAGCGGGGATGACTGTGTTGGATTAATCTTGTTTGGTAGACAGCAAGTGTCAGCTTGTGGTGATCATGAAAGGGAGCTAAACGCAGATTAGTGCAAGCACACATCAAAGGGCGAGGGTGACTCCTTTCTGCACGCGGCTGGAGATTATGGTGTCTCTGTTGGGCAGTGCCTTCACTGCTGGTTTATACTATATTACTCTATTAAATGCTCGTTATATGTGTGCTTGCAT
Organism: Sinocyclocheilus anophthalmus; assembly: GCA_018155175.1. Classification (NCBI taxonomy): domain Eukaryota; kingdom Metazoa; phylum Chordata; class Actinopteri; order Cypriniformes; family Cyprinidae; genus Sinocyclocheilus; species Sinocyclocheilus anophthalmus. The sequence goes on from JADLZN010005792.1 coordinate 37,856, forward strand.
GAGAATATTTGAGTGTGAATGTTGTCTGTGTATATAAAAGTGTGAATGTCTGTACTGTGTGTTTTGGGTCCAAGCCAAGGTCACATATAACCTTTGACCAAAGAGGCAGCAGGAGGAATTGCATGATTGGTTAAAACAATAATCCAAGAGAAATGGAAGGAATGGAAATGTTCGGCTGTTAAAGTGGACACAGTCTCTCTGATGGTTGTATGTCCCCCCCCAGGTGTTTTGCTCTCTTGAGGTTCATGGTGTCCTGCTCGTTTGCTCTGTAGAAAAAAAGCACTGGTGATAGCAAATACAGTGACGAAGGAAATCATTGATTTATAGATGACAGTGTGGATTATCCGAGAGGTCAAGGTTTGGCTGGTTATCATTCCCTGGTTAGTCCCTGCTGGCAGATGCTGTAACTACAACGTCAGGCTACGAAGAGCATGTTTTCCATTGACGGGAAGTATAAATACTCAAGTAAATGCTGTTCTTTTTAAATTTCTATTCATCAAGGAATCCTGAAAAAATATATTTCATGGGTTCCACAAACATAATAAGGAGCACAACTGTTTTCAACATTGATAAAATCACAAATGTTTCTTGAGCAGCAAATCAACATTTCAGAATGATTTCTGAAGGATCATGTGACACTGAAGACTAGAGTAATGGCTGTTGAAAATTTTATACTGATTAAAAAATATATATTTGATAATCTAATGCATCCATGTTCAATGTTTCCTGCATAAATAATTAGCACAGCTGCTGATTTATATTTTGTGATAAGTAGAGTTATGGAATGCATAAATTCAGAAGACACATCCATTTATGTGATTTCTACAGAAAGTGCTTATTCTGTGCAAATGACTGATATACATTACAGACATCCAACAGTCAGGCATATAGACAAATGCACTGCAGACTAATCCTGTCCAAATAGGGCTATAGATGACTTTCTGGTATTACATTTTGGGCAGAGATGTTGCAGTCACATCACAGTACTAGTGTTCATGTGATCACAGTCATGTTACCCTGCAGACAGACACCAACTGAATCACGTTGGGTTACAATGGCGTGCAGACGTGACTGTTTGCTCTGTGTTTATTTATTCTGTGTGTAAATAAACATTTTTGATTGGACATGATCTGTGAGCTTTAAGCTTCAATTTCCCTGTGTCCTTATTTGGAATCTTGATTTGCTTTGAGGTTAATTTTACACCCTAATAAAGTGTAGGGAGTAATTGCTGCATAATTAATAATGGGATTAAAAGAGCAGCTTATTTGTTGATCAAAAAAAGCCAGTATCACACTTTCTAGTGCCAGAAACTTGTTAAAACTAGATTATAAATAGCAGCACAGTGGAAAACCTTTGCAAAAAGTTTGTATTTTTCACTCTGAGAGTTTTTTTAATAGCAAGTACAAAAAAAGCGGCAAGCCTTCAACGATTTATATTTTGAGCAGCATGCAGTTTTGTCCACCTTTAATTTCTACACTCAAACTATAGCCTGTAGATTATTTCAGAAGTTTTTCATACTTGTATTAATTACCATTAATACATTTAAACAATATTAAATGTCAGTGTTTCATTTAAAAACTTTTTTGTGTGTGTAATCAATTTTAGTTACCACTCAATGCCCGTCAATTTCCAAGCAAATCTAGTTGACACCCACTGATATAAATAATTTCACATTAAAAAACAAATACTAATTCATGCTGATATTTTAAAGAGAATAAATGATCTGAATTAGTCAAGTGGCTCTGAATGATGATGGCTGTGTTCAGCACAATGGACAGCTCCCTCCACCGTCTCGTCAAAGTGTGTTCAACCTCTAGATGGGACAGCTTCCTGTTGTGCATGTATGTAAATGTGTTTCCATCTCCTGCGTCCTCATAATGTTAGAATTTGGGGTGTAATGGTACACAAACATGACGGTATGTACCTCGGTTTTGACCTCACAGTTCGGTATGGTTTCGGTATAGCAGGGGGAAAAATAAACATAAAATTGTCTTTTTTTATTAAACAGTGGTTTACTGAACAAATTGCTCTTTCTGTAAATAAATTCACTTAGAAAATATATTTCTTAGGGATATAATTTTTTTAGAGATCTACTTCAGCTTATTCTATAAAATAGGGAGCCCCTTTTACATTACTAACAACAGAGCCCAAACTTAAATTGTATTACTATTTATTTTTAAATATAATAATCAACACAACTTTATATGCAAACATGTAAATTGCACAGAATGCCGTTTTTAAATTAACTACTAAATTATAACATTTCTATTTGTTGTTGAAATATATTCATTTACACAGTGGCTGTCAACTTGTTTCATAACAGATTTATTTAAGCATACTTAAATAAAGACATCACTGTGTATGTGAATAAATATGATTATATACAGGTGCATGTCAATAAATGTAGAAAAGTTCATTTATTTCAGTAATTCAACTCAAATTGTGAAACTTGTGTATTAAATTAATTCAATGCACACAGACTGAAGTAGTTAAGTCTTTGGTTCTTTTATTGTGATGATTTTGGCTCACATGTAACAAAAACCCACCAATTCACTATCTAACAAATTAGAGTACTTCATAAGACCAATAAAAAAACATTTTTATTGAATTGTTGGCCTTCTGGAAAGTATGTTAATTTACTGTAAATGTACTCAATACTTGGTAGGGGCTCCTTTTTGCTTTAATTACTGCCTCAATTTGGTGTGGCATGGAGTTGATCAGTTTGTGGCACTGCTGAGGTTGTATGGAAGCCGAGGTTTCTTTGACAGTGGCCTTCAGCTCTTCTGCATTTTTTGGTCTCTTGTTTCTCATTTTCCTCTTGACAATACCCCATAGATTCTCTATAGGGGTTCAGGTCTGGTGAGTTTGCTGGCCAACACCAAGCACACCAACACCATGGTCATTTACCCAACTTTTGGTGCTTTTGGCAGTGTGAGCAAGTGCCAAATCCTGCTGGAAAATTAAATAAGCATCTTCAAAAAGCTGGTCAGCAGAAAAGCATGAAGTGCTCCAATGTCTTGGTAAATGGGTGCAGTGACTTTGGTTTTCAGAAAACACAATGGACCAACACCAACAGATGGCATTGCACCCAAATCATCACAGACTGTGGAAACTTAACACAGTACTTCAAGCAACTTGGGCTATGAGCTTCTCTCTTCCTCCAGACTCTAGGACCTTGTTTTCCAAATTAAATACAAAACTTGCTTTCATCTGAAAAGAGGTCTTTGGACCACTGGGCAACAGTACAGTTTTTCTTCTCCTTAGCCCAGGTAAGACGCCTCTGATGTTGTCTTTGGTTCAGGAGTGGCTTAACAAGAGAATACGACAACTGTAGCCAGTTCCTTGACACGTGTGTGTGGTGGCTCTTGATGCCTTGACCCCAGCCTCCATTCCTTGTGAAGTTCACTCAAATTCTTGAATCGATTTTGCTTGACAATCCTCATAAGGCTGCGGTTCTCTCGGTTGGTTGTGCATCTTTTTCTTCCACACTTTTTCCTTCCACTCAACTTTCTGTTAACATGCTTGGATACAGCACTCTGATACAGCCAGCTTCTTTGGCAATGAATGTTTGTGGCTTACCCTCCTTGTGAAGGGTGTCAATGATTGTCTTCTGGACAACTGTCAGATCAGCAGTTTTCCCCATGATTGTGTAGCCTAGTGAACCAAATGAGAGACCATTTTGAAGGCTCAGGAAACCTTTGCAGGTGTTTTGAGTTGATTAGCTGATTGGCATGTCACCATATTCTAATTTGTTGAGATAGTGAATTGGTGGGTTTTTGTTAAATGTGAGCCAAAATCATCACAATTACAAGAACCAAAGACTTAAAATACTTCAATCTGTGTGCATTGAATTTACTTAATACATGAGTTTCACAATTTGAGTTGAATTACTGAAATAAATGAATTTTTCCATGAGTTTTCTAATTTATTGAGATGCACCTGTAGTCTAATATTTTGCAAAACACTCTACTCTTGACTTCATTTGTCTAGTGAACTAACGAGCTGTGGACACTGATGACTTGCCTGAGGTAAGTGAAATGCTACGTGACATTTTGTTGACATTTTCCATGGTTAAAACCCAGATTATGTGAGGCATGAGATGTTCATTCATGTTTATTTTGAGTTAAAACTAGTAGTAAAGAGATCACGCTCATTCGTGCTCTTGCTGCCGTTTGAATTGAGGCATTTATTCAGCGATCTGCCACACCAAATCAAAGAATGTCAAAATGACATTTATTGTTTGAATTTCCTGAAACAAATAATTTGAAAGATTAGACTTTTTCTTATCAAAACTAAATAAATATATATAAATCTGTAAGTTTCCAATTAAGTTTCACTTGTGCAGTAGTTAAAACAATGCTGTATTTGAGACCCGTACTGAAAATTTTCGGTAGAAATACGTGTACCGTTATACCCTTAGTTAGAATCGTTGTCGAGTCTTTCTTCAAATGAGCTGTTTTATACACAACGTTCAAAGGTCAAGTGTTTTGAAATTTTTTAAAATGAATGAATTCAGCAAGTATTAAACTGATCAAAAGGGACATTCAAAAGGCATTTACAATGTTACAAAGCATTTCTATTTCATATAAATGCTGTTCTTTTCAACGTTCTAATCATAAAAGAATCCTTGGAAAAAAAAGTTGGCATGGTTTTCACAAAAACATTAAGCAGCACAACAGTTTTCAACATTGACAATAATAAAAAAAAAATATTGAGCACCAAATCAGCATATTAGAATGATTTCTGAAGGATCATGTGACACTGAAGACTCGAGTAATGGCTGCTGAAAATTCAGCTTTGTTGTCAAAGGAATAAATTACATTTTAAAATATATTAAAATAGAAGTTATTCCAATTGTAATAACATTTCACAATGTTATTATTTTTATAGTATTTTCGATCAAATAAATGCATTCCTTTTCCTCTTCCTTTCAAAAACAAATAAAAAATGTACTGATCCCAAACGTTTTAGTAGTAATGTACATGTTTAGCTTTAACTGAAATAATAAGGCCTAGTTTCAAATAGTTTGGATTCTTAAACTGCAGTAAATTGCAGTTTTCAAATGAGAATAAAAATGGTATTACCAGTTTTGGTATTCTTTTTTACTTTTATCCCTAAAACAAGATTAACTTTAGAGTTTATGTGTGTATATTTATATTGTGTATGTGGTTACATAACTTATATGGTGCTACTAACCCCTCAGAGGTACATGAGCCCTCCCATCTTGCGCCAAATCCTGTAAGACAGTGTGAAACCTGGGTCGCCAAGGCAACGGCACTCTTGACTCTGGCTCACTGCAGCCCCTCCCACATCCGTTTCTCAGCAACCGTCACCAAGCAACTCTCCTCTCATCCCCGCCCCCTCTCCACTTCTCTGAATCCGCCTCTTCCAGAGAGAGTGACAGCATCGAGAAGGAGGGATAAAGGGTGGAAGCAGTGTGGAGAGAGATAATGATTTAAAAAAAGAGAGAGGGGGCAGTATGATCACAAAGAAATGAGAACAAGATAGAGAGAGACAAATGATGAGTAAACAGGATTACATTAATGGATAAAGAGAGTAAAGCGAAAATGATAAATGGTGGGAAATAGTGAATCAGGAACAAAAAGGGTTGAAAGAAAGTGGCATGCTTTATTATTTATGGATTAAGATGATGAAAACATTTCCAGGTCACCGGTCACTCCAAAATCAAAAGGAAATGTAATAAATTATAAAGCAAAATTGTATAATTTGCAAAGAAAAGGTCATGACCATTTTTTAAACATTATTTTAATGACCATTATTGTTTTATTGTATTATTGTTGTTTTTCTCACCTAGGCAGAATTTTTTTTAATCAAAAATACAGTAAAAGCAGTAATATTGTGAAACATTATTACCATTTAAAATGTTTTCTGTTTGAATATAATAATATTTCTCATTATTATCAATGTTGAAAACAGCTGAGATGCTAAATATTTTTGTGGAAACAATACTTTTTTCAGGATTTGTTGATGAATAGAAAATTCTAAATAACAACATTTATTTAAAATAGAAATATTTTGTAACATTAAAAATGTAATAATGTTTATAACATTAATGACAATACGTTTTTTTGTTGTTTTCTGTTTATTGTTCCTTGACTTAGGCTCTTCACATAACATTGGGTTCTCATGTTCAGATTTATACAGCATTATAAACTAAAAAAATATAATATGAATACATATGAATGTGTTTTCATTAGTGTTATTTATGCAGAAATCTTAATCTGAAGTGATGTCTCTATTCATCTCAGCTGTTTGCACTCGCTGCATTCTGAGTCTTTCTGATCGCTCAAATGACCTAGTTAGACTTTATTAATATTGCAGTCAGCAGTACGTTGTATCGTTGTTCTTTGGGAATCATGAAAGGAAATGCCGTTGACTCCGCCCACCACGGGAGGCTGATCGAGCACAGTCATGAAGCATCATGTCTGTCCAATCATGTGGAGATTCGCCTGCTGACATTTAAATAAACTGAGTGCTGCATGAGTAGTACTGTAGCTCATTCCACATTGAGATGATGTGTCTACAGTATTTCAACAAAATTTCTATCATGCGGTAGACATCAATGTGGGCTACAGAAACATTTAATACTTGGAGGAGAGTGTTTGTGGTGATGTGTTTTCTCAGTATGAAAGCATGAAACTTACCTGTGCATGAGCTGTGATTGTTTTTGTAAAATGAAGCATGACTGTATTTTGCTTGCCATCACAGGAGGTTGGGAGAGAGAATGTAAATGTGCAATCGTCTAGCATGTTCAATGAGCCACAAATAATAGATTTTAGACCATATTTAGGGGGATTTCCTAAAAATCCATAAAGTGATCTGTCAGTTATGCTTTCAGTCATATGGGGCTTTTAGTCAAATCAGGAAATAAAATGCAATTCCATTCCTCATATATATCCATTGACAATTTTTGGCAGTTTATTTGAAAATATACCTACAGTATATAGGCCAAGACATCTCATAAAAGTTGTTGACATGGATATAATTATGCAATTAAAGTTAATTCTGTATTTTATTTTGAAAATGAATTGCTGTTGAAGTATTTCGATACATTTCTGCATGCTATTGATGGTATTGCCGTTTATTCTAAGATTTTTGGACAGTAATTTAGCCCACTCATTAATTCTCATTCATGTCCTTAAAAATAACACACAAGAGTGTGATGAATGGCATGGTCATGGGACTTTTACAAATCTAGGCCATAATTTTATATTCTTTTTTTAAATGCTGATGAAAAAATTGAGAATTCCCCTAGAATTAATTTGGGCTGGACATGCCCAGATTAAAATTAATATCCTGCTTGTGGACAATAATCAAAGATGATGTCTGCATGATACTGTATTCTGATTAAAGCCAGTTGTGTTATAAATGAACTGTGAATTTGAACTAATTATGTTTTACTATCACATGTTCTAACATTTAACCAATGAATTTCAATAACTTTTTCAGTTGTTCATGATTTACTGCATAAATGAATTTTTATAATTTTATAAAGATTGCCTGGAGGATTTTAATTTGTATGTCAGGTACCAATCTTAAGAATTATATTTTAACAGTATGTATTTGTGCAGTACCCAAAAAGAAATACAGGATTCTCCATGCAGAGCATAATCAGAGAAACACAAACTTTTCCTGGCCTGGATATTAAACATTAAATATTCCCTGGCCTGATACGTCCAGGTTTATCATGACCGTATGAACCCTGAAAAAAAGAGAAAGTGACACAGGAGAGATGAAGTGAACAGAACACTGAGCAGCTTGTGCTGAAGAATGAGACAGATGACAAATATGGAGAGGAGGCATCAAAATGGTGGCTAATATGGAATATGATGAATTATATAAAGCTGTCCTGAGGCTAGGGAGAGAGAGAAAGAAATATCACAAATCTCTCCTGTGTTTTGATGTCCATGCGAAAGATGGAGGCAGAGTGGGCCATTGTCAAGATGAGAAGGCTCAAGATACAGAGAAGAGACTGTTGTCACAACAGAGTGGGTTGAAAAGTCTTTCTCAGCGTGCTTCATTATAAGTCCACTGACAATAATAAAAACATTAATTAAACTTGGATGTGCAAAATGAGGAGAGAAACAGCGAGTGATCTCTTGCTTATCCACACTATTAAAGGGGTCATGACATGGATCAATGCCCCGCTCCCTCACTATTGCATGTGAGTGTTTTGACAACCTGATCAAAATAAAACTGTAATTTCCAGACAAAGCATTATTAAATCATTTACTTACGGTTTGTGAGGCAGCTGCAGTCAGATCTTCATCTTTCAACAAATATTTCCTTGTGAACTCTCCATGACACTGTGCCTTGTTTACAAAAAAAAAAGTCTTCCAATCAATCCTCTGACACGATCCGGGATGCCATTAAAAATAAACTATCCACTTGTACCTTAAGCTGGGAATCTTCTGATATCTGTACAAAGACGCAAATGCGTCAAAGCGAACGTTCTTTCACTCATTTGTCCTATTGATGAGAGACTCAAGGCGTGCACTGTGTCAGAAAGCAAACATGCATTTGTATACTGTATCCAGTGTAGACAAGATAGTGGCAGTGATTGTAATTTTTATTCGCTTTAGACACAACACTTCGACTCGCATGTTCAGACATAATCAAGCATCCCCATTAGCGACTGAACACCAATAAGCGTGGCCGCGGGGCCTATGGTGAGAAGAAGACTATTCATCAATGTCTTGCTCTGGAAGGCAGTGTTTCGGCAAACGACTGCACCCAAGTGATGTCACCTGACACCTCGGATCCAAACGAGCCATTTTCTGAGGGTTAGTAGGCTACATAAATGCTTTTTATTGATGATGAGGACATTTTAAGTTATGAAACTTGCAGGATGTATTAAGCATACAAAGACCTCTTCTGTGTTAAAAGATAAAGGGAAATTTGGTTTCTCATGTCATGACCCCGGTTCCATGAAGAATCTTTAACATATATTGAAACTTTTCAAAAGCATAATTTATAGTGTTAAATTGTTATTAGAAAAAATGGTTATTTTAAGAATTGTTCACTGTATGGTTCTAGTTCTACTATGGCTGCAACACGCTCTTTTGGAACCTTTATTTTTAGGAATGCACTTTGTGAAGTGGCGCGAACTGAGTGATAGAATTGACCACCAGATTGACACCATATGGTTCCCATGGACCGCGCGCCGAAAATCGAGATGTGACTCACACAGATTATGTCACATGACACGCTGATTGATCTTAATGGCACCGAACAGAGCCTGTCAGATGAGTCGAGCAATGATGCCTGAGGTGCGGATCATGCGCCGCGAACAGGAAGCGGTTTGCCAAGCTCTGCTGGCAGACGCGTTTTCGCGCCCTTACTGCTGTGTCACGCTGGCTGCACGAGCCTAAAGAGATTCAAAGGATTGGAGGGGAGAGAGAGAAAGAGAGAGAGAGATGGAACGAGAGGGGAGGAGGAGGGTGGCCAAGGATGAGAGAATGAGCTTCTCATCAGCACCTCGCTAATGACAGCACATGAAATCATGCCTTTTAAAGTGAATCCTACTCCGCGCGCACGCCGTGAGGGACGCTGTCAGCGCTCGAGCCAAATTAGCGATCAAATGAAATAGCGCTTGCGCATCCGGACGTGTTTCTCGCAACAATGTGGTGCATCAATTGTGCGTCGGATAAGACTCCAGCGATTCTACATAACAAGCTTGTGTATTGGTAAGGCGCAATGTTATGACTGCTCTTTTTTTTGTGACACGACTGGTTGGAATATGTGGTTTGTTTTCCAGTACTAACTGGATTTGAATGAATTTGTTAGATTCGTTTATTTAAATGACCCTGTTGTGAGGCATCACCGGGAAAAACATCGTACTGTAATGTAACCCCCCCCCCTCCCAGTGCAATATGCCTGCGCACGAGTCCTCTGTGCATTGTAAATTGAAGCGCATCTTTAGCCGCAGAGAAAACGCTCGAGGCCAACGAGTCAGAGGAAAACAATGCTAAAAACAGCCTTTAAATTATAGGTTACTACGCGAATACCTGTCATGTACACAGTTTATGATTTTGTGCAGTGGTCTGAGTTTTTGAATGCATGTTTTTGGCAATGACTTGTAGGTCACAAGTTCCCTCAACACAGTAATGCCCTCATTTGAAAACAACTGTAGTACTGACTAATGCTTGAATCTTTTTTCTTTTCTTTTTTGAGTGCTGAACTGTACATATGGACATGACTGTTGTGTGTTCAGTTGAATGACCGTTCTGAAGCTTGCTGCTGTCCTGGGAAGTTGGTATGACCTGTTTGAACACACTGGTGCTCTTCTTCAATAAGGAGGGAATATCCAGTTTTTATTTATTTATTTAAGTCTGGTGAAAATGAAGTACTTTCATTAGATTTTCAAATGCTGGGTTAAATACAACCCAGCGCTGCGTAAAATATGGACAAACCCAGCGATTGGGTTGTTTTCAACCAACAGTTGGGTTAAATGTTTAACCCAACCTTCTGGGCAGTAACCCAACCACTGGGTCAAAACAACCCAATTGCTGGGTTTGTCCACATTTTACCCAGCGCTGGCAAAAAGGTGGAAAATTTCCAGTCATTTTCGGAAACATTCCAAGAAATTTTGGAATATTCCAGGGATTTTTGGAAAGTTACCGAAATTTTTCTACCCCTTTGCAACCCTAAGCTCTGGGTTGTATTTAATCCTTCATTTTTTAGAGTTTCTGCAGAGCACACTCTAAGAAATGCTGGGTTAAATACAACCAGTGCTGGGGTAAAAAGGGACAGACCCAGCTTTTGGGTTGTTTTGACCTAGCGGTTGGGTTAAATGTTTAACCCCACCTTCTGGGTAGTAACCCAACCGCTGGGTCAAACAACCCAATTGCTGGGTTTGTCCCTATTTTACCCAGCACTGGGTTGTATTTAACCCAGCATTTTTTAGATTGCATCTACCTTACATTGTCAACAAGAAACCAATATTCCACTGTAAAAAGTGTTAAACTGTAATTGTTACCTTGCAGTAAAGAACTATTTCTACCTGATTTTACCCATAAAATGAGTTTTGTTGGTATATGTATTTAGCTTGATTCAGTCATCATTAAATAGCATTTCTGACTTGAATAAACCTGTTAATTTAGCCTAGATGTTACATTTTTAGTAGCTCTTTTTCAAGTCATTAATCAAAATTTCAAGTTTGTGTTTTTTAATACATTCTTTTGTATTTATCTAAAATAGTACATCTACAGTAAGCACAGAATATTTAGTATTTGGCTATTTTTATTAAGAGCTACCTTCTTTTTGAACCATTAGTCAACCGATTCACTGTATAAACTGCAGGTGTTATATGATGGTCACATTGTATAATGTAACTAAGCAGAGTGCTTACTAAAAACCTGTTCACTCACAGGTGATCTTTTCAAGTTAATTTTCTCTCTGACATGACCTAAAGTGGTGATCCCTGAGTGGGTGAGTTGTCTACTCTGTAATTAGTTCATTCGTTTACACTAGTATATCCAATTCAGGCCAATTTACGGACTGATTGTGACCATGAGAAACCGGTTTTATTGCACTGACTGCTTAATTGGCCAGTCGTAGCATATTGTGTCATATTCGTTCTGTTTTATTTTTGTTCTGTCAATTATTTCCTTTTCCGAATTTTGAGGAGGCACTCGCTGCATTGCTTCCTCACAAAACGCCCCTGGCTGAAGGAACATGTTGTGTTCCATAATGCTTCAAACTTCTTGTTCTTACACTGGTACCATACCATGAAGGATACAGCATCCAGATTTGAGTCTTGTCAAAAAACATGGTAAAACTCTTTAATATTGTGTGTAGAAATGGGCTGCGGTGTTCTCTCTAGGCTTTCTCTCCATTTTTCAGCTGGTGGGGGGGGTCTTCTGAATCCGATAGTCCTCTTGTGTGAGGGGTTTAAACAGTGCTGGAGAGATTTCAGCTGTTTCACAGACTGCGAGAGTTACGACACTGTCAAAGAGTCAGCAAGAGACGGAGTATATGAGAGAATCACTGTTCTTCAGCAAGTGTGCTGCTAGCAAGTTGGTCTTGTAGATTTTTTCTTACAGTCGCCGTCATGATGACTGTCATCCATAGCAATAAGGAATTATTTATTAAGCGCTTCAGCATTCTTAATGCATGATTGTAAGTAGGGCTGTGCGATATTGAAGAAAAATGTGATATGCGATATGATAATGCTTAAAGTGCCACATGCTCAGATGAAACAGTTTTACTCAGCTGTTGCTGAGTCAGTTCTGTGAACTTCTAACTATCTTGTGTCATATATACATATATATATATATATATATATATATGGTTATTTGTATGTATGTATGCATGTATGTATGTATCAAGAGCTATATACATTTCGATAATTTCGATATATTGCACTTCCCTAATTGTAAGTGAATGTAACTAGATGAGCAGGCTGTTATTTCTGTGCAAGGCCTTCAGATTCGTACTCTAACCAACTGCTTTCCAGTCTAATTCTATAATGAATTATACATTGATCTTATCCTGAATTATGTGTTTTTCTTTCAGCATACTTTAATCTTTATGAACTTTGAACATAGTGGTAGTAGCCCTTCAGCAGCATGAGTTCAAAAATGCTAAAGATATCATCTGAGCTTCAACCTTCTCTTCCTCTCTGACCTCCAGCTATGTATCTTATTGTACTATCAGCCCTGGTCATGTCCGGTCTGTTTTAATGCGTTGGATTTGAGCCACAGTCACAATTTTAATTTGCTTTATCTTTACTCCCCTTAATTCAGTTTTGTTTCCGACTGTGTTTAGCTTTTCTTATCCATGTCGCTGTGTTTACATCTATTCAGTGTGTATAAGTATCTAGTGTATCACATTCATTCCAAACACATTTCTGCACATATGAAAAGTGGCATTTAGTTACCATAGCAGCGAGAAGCTTGTGAGTGCTGTCAGAGAAAGTATTTCTCCAAATCTGTTATAATAAAGAAACAAACTTATATACTGTACATTTTGGAGGGCATTGATGTGGGTGAGTAAATTTTCAGTAAATTTTGACTTTTGGGTGAACTATTCCTTCAAGTTAAGTGTCATTGTGGTTTGACTGTAATAATTTATATAATAAGTTATATTAATAATAATGAAGTATTATTAACTGTGGCAACGTCTCCAAGATTCTTCAAAAAACCTATTTGCAAAGCTACAGTACTTTTAAAAGTTTTAGGCACTTGTGTAAAAATGCTGTAAAATAAGGATGCTGTCAAAAATAATGTCATAAATAGATTTTCTTTATCAATTAACTTCTATTAACTAAATTAAATCAACATTTGGTGTGAGCATTCTTTGTGTTTAAAGCAGCTTTTGCTCTTTAGGTGCACCTGCACATATGTTTTCAGGTAGCTTTGCAGGTAGGACACTTGAAGCGTGTTATAGACGTTGCCACAGTTCTTCTGGATTAAGTCTGTCTCAGTTTTTTTCTGTTTCTTCATGTCATTCCAGACAGACTGGATGATGATCAGATCAGATTTGCCCCTTTTGAAGTTAATAACTGGTTTGTAGAGCTGGGTTTTGACACAAATTTCACGATTCGATTCGATTCTCATTCACAAGCTTTAGTATTCCGATTCAATATTGATTATTTTGGATATATATCAGGTACAGTAACATACCAAATTTTCTCAAGGAAAAAAAATCTCAACTAATGCTGTAAGATATACACGAGAGTCAGTTGGTACTACATTACTATAATATTGAAGGTTAAAACTGACTGATTTGTTAAAATTACACTTAATGAAGTTTTTAAAATAATAAAGTTACAATTACATAACAATATTTCTACTTCAATTCGTTTTTAAAAAAATATATAAATATAATGGTGGGCTTGTATAAAACTTGCTGGATTAGTCAAAACATAAATTAAACATTGAAAAACAGTAAACAATTATAATGTATGTGTTATATGGTGCATACATTTAGCAAAATGCCCCTCTCTACAGTTTATTTTTTATCTGACTAATGAGTTTATGGACACAAATATGTTTTTCTGAGGTAAATGTGACATTACGTGACATTGTTTAGAAGCCGTTATATTGACGTCTTTGCACGGCTGAAACACAGATTGAGCGATTACACGAGACAGGATACGGATTTTAAAGTTGTACTCTTTCTTTTAACTTATTTTCGGATGTTTAGTCATGTTTATTTTGTTCTGAAACTGGTATTAATGTGGAGGGGATGATCAGTTCACGTGCGCCTTGCGCTGCTGCATCTGTTGAACTGAGGAACTACAGCGATCTGTCACTCCACATTAACAGCACCAAAACTGCATTTATTGTTTAAATACTGCAATACAATGGACAGAATTTGAAATCGGAGACTTTGTTTCATATTAAAAGTAGTGGTCGGCCGATATTGGTTTTTTGACTGCCGGTGCCGATATCTTGGAAAGCAGGGGGCCGATATAAAGCCGATATAATTTGTTTTTAGTTTTAATAAATATTAAAGAAATTTTAAATCATTTGACAATGGATTAAAAAATAAATGTGTAAAATCAACATACTTATACTTTAAATGACAAAGTATTTTTCACGAATAAATAAATATTTAATAAAAATATAATTAAAAGAAAGTAAACACTGTAACCAACAGGGCAATCAGTATTCTGGGAAGTTTGTGTGCAATGGTAATCACATTTTTTCAAATAAAGCCAGGGTAACACTCATTTTACATACAGCACACAGTGAAAATGACATGAATATGACAGTGGGCAAATGCATAAAGCGCAGCATAATTTGAAATCACGAGTTTAAAGTTTAAAGCATTCAATTCACACGAACCGACCATCACACACGCGATCATGCTGGATAAAAATGCACACTTCACAAGATCATCACTCACAGCTGGAGTCGACTAAGTTTGCAAGGTTTGTGAAAAAAAAAATTTCATTAGCCATTCAAAGATTTGTTCAAATGATATAAATGCGTATTTGCTGAATGCTGACGGCAAACAAGAAAGTATTATAGTGTTTGCCTTTCTATTACTAATAATATAAAAGCAATCGTTATAATACTTTTTGTATACATTAATTTCATTATTAGACAGACTTCTATCCGTATTAGACAGAACTGTTAACAACGACAGTAAACAAGAGGGAGAATGTGAGCACTGTGTGCTCAGGTGCTGCCGCTCTCAGTGCCGTCAAAATAAAAGTCCCACCTCTAACACATCGGCCTAACAGAAAAACTTATCGGCCGATGCCGATATTTGAAAAATGCCAAATATCGGCCGATATATCGGCCTTGGTGATATATCAGTCGACCACTAATTAAAAGTACCAACGCACAATGCTTATTGCGATATATTGAATGGGAAGTGCCCTTCAACGTTCCGTCCATTAACTGAAAACAGGCTAGACTAATTTTTTCTTGGGATTTAAGAATCGATATCGTTCCGTAAAAATGAGAATCGATTAATATCGAGATATCGATATTTTTTACCCAGCCCGATGGTTTGATATGAGTTAGTAGCATTATTGCTGATGTCTGGCTAAATTTAGAAACCTGAAATGGTTAAACTGAAAGATGCCATTATTTTTCTTCTTTGAACATCTGTCTTGTTCAGACAGATCTTCAGGAGTTCAAAGTAGTGTGTTACTTTGTATTTTCAGCAATCCTGCTATTTTAAGCCTAAAACGTTCACGTTGTCAGTGTTTCTCTCTTCTGTGCTGCTGAAGCTGTGATCCGGTTTGGTGTAAATGACAGGCTGCTTGAGGTTGTGTAAAAAAGCGAGACCGTACAGTGCTCTGTGTCGTGACAGGCAGCAGTTTCATTCTCCAACAGTGCGTTCTCAAGCTGAGCCTTTAGTAATGAATGCAGAGATGATTCCCAGGGCCACTTCAGCAGTTCTGGCCTGTAGCTTTAAACAGGAAGTGCTCTGTTACTGCCAAACACTGCATTTTGAGTGAGTGCAGAAATGATGTACGCTCTCTTTGGCCTCTGATGCTCACTGCGTGAAGATTTGTTGTTTGCTGAGTGTGCAAAATGAAAGCTTCCAAAGCTATATGATCCACTCCAAAAATAGTAACATTATGTTTTCTCTGGACATCTAAGTAAACAAATGTATAGTTAAAATGTATATATTTGCAGTATAGTAATTCATATGAATAACATGCCAAATAATTATTTATGCACTTCATTTATTAGTATATTTCATTTAAAATGACTTTGATCTTGATTGTGTTCATTCATATCCAGTTTTATGTCTAGTTTTAAAGGAATAGTTCACCCAAAAATGAATAATTTTCTTTTCATCCACAGATGAATAGTAAAGTTATGTCACAATTCACTGTCGTCGTGTGGAAAAGAGCAGCACTGCCATATTTTTGGATTCCCTTGTTCCATGCAAGAAAACAAATATGGTTTTGGAATGACACGAGCGTGACCAAATGATGACAGGTTTTTCATTTTCGGGTGAACTTTTCCTTTAACAACCTCCTGCAGTGACACATTCTCTCACTGTCTCACACCTTTACCTGCATGACAACAGAGCTGCACATGCAGTACTTAAGAGAAGATGGTTATTAAGAGACTATATGATAACTTTCCATTTCAGGAGGAAACCATGTGCCTCTGAGTGTAAATTAAGTCTAAATTCAGAATCCAATTTGAAAGGTGCAGAACAACTGTGTCTGCATCAGATTTAGAGCACATTAAAAAAAATGACATTTCTGACATAATACAGTCATCATCCTAATTAGAAATGCCACCTGAACTGCTCTTAAAGCTCTTGAAGTAATAGTTCACTGAAAAATTCTGTCATTATTTATTTGCATAAATAATGTATGACTTATGTTCTTCTTAAAGCAAATTCCGTGTATAGACAAAAAAGCTATGTAGACATTTTTTCCACAGAAGAAAGATGTATTTCTTTCTCGTTAAATTAAGTTTTTTAACCTGAATTCGTAATTTTTTTTTTCTCCTTCTCTTTATATTATATGACTGTATATATGACAATATGTATGCGAACAATGAATGTGTATCATTGTTTGAGCAGATGGATATGAATATTTTCTGTGTAATAACATTCAGTCTATTTTAACATTGCTTTAGTTAATTTGCAACTTTGAATGTTTGATGAATAGAAAGTTCAAAAGAAGAAATCAAATATAAATCTTTACATACTACAAGTATTAATTTCTACTGTACTTTTGTTAAATAGAAAAGCATGGACATTTTTTTTTCTTTTGTTTTTCACCCGCGTGAATTAAATTTTTCTGAGAACTAACCCGTAAAGGGTTAGTTCACACAAAAATGAAAATTAGCCCATAAATGACTCACCCTCAGCGGGTGTTGCATGCTTCAGTCCAAAACAAGTTAAATAAAAAGCGCCCATCCATAAAAAAAAGTGTCTCACACGGCTGCAGGGGGTGAACAAAGCAAAGGAAAACCAGTCTGCTCTTGGCTTATATCGAAATCCTCCGACATTCTTCTTAACAAATACTCGTTTTGTACTTCTAATTAGTGAACGTTGTTTTGTTTTGATCACTCCACTGCGTTTCCGCATGCGTCACTTCTGAGCAGCACATGCACAAAGCTGACCTCATACGTCATTCCCCCGGAACTGCTTCCTTGTACAACGGTGGAGGCAAAGCTACATTAAAGTGATTATTACGTTTTGAATATAAATGTTTCTTACAAAAATGCATCGATTCGCTACAGGAGGCCTTTGTTCACCTTCCGGAGCCGTATGAGACACTTTTTTTTATGGGAGGAGTCTTTTGATTAACTGGGTGCTGTGAGGGCATGCAACACGCTGCGTGCATGAAAAGCCTTGTTAAGACCAAAAGACAATTTTAAGATAACTCCGCCGGTTCGTCTGAAAGAAGAAGAAAGTCATATACACCTAGGATGACTTGAAGGTGAGTAATTTATGGGCTAATTTTCATTTTTGGGTGAACTAACCCTTTAAATATACTCAAATAAACATGTGAACACCGTGGTTTTCTATTTTGTGCATTATAACAAACTAAAAAGACTACAAAAATGAGTACAATACCTTTCTCTCTACATCTTTAATGAAGATCTCACTCACAATATCACTTCCAACTCAAGGCTACTGATACTAGACTGATATGGTGGAATTACTGTAATTCTCAGCGTGTACTAATTAAACATTATGATGAAAATCGATAGAATTGATAATTAAATAGCTCAGAGCTGTTACGCCAGCCCCCAGCTTCTGTAGCAAACATACAAGCTCCATTCCAAAACCTAGTGTGCTGCCTACGGAGGCCGCATTTTAAGACATCACATGGCTGTTCCAGAAGGTAGGCAGCTTCATTATGCCGCCTCCTACCTTGTTTTGGTCAAATTCTAAGGCAGCATCGCATATATCTTTTATAGAGAAGGCAATTCTATTGTACATTGTTATCAATCTTAAGATGGTTGAAGCCAGCTTATATTATCATAAAAAATGGTTTAATTGCAGTTATAAAGTGTTTTTCCTGATATTTATTTTTGTTTTGTTTTTTATGCTTTGAAGTACTGTAGCGTTAGCTTAGCAGCATGCTAGCACTAAACTTATTTTAAATGAATTATGAAAATGTTCTCCCTTGTAATAAGCACAAAACATAGCCAACTGCATGTTTTCTTGTAGAATATAAGTTGCTTATTACTTTTCGATTATGTATAGGCCTATTTGATATTTGTGGTGGATTGCTTGTGGGTTGTGGTGACGCACATAAATTGGTATAGATTTACGCAGAACTAGCTGAGGAAACAATTCAATACCCTTCTAAGATCAATGGTACACACTCTGTTTATCAGACATTTCGCTTTTTCTAACAGCTAGATGTTTGCAGAACGTGAAAGGTTTTAGAGGTTATTGTGGAATGACTTTTAAACGTGATAAAGAATATCAATTACTCAAAAATCATGACTCAGTCTAGCAGAGTGACAATTTTAAAGTGCACCATTATATAATGGCAGATGAATGGTATAGTGATAGTGACATTAGCATAAGCCCAAGATCATTCTATTGAAAGTAAATGGCTCTTTTAGATCATAAAGGTAATGGTGCTGCTTTTTATTACTTTGCTATTGGTTTTATAGAGCAAGCTAAAGCTGTATTAATGTCTGCGGAGTCCTGTATATTTGTGTTGAATTACTAATTTTATTGTGAGTATTATGCATTTACAAATCTGTTTTGATTGGCCCATGTACTTCTGTCTAGTGGAAGAATGAGAAGTACTGTATTGTCTTCCTAACTGAGGCACATTTTAACATTATAAGCTGAGTTCACATATTATCTGTATTTTAATGTATGCAAGATTAGCATGTCCTAAATTGAAAGTGTTTGGGTGGCCATTTCTGGTGGATTCATGCATGCTTTTAAACTATATTGCAGAAACGCTTGCAAACGTTTTCTGTACTAACACTGCCAAACGCATGTAGCAGCCTGAGTGACATTCAATTAACAGCCGTTCACTGACTCGCACGGAAATATTCCTTTCTGTCAGCATCTGCCCACGGACATCTTCATGAAAATACACAAGCAAACAAATGTACATGCATATTCTGCTCTCAGCTCACTTTAACTTTAAGAAAGGGTTTCTTCTCTTCTTCTATGAATAATTTATTAAATCAGATATATATGTGAAGAATTTCAACTAAAAGCATCTGCGTAATGAAAAAATTTAATTTGCTCATCTTCATGTTGTTGCTGTCAGTATAATAAAGGTGAATGAAAACTAGGGCTGTCATCGTCCAAAAAAAGAAAAATCATAAAAATTGGCCACATGAAATGTGCACTATATATATTCTTTGTTCACTAGTAAGCTTTCCATTCAGATATTAACCTGCAGAGCCCTGCGCATGACATGCAGATTGTGGCAATATTGTGCTAAAAAATTAACTAAATTAAATCAAAATGAACATTCTATTCATCAAATAATTCTGAAAAGTTTTATAGAAATATTAAGCAGCACAGCTGTTTTTAATATTGATAATAATACTTTTACTAATAATACTAATGTTTCTTGAGCAGCAAATCCAGCATTGAAGACGGGTGTGACCAAAGAAGGACTACTGGTATGCTGAAATTTCAACTTTACAGGAATAAATTACTTTTTTTAAAAAAATTAAAATAGAAAACAGTTACAATGTTTCACAATATTACCCTTTTACTGTATTTTTGATCAAATGCAACCTTGGTGAGCATAAGAGACTTCCTTAAAAAAAATAAAAATAAAAATCTTGACCAATAGTGTATATTTAAAAGAATGAGTAGTGTGTATAGTAGTGAGCTGAGCAAGGACTGAGGTGAGGTGTTTGTGTGTGTGTCCCTTTGTGTGACTTTCCCTGGGAGGTGCAGACAGCACGGTTTGCCCACACACACATGCACCATGTGACCGGAATCCTGCCACAGCTGCATATGCGTCAAGAGCAAACACACACACATACATGCTCATATCTAAAGTCACTGATCACCGCAGGAATTCACGACTGGAGTACTCAGCACTGTTCCTGGACACACATTACCACACACAAGGTCTGATGGACAGAGAAAGTTTGAAGGACATTTATTGCCATATGTGTGATTGAAAGAGAGAAATGCCAGATGTATTATGCTGCCTTTTGGTGGAACAGTATATTGTGAAACTGTTCTGTATGACAATCATAAACTGAATGTTACAGTATGTAGTGGTATATTATTTCAGTTGATTGCTGTAGAGCTAGGGCTGGACAATAATTCAATATCAATACTGCGATATTTTATTTTATTTTTTTCAATAAGGGTGATATGATTTTTATACACATTTCAGATATTTCGATATACATTACAGTGTTTCCCATACATTGATTTATTTGTGCCTTTTGACTTCGTTGAATAAACATGAGCACTGCACGGCGCGGGTGTTTTATATGAATGTATCTCTGAAGGGAACCGACTGTCTTCAGAAAAGTTTCGATGACATTTTCATTTGATCTGATAAAGTAGCGTTCATGAGCAGAGCTGCTTGGTTTACAGCTGTTACTGGAGAAACTGCTAGTTCTACCGCTCTAAAAGCGCCTCCTGTTGGCAGACAATCAGTTTGCATTTTCAAAAGCCCGTCTCCAGCAACATGTTTTTTTGTTGCTCTTTTTTTCTGCAGCAACTCAGAGCACTTTCATATTCTTTATCCTGGCTGAAGCACATTTGTCTCAATCTATAACAATAATCAGCCACCCTACATTACAGTCAAGGTTTTGAACAGTAAGATTTTTTAATGTTTTTTTTTTTTTTTTAAGAATTCTCTTCTGCTCACCAAGTCTGCATTTATTTGATCAATGTACAGCAAACAGTAAAATTTAAAATTATTTTATTATTTTAATGTATTTTAAAATGTAATATATTCCTGTGATGTCAAAGTGAATTTTCAGCATCATTACTCCAGTCTCAGTGTCACATCCTTCAGAAATCATCCTAATATGCTGATTATCAATATTTAAGTTGATCTTTTTTTTCATGATTCTTTGATGAATAGAAAGATCCAAAGATCAGCATTTATCTGAAATAAAAAGCTTTTGTAACATTATACACTATACCATTCAAAAGCTTGGAGTCAGTATGATTTCTTTTTTTTTTTGGAAAGAAATTATAGAAATTAATACTTTTATTTAGCAAGGATGCTTTAAATTGATCAAAAGTTATGATAAAGAAATTTATAATGTTACAAAAGTCTGTTAAGGTAAATGCTGTTTTCTGAACTTTATATTCATCAAGAAACCTGAAAAATTTACTCGGCTGTTTTCAACATTAAAATAAGATTTTTTAGAGCAGCAATCAGACTATTAGAATGATTTCGGAAGGATCATGTGAAGGGAGTAATGATGCTAAAAATATAGCTTTGAAATCACAGGAATAAATTGCATTTTAAAATATTTCCAAATAGAAAAGTAACATTTTGAAATAATTTTACTATTCAAAATAACTCTGTTTTTGCTGTATTTTGGATCAAATAAATGCAGGCTTTGTGAGCATAAGAGACTTCTTTAAAAATCTTACTGTTCAAACACTTTTGACTGGTATGTTAGCCTATAATTTGAAGTAAAAAATATTAATATTAATAAGTAGAGTCTGAGATTTATTTGACAGTGATTTCACATTTCTTGTTTGTTTGAAGGCTAAATACAAATAAAAGGTGAATATTAATTTATTTGTGCTGTTTTTTCTCTAAAGTATTATATGGTTTTATATGAGGTGTCATAGACTTGGCAAATTAATTTTTCATAAGTTTGTATGCACAGACATCTGTTGTGGGCATTCTTGGCAGTTTTTACAAGGCTTTTTTAAATAGTGTTCATATCGATATCGGAAATATATAGTATCGACCGAAATTAATAAATATTTTGTGATATAAATTTAGGCCATATCGTCCAGACTGTGTAGAGCGATGTTTTGAAGGTTTGCTGTGCTGTGTTGGTAGTTACAGGCCTGGTGTGAAGAGTTTGTAAGCACAGAGAGAGGAGCGATGGAGCGGGACAGTATGTGTGTGTGTTTGCTACTGTACTGCGTGTAAAATGCATCGACTGGCAGAGTAATTGACAGATCGTCGTGCTGTATCAGGAAACCCACCGGCTGATTATGCCTGATCCCCAGCGGCTGCTACGCAAAGGCACGCTCCATATCAACACCGCTGAGACATCAGGTGGAGTTTTTGTTTCAATCCTTAGCCATGCGCTCAACGAAAAACTAAAATCCCGCACAGGGACGGTGTTCAGAATGACAAATTCCTCTTTATGGCAAATACAAATTATCTTAAGCGTCTGATAACAATGTAAATAATACATATCTCTATATAATATATATATATATATATATATATTAGATACATGATTCAACAAGGAAAACACATGCATTCTTATTAGGCATAACAATAACTTTAATATTATTGTTGTTTATGTTGTTGCAATGTCTTAATATTATAGAACTGTTAACTAAATTGAAAATTGAATTTCCGTTTTAGAAAAATTATGGTGAAACCAGTTTAACTCGTAGAGAATAGATTAAGTTGGTAGTAGTGCTGTCAAACGATTAATGGCGATTAATCACATCCAAAATAAAGTTTTGTTTACATAATATAGTGTGGTTACTGTGTAGATTTATTATGTATATGTAATAATACAAAACAAGACATGTACTATATGTAAAAAGGTGCCATAGAGTGCAGGGATACTAGGGATGTTTATTTCGGTTATTTTTCCTAACCAACAACCGATGCTCGTTAACCGATTATTAACCATTAACAGACAAGATTATTTTAAATTAGAATTGAATTAATTTAGAAAGGATAAATGTCTGTGAACCGTTAAAAATACTAGCATTTGTTTCCCGGGGACTAATTTTACACGCGCAAAAAGCAGCAAACAACAGAACATGATGATTCACATGGTCCTATCATATCACATCACGCACCTGCAGCACTTCTGTGAGCGGAAGGACACACCATAAGAAAGCTAGGTATATATATTAAAAAAATACAGTCGTAAACCTGGGGGAAAAAAAAAAAACACACTGCACACAGTTTTAATATATGTAGTAAAATCTGTGCCGTTAAATGTTATCACCGCACCGCTGTGATGATATGCAAAACATTTTGTTTTACGTGGAAATTGAAGCGCGAGTGAAGTAGGCTAGATAATAAATAATAATTTGCGAATACGGAAACATTTGATTTTATGTCGAATGAGACACCCAACGTTGGTTTCAGTTACGTTCTAGCCTAAATGAATTCATTTTGGCTTGTCATTTATATTGCTATAGCTTATATTTTTAATTCTTGTTCTTTTCTAAACACTGTTAATTGAAAGGATTTGTTGTGGAGTGAGGGAAACTAAAATAGCCTAGCTACATTTACAGTGTTTATTATAATGTTTGTAAACACTTCGCGTCTGCATAAGGCCTATTTCTGAATGAAATAATAAAATGCGACTTATGTTTTTTCCCCCTAAAAAACAATTTTTATACGCATAGCGTATTTTAACCATGCAACAAACCTTTTTAAATAGTTTGATAAATTACTGAAAAAATAAATAAATAAATGACCTTTTAAACCATTTAACTGATTGTATTAACCGGTCAAAATTATTACGGTCGGTTAACCGGTTAAAATGAACATCCCTAATTGTATACAACTATTTTAAATGGTTCTTGATATCTACCCTAGAGGAATGGGGATTAGGTAAGGCAAAAATCTCCAGAAATGGTTTAAGCCATTTACAACCACTAGGATTGTCCCTATAAATGAAATGGTATGTTAACTTATTGGAAGGAGTCAGGAATAATAATGTTGATTGGCTGCTTCACAGTGAGGTCAGTCAGTAGCTCACACAGCAGGAGGAAAAAACCAAGGGAATATATATATTTCAATACTTTCTCTCGCAGTTATATCGTTGGGTAATTATACTGTATATAAATTGCGGGCATCAGGGAGCCGCTATTAATATGCAGAGATGCACGAACGCTTTGCATGCCGAATGCACGATGGCTTTTCACTTTCGAGATTTGCGATCGCACGTGATCTGTGTAAATTACAGCGGCAGTACTTACCACACATTTTACAAGATCAGATGCTTGACAGTGGTGCTCAGGATCTGTAAATCAATCGCCATCATCCTCAGTCATCTCTCCTTACTCTGTTTATGTGGTAAGGGAAATTTTATGTACTGTAATGTAACAGGCTACCGCTAGCTAGCAGCTATCATGTCCCTTTAGTGGCTTGCGTTATTTTATTAGAACGTGTTATTTATTTTCCGTGCCTTTCTAAATACAGACACCAACCCATCCCTGCACATCACATCCCCTGTACAGCCTGGAACATAACATTTATTTCAATGATCTGCCATTTTTCGATATTATCACATTACCTGGATGGAGACCTCCTGGGAAAAACTAGGTTGCTGCTGGAAGAAGTGCTAGTGAGGCCAGCAGGGGGTGCTCAACCTGAGGTCTGTGTGGGTCCTAACGCCCCACTATAGTGACGGGGACACTATACTGTCAAAAAGCAACTTCTTTCGGATGAGACGTTAAAACGAGGTCCTGACTCTCTGTGGTCATTAAAAATCTCAGGATGTCTTTCGAAAAGAGTAGAGATGTGACCTTGGCATCCTGACCAAATTTGCCTCTGATCATCATGGCCTCCTAACATCCCTGATATCTGCTGATTGGCTTCATCACTCAGTCTCCTCTCCACCAATAAGCTGGTGTGTGGTGGGCATTCTGGCGCACTATGGTTGCTGTCACATCTTCCAGGTGGATGCTGCACACTGGTGCTGGTTAAGGAGATAACACTGACAATAGTTAAAGCGCTTTGACGTGCACGGAGCAAAACGCGCTAGATAAAGGTAATTAATTATTATCCTCGCTTGTTTCTTAACAATACCTGCAGAACTTCTGATGATTCGGCTGTGCAGGTTCGGCTGGCGGCTGGCATAGAACATGGTATATGCAAATGTTGGGGGCGTACTTATTAGTGATCCCGACTGTAACGTCACAGTAGGGGTTATGTTCTGATTCGCCTATTTTTCAGAACTTATTATGCATGCACTAGATTTACATAATAAGGAGGAAACAAATGGTGTTTGAGGTTCACGGTATGTCATTTCCATGTACAGAAACTGTTATTATTCAACTATGCCAAGGTAAATACATTTTTTCCATTCTATGGCACCTTTAAGAAAAATATGTTAGTTTTATAGTAAAATGTCTTTTATATATAATATAAAATATAATTATATAAATGTATATACATGTAAATATATTCAAAATATATACATGCATGTGTGTATTTATATAAACATAATAAATATACAGAGTACACATACATATAGTATGTAAATATTTATTTTATGTAAAAACGTCTATTTTTGATGTGATTAATCGTTTGGCAGCACTAGTTGGTAATATTATTATGATGAATTGTGTCCTGTCCAGATAAATGTTTTTTTAAGTGTGCATATGCAGCCTTTTCAGATTAGCTGTTTTCAATAACTAAAAGCAAATCAGCAATTGAAAAAGAATAATAAGAATAAGATCAAATGTGACTAAAGATTACAAATTACAAATATTAAAGATAATATACATATATAAAATGAAATAGCAAAAAGCCAAAAATGTGGTTTCCTTTAGTAATACTGGCAACAGGAAGTGAGTCATCACAGTACAGTACACCTGCTTTAGCGTGAGAGGGATACTGAAGTCCGACCACCTTGAAACCGGGATTACATCTTTTGTGTTTCTCTGTCTCACTTTCTCTCTGAGTCATCATCAAATGACTCAATTCTTATAATTTTTTCATGCCTGGCTTCCTTCGTTGACAGTATGCCACACATGCCACTGTTTTTCCCTACAATCTCTCTCTCTCTCTCTCTCTCCCTATCTCTCTCTCTCTCTCTCTCCTTTTCTCTCTGCCTCTTTCTCTATGCATCATGTCCTCTCTCTGTTCCTCTTTCACACTCCCTCCATCTTCTCTTTTTCCTCCCTCGTTCTCCTGTATTCCGGCCAGATGGCTGAGTCTTGACTGGGCTGCATATGGGCATTTGAAATGCTAATGTTGGTTAGTGTGCTAATATGTTTGTCTACACTGATCCGTTTCAGTGCCAAGATTACAGACTTGTTTTAGTCTCAACTTGTCAACAGATAAGACCGTTTGTGGCAGTTGTTGACCTAGAGTCATTCTCTCGCTCTCTCTCTCTCTCTTTGTTTCGTTTCGTCTCAGTGTGGAGGGACATCCTCAGTGTCCGGACACGGCTAGCTTTTCCGACAGCACCTGTAGTCAGGGCCCATACCTGGGCAACTCAGAGCGCTACGGGAACATCCGAAACATTCCTGGCCCTCAGGGGCCTCCTGTGGCCCCTTCGAGCCCAGCGACCCTGACCTGGGCGCAACGGACCCGCAACCAGCCCGCCAGCCTGGCACTCCGCAAGCAAGAGGAAGAAGAGAGCAAGCGCTGCAAAGCGCTCTCTGACAGCTATGAGCTCTCCACGGACCTGCAGGACAAGAAGGTGTGGATCTGCGTTCCTCAAGAAACATGATCCTTAAGGTCTTTTAGCTGACTCTTGGAGTTCCCATTCGTACTTGCCGTGGTTAAGGGTTCACCTGGTCATGGAAATTCAAAATTGTGATTTAAAGTGGCCTAGAAATTGGTCATAGAAATTAACAAATTATAATTAATAGAATATATAATAATTATAATTTTTTTATTGACTAGAAATCACTCATAAATCTAAAACAATCTTTAAAAAAATAAAATAAAATTTGGAAAAAGGGTCAGTGATATTATGCTTTTTTTGTCCTGATATATAATTAAACAAACGTACAACAACAACAACAAAAAAACATTAAAAATGAAAATCACATATACAAAGATTAAACAAAAATTACATCTCTTTTGTGATTTGTGAATGTCATGTTCTAATTTCTTTTTGGTGCAAAAAGCCAAACATTTCAGGATGGTACAATTGTCCTGATAGCATAATAAAGCAAAAAAAGAAAAGAAAACCTCATTGAGTAGTTTAAACTTTTATTACAATTTCTTAGAAAAAAAGAAGGTAAGCAGTTTTTAGAAAATATGAATATTTAAAAACTTTTGAAAAATGTGCGGGAACAATGCATAGTACAGCCAGGATTATATCAGATGGTCATGGCATGGTGTTCTTATACTGTATATAGTGTGAAAATAAATGTATATCATATTTATGTAAAATAACACAAGTAATGTAAAGAAAATCATGGTGTCTTCAAAAAGCAGTAATACTAGTAATATCATTAATGAAAGGAAATCTTCAGTTTGTCGAACACTGTTTACTTTTTTGTAGTGTTTTGTGCTTAATTAATGTTTATCCTAATTCTCAGCGGCACAAACAGCCCATAGAAAATCTACTTATCACAAAGTGTTTGTGTTTTAATGTGCATGGAGGCCATCTTACAGGCTTTAAACTACAGTCACGCCTCGAGTGTACATAATGGCCTCCGGTCATGCTAATGTGAAGCCAAACCTCCATCATCTCACATAATGAAAGATGGGATTGCAGTTATGATACAGAGTGCTGTTATGCTTCCATATTAAATACTAAGGATCTCTGCATTGTGAAATTATCCATTCATGTAGGAGTGGCGAAAATAATCCAACACCCCAACATCTACAGAATTGCTGCTGCCCATATCTTTTTTCTTTTAATAATAATTGAGAAAGACTGCTGTTAAATAAATATTTTCTTATATTCTTTGTGTTTCAGGTTTAACCAGTAAAGCATTTAGATGCGTTATACATTATTAGGTTTGAAGAAAACAATGTATCACTTCTTTCTCTCTCTTTTGCACTCTTTATTCAATTCTATTCCGTTTTCACGCTCTCTTACTGTCTGTTTGTCCATCTTCCTTTTCATTAGGTGGAGATGCTGGAGAGGAAGTATGGCGGTTACTTCCTGAGCAGACGAGCGGCTCGCACGATACAGACGGCGTTCCGGCAGTATCGCATGAACAAGAACTTTCAACAGCTGCGCAGTTCCGCCTCTGAAAGCCGAATGACTCGCCGGATCATCCTGTCAAACATGCGTTCGCAGTATTCGTTTGACGAACGACAGCCACAGGCAATATAACAGTATAATGGTTAAAACCTGCATAAAAGTAGAAAATTCAGCTTGACTGTGAAATCTTAATTCTGTTTTATGATGTTTACATAATTTCCATAAATTCCTCTTTTTACTATTCATGATTCTATAGGTTCAGCCCCAGACACCCCAGCAGCAGCAAGGTCGATATACCAGCCATCACACTTCGACTCTGGGCACAGCTAGCCAGACAGGAACCACAGACTCACAGCAGGAGACTGACTCACCTGCACACTGTCCTTCAGACAGAGAGGAGTACTCGCGTGCAGACGATGCTTTCAACAAACAGGTGACAGATGCGTGAACCCTTAGATTAAAGTTAGGTTTAAATTAATTTCAATACAGGTCAGATATATATAGTTTGGGTAGAATAGATTTAGACTGTTTCAGAACTGGTATAAAATTGTTGTTCATGTTTCCTTTGAAACAAATGGTGTGGTCTTACAACTCAGGCATCATTTCCCTCATTTCTAAATGGCAAGCCACAGCATTACACTAAAAGAACATTTGGTTACTTGTCAATTAGCTGACACTTTTTTCCAAAGCATCTTACTGCAGAAACATTCTCCCTGGAGCCTTGAAAACCTTTATAAACAGGCACAATGGTCATTAGCAGATCCAGAAAAAAAATCAGGGCTTTTTTCATTTTTTTCATTTTTCAATTTGAATTCATTTAAATATTGTAAAATGGCTAATGATAAGATCAGATTAGACAAAATATTAGAAATGCACAGATATTTAAACTTCTGATACTGATATTCTGACAATTATTATCATGTTATTTAAAACAGAACACTGAAAACTATTGTCAGTCATTTCAAATACTAAAAGCGAATTTAGGCATCACATAATTATCATGTACAGTATGACAAATGGATATTCGTATTAAGATTTGCTAAAAATTAGATATACTTTTAATTTTGTAAAATTGTTCATTTCAAATAAATGCTGTTTACATAAAAATATTAAACAGCACAGCAGTTTTCAACATTAACCGTAATTATTGAGTGCCAAATCAGCATATTAAAATGATTTCTAAAAGACTGGACTGCTGAAACTTCAGCTTTGCTATCACAGGATCTAAATGGAACATATTAAAGGAAACCCCCCCCCCCCATCAGAATAGAAAAAAGTACAATTGTTTAAATTTTAAAAATATTAGTTTTTACTTTGGTAGTTTTTTTATCACTGACTCCCTGGTGAGTGTAAGAGACTAGGGTCCAGAGAGGGGGCCTTAACCGTTGCAAACCTGCCAAACAGTGGGGCGAACGATTTCGCGTGATTCATGTAGTCACAACCACGGCTGCCACGTGAGGGAGGCGAGCACCAACGACAACACTGATTTTTCACCCTCCAACTAGAGTCACGAATGGCAAGATGCCCATAATGTGATAAGGCATGTGCAACTGCCTTGTGTGGATTACTGTGATGCAAAGCCATCTGACGCTCTTGCTTTGCAGTTATTACGAATTGATCACATCTAGTAGTCATGAACAAATCTTTGATTTTCTCACGTGAATTGCTCAAAGAATGTTATTTCATTTATGCACGCCTGACCTGCATCAGAGTGTGATGTCAAACGGTAAGTTCCAGTAAAAAAGTTCTGTCAACGTGCGGAAAGCCGGTTGTGGGTTGATTTGACAAGTAGAGGCTCTGTTCTTTATATATTGATGTATGTTCAGATATTCATACAACAAAATATTCTGAGGGCCATGAAATTTTAGTGAAAATTGCGATGGCTGTGTGCTTCCTCTCTCAGGTGACATCTCTGGCTGACACTATGGACGACACTCTGACGTGTCAGTCTGGCCGAGGGGACTCTCAGGATGGTGGGGGAGGAGGTGAGGAGAGCGAGGATTTTGGCGAGTGTGTATGGAGCCGCAAACCTACCTCGCGTAGGGTGGTCATGGGGGAGCAAGAACGTCTGGGGGTTATGCACGAGGACAGCACAGCTACCTCGTACAGCGACGTCACGCTTTATATGGACGACGGCATGCCGTGTTCTCCACTATCCATCGAGCGGGTTCCCTCCAGCACGGACACCGAGTACTGGGGCGTCAGTAGCGGGGTCGGAGGACGCGAAGACAGCCGGGATACAGAGGGCGGCGGGACCAATAACAGCCGGCGTAGCACGCCATGCACCGAATGCAGAGATTTCCGGTTGCGGGGGTCACACCTCCCCGTTCTCACCATAGAGCCACCTAGTGACAGCTCTGTTGACATGAGTGACCGTTCAGATCGAGGCTCCCTCAGCAGGCAGCTGCTTTACGAGCAGGAGCCTACGGCGGGTGGATCACCTCAAGGGACTCTCAAACACAACCCCGTCCCTCGCACGCCAAATCCCTGTGTGGCACAGGGCCAGACGCGACCCCCGGGTCGCCCCATCCCTTCCCCTCTTCCAACACACGTACCACACCACACAATGATGCACCACCATCACCACCCACACCTTCACCATCCGTTGCACCACCACCCTATGCCGCACATCCATCACCCCTACCCAGACCCCACGTCTCCCTCACCCACTCAGCCTCCACTCACGCCACTTTCTTCCTCGTCCTCCGCGCCACTGCCCACTACTGGCCTGGAGCACTCGGATGGGGACAACGACTCCCTGAACTCTACCACCAACTCCAATGAGACTATCAACTGCAGCTCAGGCTCTTCGTCTAGGGACAGTCTAAGGGAACCGTTGCCTCCTCTAGGAAAACAGACCTATCAGAGAGAGAGCAGGCATAGCTGGGACTCACCCGCCTTCAACAATGACGTGGTGCAAAGGAGGCAATACCGCATCGGACTGAACCTCTTCAACAAGTAAGAGACATTCACCAAAATAGGACTGACATTGTACTGTTTCAGTTGAAATTTTAAATGGTGAGTTTAAACAAAATTTCCCTTTTTTTTAAATAATGATTTTAAATAAAATATTATCAGAACATGCAGTTTTTTCCACACATGACATCTTATATTTATTGTGATTTCATATTGTTTTGATTTAATATTTATCTAACTAGATTAATTTATATAATTTTTGTTCTTAAAAATGCATTAAGCATCCCACAGACATATATATATAGTTGATTTAAAATAGTGAAAAAATAAATGATAACCAATATCAATATATATTTCACACTTTTTGGGGGCCCAAAGCAAAACTTTTTTTAGGGGGCCCCTGTCAGTGGATTCATAAAAATTCCAAAATGATCACCAACCCCTTAAACAGTTCTTTCAGAGCAGTTTCTTTTGTTGTTTGACTAACTGACTTGCACTAACAGGTTTATTAGGCTGCTGTCACTTTAAGACCGAATGCACAGATCTAATACTGACAAGCATTCGATTACTTTCCCAGCTGTTTATGTTCACTTAAGACATAACTGACTGTGTTTAAGTGAAAACTCGACAAAGACATAACTGACTGTGTTTAAGTGAAAACTCGACAAAACGACAGACATTTTGACATACTTTTGTGTTTATTTGTCCATTTGAATGTATACCCGAAGCCCAAAGTAGCCCAAAGTGTTTTGCTCTGTCTCGGATCACATGCACAGAAAGCTGCCTGGTGAACAGTGTCTCTTTTGAAGCTCAGTATGCTTTTAAGGTTTTTTTCATCAAGTACGTCCAGCAGGAAACTTTATATTACAACAGTTACATTACTTGATTTTATGCTGGAAGGGTGACAGCTAAAATCAAAAACGAAACTAAAAATCTGTTAATCGCGCAGCCCTAGACATTAAATCATCTTTGGGAACAAGGAGGGCCCATGGTGGTTTAGAAGCCCTACGCAACTTGCATACTTTGCGTATAAGGATGACCGACACTGAATATGTCTCTTATAAGTTCATATAAACATTAACCTAAAATCTTGATGTTAGAAAAGTGTATGGGTCTATATATTGACATATTTATCTAAAGATATCTCCTCCATATGGTTTATCACACCTGTCATATTTCATTATTACATCTTAATATTGAGGAGATGACAGGCCCAGGGTGATTTCTCTGAACCTCTTTTCTGACTTAACACCTGTATTAAAGATCACAGCTGATTTATGGTAGTACAGTTTTATTTTAACACATTACTCCTATTATAAATCATGGATAATTCATAATGAAAAGTAACTGTAACATTTTATGATGCAAGATTGATGTGTTATAAATCATTTAGCACCTTGGGAACTTTTTAGCTGGGTGCTTTAGAAATCTAATTCTGATGAGGAAATGGAACTGTAAGCAATCAAATGGATTTTAAGATCAAATGGCAGAGATCAATAAAAGACAATGCAGTAAAGCCAAAGACAGATGTGAACCTAAATCCAATTGGATACAAAGAGTCAGATTTCATTTCTGCTGAAGTGTCTATACATTTTTCTACCCTCAGGCTGTTGTTGCTATGTCTATTTTTTATTTATTTCAGTTGTTTAAAGTTTTACTGGAATGAATCACATCCTATCTGTTTTATCCTCACTCTCCCTGTCTTCCAGGAAACCAGAGAAGGGGATCCAGTATTTGATAGAGAGGAGTTTTGTCTCAGACACACCTGTGGGCATTGCACGTTTCATCCTGGAGAGGAAAGGCCTAAGTAGACAGATGATCGGGGAGTTTCTGGGAAACCGACAGAAACAATTCAACAAGGATGTGTTGGAGTTAGTAATGATGTTTTTCTGTCTTCCAACCCCAGACTGTAGCAAAGCATCCATATGCTGTTAACACCAGCCTGGAGGCAAAAAAAAAAAAACAGACACTGGCTAAAAAATCAACACAAACATGTTGGCAGATGAATTTAGTGATCTTTCTTTCTGTTTTTCTTTCTCAGCTGTGTGTTGGATGAGATGGATTTCTCAGGCATGGATCTGGATGATGCCCTGAGGAAGTTTCAGGCTCAGATTAAGGTTCAGGGGGAAGCCCAGAAGGTGGAGAGACTAGTAGAGGCCTTCAGGTAGACTTTGCACTCATCTCACCCTGTGCTCTTTTCTCTGCATTTCGTAGTTCCACATGAGGATCAGCTTCTTTCTTTCTAACAGTCAGAGATACTGCGTCTGCAACCCTGCACTCGTCCGCCAGTTTCAGAACCCAGACACGATCTTCATCCTGGCATTTGCCATCATCCTTCTCAACACAGACATGTACAGCCCCAACGTCAAAGCTGAGAGGAAAATGAAGCTGGAGGATTTTATTAAGAACCTTAGAGGTGATCCAAACTGAAAATGTCTTCAAATTAATATTTGGCTTCCAATGAAAGACAATAGAGAAGTTTTCACCTTCTGTTTCTTGTTCGTTCTTCCCCTCTTTTCATTGGCAGGAGTGGATAATGGACAGGATATTCCCAGGGATTTGTTAGTGGGCATCTACCAGCGCATTCAGAAATGGGAACTCAGGACAAATGATGACCACGTGTCTCAAGTGCAGGCCGTGGAGAGGGTTATCGTGGGCAAGAAACCTGTGAGTCAAACCATGTTTCATTCATGCATGTCATACTTTTGGTTGAAACCCCATATTGTTGTTCAGCTTGTAGTAAAAAGGCCATTTGATCTCTAGTTTGTTTATTTGTGTGGTTTAGTGTGAGACAAACCAAGCTGTATTTTGATATGCTGTGCGTGTGCAGGTGCTTTCTCTGCCACATCGCAGGCTAGTGTGCTGTTGTCAGCTGTATGAAGTCCCTGACCCCAATCGACCCCAGCGGAGTGGAGTTCACCAGCGCGAGGTCTTCCTCTTTAATGACCTGCTAGTGGTGAGTCTTCACTTGATTTAAAGTCATGTGCACTTACTATAATTATATAATTATATTGCATCGGCAAATGTATACCAGATGAATAGGCCTACTTTTTTCATTTGAAAAAAATCAAGAACATTTAGCATATCCACCTTTTTCTTCAAAGCGAAAGTAAGCCTATGGGCGAGACTTCCGGTTCATTAGCCGCTATAGGTAAATAACTAGAAGAATAACAACGTGCAGTAAACTGTAAAACTGTTTGTACTACAAACCAGTATGTTCATAATTAAAATAATACATTAAAATAATATGGTAAGACACACACCAATTTTCAATATCAGGCAGCAAAACTAACTGTTTTGTACAGCTAAAAATAGCTGGACGCGGATGAGACCGGAAGCTAGACCCATAGAAATTACAAATGGCCTTAAATACCTATTTGTACATATTATTAAACAAATCAAGACTATTATATTTTAGTTTGTTCAAAATTGCCAGTTTTGGTCTAGAGTACAGCTTTTAGGCACAATGAAAAAAAAACATTCAGTCATATGTATCTGAGCAATTTTGTGTTAAGAGTATGTATATGTATAATGATGATAACTACACAGCCTAACATCCTGTACGTTCCCACCTTCAGGTAACAAAGATCTTTCAAAAGAAGAAGACGTCTGTGACGTACAGTTTCAGACAGTCTTTTCCCCTGGTGGAGATGCAGGTTCATATGTTCCAGAACTCCTGTAAGTATATTCATCCCTCCATCTGTCTGACCATCTGTCCCTCCTTCTTTATTTATACTATCACTCCATTCCAGCTCGTTTACACACTCTGCTCTCATCCACTCCATCACTAGGTGCTCTCTCATTACCCTTTCCTTGCTTTCATGTAGGTGGTGTTTTGGTTTCTTAGCAGTATATGAAGGAGAAAAAGATGTCTATCTGAAAATCCTCTTCCATCTATTGTGGCTGTGCTGTTAATTGGGAACGTCTGTCTTCTATTTATCATCAGTCTTTGTTTTGCACTTGTTTTCCATTAACAAAATATCTACACATCTTTAAAAGAAGATAAATTAGCTTGAAGTAAAATTCCACATGATTAAGAGCATATTTTTTTAATGAAATATATCTTTCCTACCCCATTGACATGCTGAAACACAGTACTTGTGTGGATTTTGTCAGAATGAGAGATCTATAACTAATTACATGAGGCACAGCACATCCCTCTTTATCTGGGTCTCTCTCTAATTGACTGCATTTACCCTCTATCTCTGTCCCTCTCTCTCAGACTATCCTCATGGTATCAGACTGACATCAGCGATGCCCGGCAGCGAGCGTAAGGTCCTGATTGTGTTCAATGCGCCGAGCCAGCAGGACCGAACACGCTTCACCAGCGACCTGCGTGAGAGCATCGCTGAGGTTCAAGATATGGAGAAATACCGTGTAGAGTGTAAGAAATCCTTTAATGTTACCTTTTGTTTCACACATGACATATCAAAAGCATGAGGTTCTTTTCCTCTTTGCAAGCTGAAATTTCAGAAATTGTTCATTATGGTAATAGTCAGCAGCCCCTGGTCTCTCTTCTCCATAGCTGAGTTAGAGAAGCAGAAAGGTGTGATGCGTCCAGGGCTCTTGAGTGGAGAAGGGGGCGGGGTTGGCGGAATGAAGACTGAAGCTGTGAACGGCACTCTGGGTAGGCCCAGTCTGGATGACACGTACACTGCAGGGGAGGGGCTTAAACGAACAGCACTTAGCTCCTCACTGAGAGACCTCTCTGAGACAGGTACAACACACATTCACACAACAAAAAACCCTTTTATTTAAACTACAGCTGTCAGTCTTATGTGTTCATTTAATGGAATTGTAGCATAACAATGCAATAAGAATCAGCTCATTTTAATTATGGATGCTTCATGGATTTCTGTAGACCTATTTTGTAAAACAAACAGTCTGATTTCTTAAGCCACTTTTTTTTCTGTTCATTGCTTTTCTTGTCTGCCACAATGTAATTTTTTTTTCAGTTTCACTCAAATATGGACATTAATTGGATTCAGTACAAATAAATGAGTGTGTATTATTTTTATAAACTATTGACAGCCCTAATTTAAATTTGTTTTTTGGCTTCTTTCCATTTGGGTAAATATTTATAAGTCCACCATAGTTTGATCATGAAAGGCCTTCTGGCACAATTTTGAAGTGCTGAACTTCTATAAAGAAGTACAGTTTGACAGACACTGCCCTCTAATGGCACATTATGTCCTTGCATAAGGCTTCTTGGAAAAGTGTCTGGATTTGAATAATCATATATCATATATATTTTTGCTGTTAGTATGTACACTGTCACAGTATGCAAAATTTCTGTGTGCATATAATGTACAGATGCTACATTTGTTAAGATGTGCAGTATATGACAGAGCAGACTATATCCCACAATACAATGATATTGACTTTGACCTTCTAAGTAATATCTAGAAGGTCGGTGTTTGATGGGGCTGCAAAGTGTTAACATATTTTTACACAAAATTATATAAAAAATACAAAATAGCCATTTTATAGAGGATAACTCACAGAATTAAACATAAATGTAATTTGGTCATGTGACAAACACTACTGTTTTAAATACTTTCTAAACACAGCCCATATCAAGTTCAGTGATGTGAAGTTGAGTTTTGTCAGTAGACATTTATTCATTGTAAATGGATCATCCAGGGACAAACACCTAGTATTGAGATGTTAGAAAATGTTTTCTCCATGACCTTTGACCCTGACCTTGCTGTGCTTGGTTGGGTACAGGAAAGCGAGGCCGTAGAAACAGCGTTGGCTCTTTGGATAGTACTATAGAAGTAAGTCAGGCTGATCTGCTAACGGCTTGTAATCATAATGAAATTGAATGATCTTGTGTTTCAGCTTTCCTGAATGCATGAGACTTCTGTGTTTAACAACAACGGCTTTGCATGAATTTTTGATTGTTGTGAAGTTCAGCATGTTTAATGCTTATAGTGTAAAAACTTAATTGGTGTTTGCTTTGCATGCAGCATGTCTAATCGGTTATGCCTGGTGCTAATAACTAATGCATTGCTCTGGTAAATGAATGGCCCCAATCAGTATCTGATGGCTGCTTCTGTTTTAGAGGTTTAGATGCATGTTTAAATACATGTAAAATGAGTGAGGCTCTATAATGAGGAAGCTTTACTTTGTTATCTGACTGATTTTGTGGCTTCTGAAAGTGACACTGTCATTTCTAACTTTGGTAAGTTGCTTGAGGCTGTTTGTATCTAATGCTGAAAGGCTTTTTGGGTTGTCACTGTGCAGGAGATGTTGAGTACAGTGATGTTACACGCCTTGTCTGCATGTACTTTTAAGTATCAAGATAAATTGTTACTCTAAATTTTTTTTTTTTTTTTTAGAAATGTGTCATTACAAAAATTCTGGCTGATATCAATAAGCTGATAATTATTTTATGTTATAACTTAACCGATAAATTGAAGTTATTTAAATTATATAATATATAGTTAAGCAATTAAAATTACACATTACAAATAAAATGTATTAATTTTAAATTCTGCAAGTGATTTCAGTCATAACAATGTTTTGTTAAATAATTAAAATATGAAATATAATATTATTTTTACACTGAACTTTGTACATGATGGCGAAATTCTTTGTTTTAGTCTTTTTTTCTCTTTTTTTTTTTTTAATGAGAAAAAGGATAGAATTTTAATAAGAGCATTATTGGGTATAAACATAAAATCATTATTTCTTATAATGAATGTTCATATCGGTTGTATCTAAGAAGTAACTTGCATTATTTAATTTGAAAAAACTAACTGGGAAATGCCTGTCACTTGTAATCCGTTAGTTCTGACACTGTCCATCTACTGTCCATCTATTCCAGTGTAATGACTGTCTGGTTTTGTGTGTTTGTGCACACTGCAGGGATCCATCATTAACAGCCCTCAGCCGCATCAACGCTTGCCCATGGGGGGTGCTGTTCCTGGCTGCTAGCTGGAAGCTACGCCTCAACGCCCCATCCTGAGCCCCGGAGTGGGGGTGGGGGGTGGGCCGTGTCAACTTCACAACGCCGTAGGCAATTGTGCGGGGTCCCTGCATCAGCCGCTTTCCCCCCCCGAGGTGGGGGTCCGGGGAGCAGTTCTGGAGGGAGCAATTCCGGTTCCTTCCTGGGCTCTCTGTTTGGGAGCAAGCGCGCCAAACCCCCTGCTCCCCTTACTCCCCCCGGGCCACATTACCCGGCCCCCGTGCCACCTCCTACTACAGGAGGGCCGCCGCCTCCATCTCCCTCCGCCCTCAGCCAGTCAGATCCAGGTGGGCCGTCCAAGATCCAAGCGCTGCACGCTCAGTACTGTCACAACAACTTTGGCCAGCCTCCGCCCCCTTACCACCATCATCATCGGTACCATATGCAGGCCGTCGCCCCTGGCCATCCGCCCACTATCCATCATACCCTACATCGAGGGTCCCTCCCACGGCGCGGGCCGCCCGTTCCTTCACACGCCCAGTTCCAGCAGCAGCTATCCCATCATGCTCTGCAGCAAGGCCGCTACGGCAATATGGCCTGCACCCCTCCGCCTCTGTCCCCGCATTCACCCAATTCCCCCATCGCCCCTTTCACCTTCTACCACATGCATCCCAATCCCATACGCCACGTACGGATGCCCGGTCCTACCGGCAAGCTTCCTCTCACCCTGTCTCACTCTCAGCCCCACCCTCACGCCCACTCCCACGTTCACTCTCATGCCCACAGCCATCTCATCCACGCCCACAGCCCACACCCCTTACTGGATCACTCCGCCCATCAAACTCACTTCGTTTTCTCGCCGCCCCCTCAGGCACCATCTGCTATCACCGCCCGCCACATACCCCAGGGTGCCACCCACTACATCCCGCAGTATCCACCCCTCTCCTCCATCCCACCTCCTCCACCACATTCCCCGTTACCTCCTCCTTCATCCCCACATACCCCCCTGACCCCTCTTACCCCGCTCTCCCCGCTGACCCCGCAGCTCCCAGGACCCATGGGGGTGCAGTCGGGTGGCCCAGGGGGCGGAGGAGGAGGCGGAGCCAGCAACAGCAGCACGGTCGGCAGCTCCAAATCCAAACTTATCAACCGTATCAGCACGGTGGTGTGAGGGTGAACCGCGGCAGAGGGCGCAGGGTCCCAACGCAGAGGAGCCGGAGCCCAGGCAAGAGGAAGCACACCATACTCAGACTCTGTTACTTCCATATCCGCTTCCCTCACGTGTAGAGTGGGAATCCTGGCCGGCTACATGCTCATTGCCAGCCTGAACGGCCTCTTGCTGTTGGCTGCCATTCAAAACAAAGGCTGTGTAACAGCATCAAATCTCCGTCTGAAGATCTAAGAAGCCTAATGGAGACAATGGTGAAGCAGGTGAAGTGTATTTTAAGAGTTTGAGTTGAAATTGACATGCATCGCTGCCAAATGAATAGGTTACCGGGAGAAAGGGGGTGCCAATTTATGTTGGACTGATGATCTGGAGTTTAAGAGACCAAGTTTGACCGTACAGAAGTCAGAAGACGACAATGGTGAACTCTTTAAACACTCAACATGGAGACGAAACTGGACAGATGAGTGCAAAATATAAAAGAAACTGAACTTTTTCATTCGTAATCTTTTCGGTTTTCATGTGTCTCAGATGACAATCATTTCAGGGTCAGTCAGAAAATGTTTGCTTGATACATTCCTCAAAATTATCAAATGTATTCCTCAGCGCATAAGAAGGGCCAGCATGCACTTAGGGGGATGCCAAACACTATGTTTGTCATCTTAAAAGAGACTTTTATTTTGCCCTTTGAGTGAAAGGACAGGATTGGAACTGCTGAGAAAACTTACATCACTACACAGGAAAAAAAAAAACATTATTTTGAATCTATTTGACGAATGTTTTATATTTTATGTTTTGTTTTGTTTTGTCTTGAAGAGGCTGGGCATCCGGTTTGCAATAAGTCAGTAAAAACACTTTTTTGAAGACCTCAGTGAAGTCATTATGTCATTTGCGCCAAACAGAATGTGTAGAAAGAGATTTTAAATTGTTTAGTTGATATTTTGTTCTTTTGTTGCTATTATATAAGACAATTAAGCATACAAACCTAAAAGCAAAATACACAAAAGAGTCATGACTAATAGCAACCAGTAATCAGGACATAGATCAGCGCCTCCTCTATTTATTTCCTGCCACCTGTTACCTCAGCATCTCTCTTTCCCTTTTTTAGCATCACCATTTCACTATTATTTTCATCTTGTCAACTTAAACAATCTCGCCTGACCAATAAAACATTTATATTTGGCAATTCATCACATAACCTTAGTGCCTACTGTAAAGGTTTGTCATTGGAGGTTTGAGATCAGTGTGATACTTTCTCTGGATGACCTGTTGGAGGAGCAGGGTGTTTGTATAGAGTGTCACTGAAATTTTGAAGTGAAATCTGTACTTATGGGCTTGGTTTTGTACAACTTCGGCGGTCAAAATGTGTTACAGATATCTGAAATATTTAGAAGTAACTGAATTTTAAAAAGAACATCTGGATATGGGTGATTTTAATAGGTTACTTTATTACTATTATGATGTCAAATACTGCTGAATATACTGAAGAATATAATTCTTGCTATTTTTGGTGTAAAAGCTACTACTAATATAATACATGGATATGTTTTAGCAGAGTGCCGTGCTGAGTGTTTTCTAAGAGCTTTTTTTTAGACAGACCAACAGGCTAGGTTTTTTTTTTCTTTTTTCTTGGGGGGTGTACAATTAATGTTTAGCAAACTAATTGGACTGCTAATTTCAGGTAAATGTTTTGCAGCAAGTTTGTAAAACTATATTATCCACGTAAAAGCTATATGAGCTGTGTAAAACTCGTTGTTGCCAGAAGCCATACACACTTGAGCAACTCGCTCTTTTAATATTGTGAATTTACGCTGAGTTGCATGTCCAATGTCAGTGCCCTCTTATTTTTTTATATGAAAGCGTATTTAGGGGACTTACATTTACACACAAGCACACTCATTCACACTGAGAAGCTGTAAAAGCATCTTTAAATGTGAAGATCTTTTTGCTGAAAGTTTCTGGTTTTGCACATACACAAGTTAAAGATCAGTGCCTAGGATCCGAAGCTCCAATACCATCTGTGTCCCTCCAAACAGTCCCTTTCTCTTTCCTTACTTCCCCCCCCTTGACAACCAAAATGGGCCGTTCTCTCTCCATTAAGCAGAATCATTCACAGTATTACATTAGTGATGTGTTAATGTTGAGTTTTTTTATACTTATAAAAGGTTAACATTTTTTAAAAGTCCTACAAGGATGAAGACATCTTAAATAAGATGATTAATCTCTGCTGCTAGGCCCAGCCATTTATTTTTTATTTATTTATTTTTCATTATTTGCCTATATAAATCATGTTGAGTCAAACTACAATACTGCTTATTCAGGTAATGGATTCCAGTACTTAAAATCTGCTAGCATTACCCATATCCGGAAACCTTAAAGGGTTAGTTCACCCAAAAATGAAAATTAGCTTGTGTTTTACTTACCCTCGAAGCATCCTAGGTGTATATGACTTTCTTCTTTCAGACGAATCCAGTCGGAGTTATATTAAAAATTGTCTTTGTTCTTTCAAGCTGTTTAATGGCACTCAGCGGGTGTTGCAGTTGAACAGTCCACAAGTCATCAAATAAAGCTTGCGCATTCAAAGAAACGTGCCTCACATGGCTCCGGGGGGTGAATGAAGGCCTCCTGTAGTGTATCCATGCATTTTTGTAAGATAAATATCCTTATTTCAAATGTAATAAACACTTTTTTTCTCACTTCCGTTATCTGTCATACACGGATCCGTTCCGGCGGAAGGCTTATGACAAATGCGCAGTGCGCACGTGCCTCTGAGATATACTAGTCTCGCGAGTTTGTTTATAGGAGCAAAGGAAGCAAAGTTTCCTTACTTTAGTAAAGGAAAACCAGTCTCCTCTTGGTTTATATCGAAATCCTCCGACATTTTTCTTTGCACATCCTCAGTTTGCACTTCTAATTCGTGACCGCGTTTTGTTTTGTTCTCTCTCCGCGTTCGTCACTAATCACGCAACGAAATTGACCACCGGAACTGCTTTAGTGTATGACAGTCAGCGGAAGTGAGATAAAAGTGTTTATTACGTTTGAAATATAGATATTTTTCTTACAAAAACTCTTGCTTCGCTACAGGGGCCTTTATTCATCCCCCGGAGCCATCTGCAGCACGTTTTATTATGAATGCGCAAGCTTTATTTGACGACTTGTGGACTGATGCATGCAACACCCGCTGAGTGGCGTTAAACGGCTTGAAAGATCAAAGACAAATTTTAATATAACTCTTGACTGGATTCGTCTGAAAGAAGAAAGTAATATACACCTAGGATGCTTCAAGGGTAAGTAAAACCAAGCAATTTTCATTTTTAATGTGAACTAACCCTTTTGCCTTTGTAGACAAACAGGAACTCCATGTCCCTATTCAAAATCTGTGGCGTGATCTGAATTTAGAGGGCCATTCACTACATTTCACATTTTTTTCCTATGGGTGGTTTTGCTTCTCTCTAATTCTAACGCTTTGCTCTTGTGCTTGTATTAAAAGTCCTGAGTGCTGGGGCATGCTGAGCTCAAACGCCAATAAAGCTGAGATGTATGATGTTAAAAAAAATTCCAGTAGTTTTTGAGATGCGTGTTCTGGTTTCTGGACACGCTAATGTCTTGCTCCACCGTGCCCCATGTTGCATGTCTGCACTTAACTGAATGATGCTGTATAAACCTGAATGTATATATTAATTGATATAAATATGCCATATTTACTCTGCACTGGACTGGTGAATCAATATCTGGCTGGGAATGGGAACATGAATCATTGTTTACATTTTAAGGACCTGGGGGTGGGGGGCGGGGGGCTTGGAATGAATTGTAATTGTAAAATTGTATCAGTATGTGTGTGTAAGAGCAGTTCCTATATTTAAAATTAATTGTATGAAGTTTTATTTGTATATATGTATGAGGTTTCAATGCAGAATTAATTCAGAGAAACTATGTGATAATTTATTGCTCTCATTCTATAAAACGTGTTCTTGCTGTTGGAAAGTTGTTTTTATATATTTCTGAGTGGGCTGTGTGTTTCTCTATTTTGGTGTGTGTGTGTGTACAGTATGAATGTGTGTGTTGTGTGCATCCAAGTATGAAATCATGGTTAATGACAGATTATTATATTAAGCATACAAAATTGTTTTATTTGTTTTCAAATGTTATATTTTATATGGTCTCAGCAATGCATTGAAATAACCACTCAAGAACTAATGCACATTACACATTGTATAATTAGGACTACTGATATCAATCAACAGGTACCATATGAGTATAACTGTAGATTTCTACATTTTTATCTAACACCAAGACAGAAATGGCAAATGATGATGGATAAAGTCCTCTGGTCACATACATTTGTATACTGAGAAATGGAAGTTCTCCACTAAAGTGTATTTCTGGCATGTACATTATAGTCAAAATCATGCAAAATTAGTTGAGCTGAACAAGTGGCTCTCATCACCAAACTGGTCAAAACTCTTAAGGCCATTTTCTACAAAATTTTCAAAGAGTTTTGGACACTTACAAATATGTTAACACATTTGTATATCATTAAATAAGAATATCCCCTCTTTTTAGCTCCTTCGCTACACTTATGTCCACCACTTCAGGTTAAATGCTCCTAATAACAGTATATCAAAATGTACAATTTGTTTTCATTTTGAAGCTGGTTAGATTTCATGGGTTCCAGTGTGTTTTGTGCTTCCCCTTTTGCTGGTGTTTAGTATGTGTCCGCACTAGGCCACATAGGCTTGTGAAAGTCGTTCC
The DNA here is from genome assembly GCA_018155175.1 of Sinocyclocheilus anophthalmus. Lineage (NCBI taxonomy): Eukaryota > Metazoa > Chordata > Actinopteri > Cypriniformes > Cyprinidae > Sinocyclocheilus > Sinocyclocheilus anophthalmus. The sequence continues at coordinate 82,080 of JADLZN010005792.1, forward strand.
TTAACTTAGGGTGTTAGGAAAAAGAATTACCATACATTCAAAAATTAAAAGCACATTGTGGCTTACATTGTGCTTTTGTCATATTTGGGTCATAATGAACAGTACAGAGGGATAGTGTTAACAGACAATCACAAACATGCAGTACAAATGTTCAGCACCACATCTCTGTATGAAAGTTTAACATGATTGTGTCTGCACAGGTTAAGCACTTATATGATGTAATTAGAGCAGTAAATTGTACAAAAGTCTTACTGATATTCCATCCCCCAATTATTCTCAATGAAAATTCAAGAGTTAAGAAATTGAATCATTCTTTTGTGCAGCTGTGAGGAAGTTACCAAATGAATTACATTTGTCCAATATGTTTGCTTGCAATGAGCAGATTTTGATTAAGACCTGTCTGCTTGTATAGTTTGTGGTGTATACGTTGTGCTTGTCTGTGTACGTTCAGTCAACATTCATAATCTTTTGAGTGTCTTTGTCACTCAGCCATGTGCTGTTTTCAGTTTAAAGTCAAACAGAAATCCTCGAAAGCAGATGCTTGACCTCAAGAGGAGTGATAATGTCTATTAAGAAGCAATACAATGTGTCATTCATTAATCAAGAAAATCAAGTTTTTCCTCAAACTTAAAAGTACCGCCACGCGTGAACAATTACTTGACTTTTTAATTAGTATTTTTTTTATTTGTTTTCCGAAAAACCTAAAAATCTTTGAAAGGTACATTTACTTGAGAAACAACACTAAGACTTGAAATAATGTATATTTTATATGGGCATGAGTATAATACATTTTAAAACAATAGATGAGTATCTACGAAAACAAGTTTTATCTAGTGTTGCTTCTCAAGTAAATTCATCTTGTTTCAGGGACTTTAAGATATTTTAACTCTAAGTACTCGTTACAAAATTATTTGTTGAAATTAATGAGCGGTAGTTGCTAGACGTTGCTCAGGCATATTAGTAATGTAGACAGATGACCCTTGAAACTGTTGAGAACTGTTCAAGAAAGTATTTGATAATTCGGTAAAATAGATTCTCTTCCTGTTGTCCTTCCTCACCATCCTTTCAGACTGTGGTAACAGACAGAAGAGGATTATACACCTTCGTCCCGTCTGGAGAGCGAGAGCCATGTGCAAGTAGCTCTTGGATGGTGATCCAGTTGTCCAGTATGCGTCGGTTGCGTTTCTTGGAGCTCTTTTTCTGACTGAGCTCCAGGATTGAGGCTGGGTTCTGGCCGGACTCCGACTGGCTCTCCTTGCCCATATCCAGACCGTGTTCTCGCATATATTCCAAGCGACTTTGCATCATAAACTCTCGGCGTCTGCGCTGCTCGCGGGCCCTCAGCAGATGTTGCTTACGCTCTTCTTTGCTCCAGTAGCGACCCATCTTCATTTCGCTCACTGCGTCGTCATCAGTCGTCATTCCGCTACGCTCCTCACGGATCTTCATAGCTCGGGCTTTCAAGAGCCGGTCTCGGACAGGACGTTTGGCCACATAGCGGGTCCCATCGCTTCTTATCTTCACCTTCCACTCCATGCGTGGTGATGCAGGGGGAAGTGGCAAAGGTAAGGCCAGAGAAAGCTTCACTGGGCTGGGGTGAGGCAACGACCCAAAGGTGCTATTCCCATGGCCCTCACGGTCACTGCCGCCCACTGGTGCCTCACTTTCTCCTTCCACAGCTCTATCCAAGGGTCCAGAACTCTCAGAAAGTGAGGATCCCAGATGCATGCAACTCTGGTATCGTTCTGGAGTGAAACAGTTGGAATGACGGCGACGAGTGAAGTAAGGACTTGACTCCGCGCTACGACCTCCATTCCTGTTATGGCCACTCACCCTAGAATTTACACCCTGTGTCACTCCTTCAGGCATGCGACGGACGGTTCCTTCTCTTGTGAGTGAGCAGAATTTCTGGTTCATAGGGTTGTTAGTCTGAAACTTCTTGTAGCTGCTTGGTGAATATGAACTGTTGAGGCTTGCTCGTCCTCTTTCACTCCAGGTTGGTCGGTCCCTGTGTCTGCTTGGCAGAGGACTTGTGGACTCATCGATTTGAGAAACTGGAAGTCGATGCTCACTCACCATAGGTGTGCTCCTGCAGCTCTCTCCCCCGGTGTTATAAGCGCTGGTGCTGTCCTTGTCCTTGTCCGAACGTTCCTTCTCTGGAAGTTCATTGATGTCAGACAACTCGTGCAACGGAGACCCCTGAGGTTCTGCAGACACCCGGCCTGATGTTTCTTCCTCCATCAGCCAGGCTTTTAAACAGCGTTCTCTTAACTGCTGCATCTTCTGTGCTCGTAGAATGTTCCGGCACTTGAACTCAAGGTGCCTCATTTCCTCTTCCAGGAGCGCCATCTCATGTGGAGTCAGGTTCTCGTTACTGTTCTCATCCAGAGTCTCCTCCCTATTCTCAGCGTCCTCTTGTGTCTCTCCTTCTTTCTGCTCCTCTTCTTGAACCTGCTGCACTTTCTTCATCCTCTTCTCATAGCGACACTTGATTTCCAGAAGCTGCCTGTACCTCTCGCATTCCTCTTCTGTCAGGCCCGGCATTATCATCCCACTGACGGGATCGTGAAGGTAACCACCACCCACGCTTCCACAGTCCAGTGAGTCTGTGCTAAGGTGAAGCTCTCGGAGAGGGAACAGTGGCGATGGCGTGTCGTTCCCTCCTCCACCGTTCCTGCCGGGTCTAAACTTGCGCAAGCTGCCAGGTGTGTTAGTGGCATTTGTGTTGGAGGTGCTGGTCTGCTCATCGCCCAGAAGGATGTCATGCTCGGAGGATTCTTCGTTCTTTGTGCTCTCATCTGTTCGGCCCACACCACTGTCAAGCTCTTGACTGTTGCTGAGGGTTGCTAAGCTGAGCATGGGTGTCTCTTGATGTAGGGTTTCCTCAGGAATGCCTGCTTGGGGTCTCTGTTGGCGGAAATGGTAAAGGCCGGGCAGATGGGAAGTATTAAGGCTGTCCACACTCATCCCTTCAGGTAACTCACAGTCAATCTCCTCTGGGTCCAAATGAGTGTCCGTCTAGGTGAAAGGCACAAAGGAAGAGAAGATAAAAAGAAAGTAAGAGGGAAGAGTTAGAGGCTGAACATCACCAGTATTGCCATAAAAATAAATACATGCAGTAATGCACTTCAACACTAGATGGCAATATAGACATTTGTTTAAATGTGTGCAACATGTTTAGTTGTAAAGCACAAATTATGAGGCCTATTATTATTAAACCACATTGAGGTCTAGTATTTTCATACTTACACACACAAATATATATATATATTTATTCAATTAAATTTATCCATCCACCTTATTTTTCCCGAAAGAGCAGGCGTGGCCATTTGTAAATTTAATGTGTCTGGCCTCCTGTCTCATCAGCTTCCAACCATTTTTAGCTGTACAAAACAGCTCGTTTTGCTGCTTGATATTGCAAACTGGTGTTTCTTACCGTATTATTTCAATGTGTTATCTTAAATAGTTAAACAGTTTTACTCTTTACTGCACTTTGTTCTTCTCATTATTTTCCTGCAGCGGCTAATGAACCGAAAGTCTCGCACATTCACAGAAAACGGCTTACTTCCGCATTAAAAAATAGAGGTGGATAGCTGGCATTTTGAACAACGTATTATGAGATATTTATCACATTGAATGTACATAGTATAGATAGTAAATAAGAAAATATTTCATGATCACTGAGACTTTACCAATTAAAAAATAAAACGATTTTCTTGTAAGATACTTTATAACTAAGTGGCACTATTACTCTGACTGTTTTTGTGTTCATTTTAATTTGTGACAATTGTTATGACTTGCTACGAATCAAGATTTATTGATGAGTACAAATTTATTGAAGCATTGATTTGTTTACCCTAAGTATCTTTGTCTATAGATGACAGCCAATAATCAATTGAAATTATCACTTGATTATATATCAGACTTTCATAAAGAGTAACACAGGTTGTTTTATTGGTCTGCCCGTGACATTTCTTGAGCATATTTGTCTCTCTTGATGTAGTCATCTTGTAATCTCTTTCTGTAAGTCAACAATCCCTTGCTGTTTCTCTATCACTGTCTCTCTTTCTCTCTCAATCTCTTCCTCTCCTGGTCTGACAGCTCCACTTGTTTCTAGTCTTCAGTTCATCATTAATCTTTCTGTGTTGCTGGGAGGGTGACTGTGGATGAGAATGAGAGGTACAAAATGGCCCCCTTTTTGTTCTAATCTTGTTAGTGCTGAGCGTTGGCTGAAATGAGCTCCCTGTTTTATTCATTAGCTGACGGCTGTGCTCATGATAGATGACTTTTGCAAGCTGCACACAATAACCAACAGCCATTTTTTCAATATCACTACTGGCTCCCCAGAAATTGCTGAAAAATTGACACGGTTACAAAGTCAGAAATTCAGAGCACCAGCTCTGAAATAGGTGCTCATTTAGAACAGTTTATATTTGTGTGGTGCAAGAGTAAAAATGCTGTTAAATTTGTATTAGATAAAACAAAAAATTTGCTTGCACAGACAACTTTAAGATTCAGATTAATTGCTTCTGCCGGTGTTATTCTCATTTATAAATCACTTTGGATGATCTGCTAAACAAATAAATATAAATGCACAATTAAAATGCCAGCACTGGTTAATGGTTTACATTATAATTGTACGAAATGCAAATTTGCTAATTTACCCAGAGCATGAATGTGCATCTGCACAACCTCATAAGATGGCTTAGTTTATGTCCTTGGAAACTGCTTACTGTGGAAAAAAGCATGATATCCTTCCTTACTATAGTGTACCTTGCTTGTACCTCTTCATTTGCCCTCTCTCTCTCATACCTTCCATCAATTCCTTCAATTACTTCTCCTCTGTGCATGTCTTTCTAATGGAGCACTTTTCCCCTCATTCTGTAAGCAGCTTTGCTCCATCTCACTCTTCATCTCCTTGTGGAATAGTGTTAATGGAACTGCCACAAATCCTTGACACCCATCACTAAGAGTGATCACATGATTGAGACATTGAGTGATGTGAGACTTCTGTTTCCCTTCCTTCAGCAAAATAAGCCATTAATTTTAGAATACGCTGTCGTTGGGGACAGAGTGGGTCCATTAACTTTGCATGTGCCTCAAAAAACCTATTTTTGTGTGTATGTGTGTACCATTTAATTGCTCAGAGGATGTGAGATTTGGGGGGGATGATTTAATGGTTTATGTGCTCTTTTAGTCTCTGCTTTGTCTAAAAGGTTTGTCCTAAAAAAGACAAAATATGGTGTTATGAGAAGCAATTTGCTTCATTTTATCATATTACTGTCTAGGTCAAATAATTGATATCTAAAAGACGTTTCATTCTATTTTGTTAGCATGTACTCTCATAAATGTATGTATTTTTCCTCTTTATTCTAATGTGTTTCTTTCTCTTTCACATTTGTGTTATATTTATTTACCTCTATCTCTGGTCTGGCCAGCAGTAATGAGAAGTTGGTGCTGTCCTCACGGGTCAGGATGGCCACCGCTTCCTCTCGGTTCTGCACTTCCATCCCATTTATCTAATGTGGGACAGACAGAGACTTCATTCACAGCCATGTTCAAACACAACAGGTCAGCTCTTTTCCCAAAACAACATAACATCAAAACATCAGCAAAAGAGTGGTCCTTGGTGTCAGTGTCACATCAGAAACCAAAATAAATGAAGAACTTTTTGAGACAAAGGCAACATGACACATCGTCTTTGCTGTTCTGTAATTATTCTCTAGAGTAATTGTGTGGGCTGTGTTAAAAGTCACACCAATTATCTGTTTATAGACTGATTGTCTCTAGAAATGCTTGACCTACCAGATGAACGTAATGACATGATGATGTCAGTTCATCAGTGGTTGTTGTTGATGTCATTTGACTTTAGCAGCACATCTGAGCAAAAAACATACCTGTAATATCCTGTCCCCCTTCCTGATTCTTCCATCTTTTGCTGCTATGCTGTTTGGATTCACCTACGAACCGGGAATGTTTAAATATCAGCTGGATAACTTGAATAACTCAGCTAAATACTTAGTATACGGTTGTGCTGAGCAGTAAAATAGCTTTCAGCCTCATGTGGTCACTCACTTCCCCAACGTAGATGCCTTGGTCTTCCTCATCGTCTGTCCGGTAACAGACTGTTAGCCCCAGTTTATCCTGCTGACTCGACTTATACAGCTCCACCTCCTGACAAAGACAAAGAGGAAGAGCTGTTTATAGGGCAGAGATTAAACCCTCGGCTTTAAAGATGCACCGGGACAGAAAACCAGCTAGAGCAAATTTATGAAATATTATAGGTTGGGGTAATGTGTACGAGTTACTGGTCTTCTGTTAATCCATGTAATCCCATTTTTTCCCCTTAGAGTGAATGTGTTTTATTTATATATTACGTTATTTATTTTATTATATTATTGAATCAACCAATCTGTATTTAAAATTTTTTTTAATTTAATTTATTCATTTATTTTTGCAGATAGTCAAAATTATGAACATATTATGGAGAACAGCTCTGGGCATTTATGCCACCCAGGGTTAAAAAAAAAATCAATGGGATTTAATTAGTTTAAAATATTGGTTACTCGTGTATGGTTGAATGTAAAAGGCTATTACGATTTTTTGCTTTCCCACCTCATATTCTAGTTCCTCTTGTTGATCCACCTCATGGTTGGCAACATTGAAGTAGTCATTTGGATCACTATATTCTTGCCCCAGAGAACCACTGTGAAAAGACATGTGTTTCTTCAGCAGGTTTTCAGCATTTGTCCATCCCACAGACACACACAGATAGTAATGAGAAGTGATCAAGAGGCAGAGGACAGTGAAGACGCTCACAGGTCATTCAGCAGGTATGGCTCCACCAGCTGTGCAAGGGGAGGGGAGGGTGGGGGCATGGGTGATCCACTGCTCGGGTAAGACCCTCTGTCCCCATTCAGGAAGTTCTGGAAGCTGATGTCGGTCTGGGTGCCGTTGTCCACACAGTCTGTGATCTCCATGAGCCGAGCCGTTCCAGCAGCTGCACCCAATCTCCTCCTGTGACCCTTATGTACCACCTGAAGCAGGAGAGGGTCATGAGGTTGCCCATCTTTGTCCTGAGACAGGTGAGATGTTCTTCTACCTTTGAGCTGCAGACAGTGAAAAGAATGCCATTGTATACCCATTTAAAAAAGAATGTACTTATTGGTTGTTATTGGTTGCACTTCTAAAAGTGCTGAAGCAGCACTAGAGAATGAAGTGGAGAAAGAGGGAGACAGGGATAAGAAAAATGAGAGAAGGAGAGAGGGAAGATAAATGCACAAATAAGCAAAACTCAAGGAAGGATGTAGTTCTGCTCCTCCTTGGTGAGAAGAAACATTGCAAAGCAGCAAAAATGGCTATTGCAAGACAAGCATGAGCTCTCCATCATCCCATCACAAAAAAAGAAATAGAAAGACAAGAAACTGCAAATATATAAAATACTGATTTTATAGAAGATTCTGCTGCTTTATCATTCAAAAGTCTGGGATCGGTATGGTTTTTAAAAACTATAATTATTTTATAGTTTCTTATGTTTACCAAAGCTGCATTTATTTAAGTAAACATACAGTAAAATGTAAAAAAAAAATACAATGTAAAATAACTGTTTTTTGTTTTAATAGAACGTAATTTATTCCTGTGTTGCAAAGCTGAAATTTCAGCAGCCATTATTTCAGTCTTCAGTATCACATGATCCTTCATAAATCATTCGAATATGCTGATTTTATTGAATTACTTTTGAACAGTAAGGTAAGACAGGATTAAAAGACAAACTTCAGAATCTTAGTGGAATATGTCCTACCTTACTTCTGCTCAATGGGACGCAGAGTGTTTCCCTTCTGTGGAGAAAAATTAGAGCAGAACCAGATTAAAAAGGGTTAACATGGGCAGCTTTGAACAGAAACAACAACAGCTGTGTACTGCAGTGTTGTATTGATTGCTGGTTCATTTTGATTAAGGGTGATGTTAATCTTTATAACAGTTAATGTTTTAGCAGGCTCTTTTTATTGCACATCACTGCTTCTTGAGTACTATGACAAAGCTACAAAACCTCAAAAATAGTGTTTATGTATCAGGAAATTATTTTGGTTTAATCTGTTTTATGTATACAGTGTATTCAGTGCTTTTGATTCCAATTTGTCACGTTTTTTTTTTTTTTTACTTTTTATACTAACACTGTCCTATACAAAAAAGTATCAGGTATTTGCTACAGACAAATATAGATTGTAATAGAGTTGCAATCATGGTTATGACAAAAAAAAATACCAGCACAATTACCCGAAATTATTATGATCTATAATTATAGATTAATCCAAAATCTATAAAACACACCAGAATAGTGAAATATATACAGTAGGTAAAATTGTGAAATGTTTTGTCCCATGTCTCAATAATCAGTGACATAAAATGATACCATGCACTACATATGCTGTTGTGGATGCTGGTTAATGACTTTTAGTCTGTTGGTTTATTTATTGTTGGTATAACTGACAGATATCTGACAGTGCAGATTTGAATTTGTACATTGGGACAGTTCATTCAATGACAGGCCTTACGGAGGGACAGATGAGAGGTGTTTTAACCCTCAAGAATACAACCCACAATCAATATAAGGTTAATACTACTCAAAGTACTTTTGACAACCCCTCCTATCCCACTCTCTCTGTTCCTTTCATCCTTCTCGAAGCAGTCAAGCTACAGATAGTTGACCCATAGAGACCAGGTCTCACCTCAATCCTTATGCTGCTTGACTGAAAGTCTTTCGATGTCTAAAAGAGGTGAAACCTATTTATTTTTCATTGTGTTTGGCTCATTATTGATCCTGTCAGTGGCTTTGATTACAAATGGACTGCTTGCACAATGGATTCAGAGTTGATGGAGCAACAGTGATATTGGCAAACATGGACTTCTCAAGCAGAAAAGATTTTCTATATGTTCCCTGTCTCATATAGAAAATGCTTATTAATGTATGATTCTCTCAATGTATTAGTATTTATGATTTGTATACATGAGATCATGGGGAAATTACAAGCAGTTTTACATCGGAAAGCAGTGTGTTGGAAATTTCCAAACATTTGTTTTCGTGTTTTTAGAGAATCAACAGAGTGTGCCGAATTGACTGTGATGGAATTTCTTCTGCATGATTAAGTTGCTTACAGAACTCAGTGGGTGATTGTGCTTATCAGTTCAATACCAGGAGACAGCAATTACATCACTTTAACTCCTGATACACCTCTATTGACCTTCACCCTGTACATTTGCCCCTGTGGAATAAGTGCATTGCTAATGAAGGAGCTGAAGGCGCTTACAGATACCGCAATGCACATCTACACCCCAACGATCCCTATCATGCGGGACACCAGCATTAACTCAGAGTCTGTGATACCAAACATGCCGCATTGATTATTCCACTTTCAAAGACATGCAGCTGGAAGCATTAAAAAAATCATCTTTTTTTTGTTGTTTTTTTTTGTGAAAGAAAATGTTTAACCTTCAGAAATTGTTCATCTAGTTAGTATGGGAACAAATTCAGTTTTTTATTTTTTATAAGCTTTAAAAGTATTGTTCATTTTTAGTTTGATACATTTAATACATTTAAAAATACAGATACATTTAAAAATAGATAGGGTGATTTTCTAATTATTTTAGCTACTATTATGAAGTATACTTTGCAAACTGTTACAAAATATATTTTGTTGGATAATTTTTGTTACAATAAATTTGGTAATTTTAGAGGCAGTTGTCATCGGTACTACAGTCCGTGTACAATTTAAAATGTAATGCCACTTGTCTTGAATGATGTCAGTTCCTGGATGCCACATTATAATGAAATGTTTGTTTTTTAATAGGAATTCAATCAATCATATGCAATAGTTTCCATTTGCAAGCAAATACCTTTTTATTACTTTTTGTGTTAAGTGCCTTATTTGTTAGACATTTTATCTGCTTATTGCATCTGTAACTGCTTTAATGCATCTACTTTGCCACCTCTGAGGTGTATATTAGTGCAGCAGTATGAGCTTTTTATTGGAGTGGCAGGATATTTGTTGTTGCATTTCCACCGACGGCCTGCTAATTATAAAACAGAAACAGAGGGCTGTTTCCCACTAGATTCTCCTCCAAATAATTATTCTGATTATGGCTCTTTTCCCGACTTTCATTTTGAAATTAGCTTGCTACTCTCAATCATCTTGACCCAGTTAAACAAAGTGTTAGAAATGCTAAACGTCTTAACAAAGGTTCTAAGCACTTTAGAAAACTAGGTCAACTCAGTTTGAGGTTCTAAATTGTGGCTTTTACATTGTTCCCAAACTCTATTCCCGTCCTCCCTCCCTCTTTCCATCACCTTCCCCTCAGGATTTCGTCTTGCTTTTGATTAGAGTTTAGAGGAGGGAACCTCCTCCCTCTCTCTCTCCTCATCTCTCTCTCTCTCTCTCCCGCCCTGGATTGACCTTAACCTCCATTCATCCCTGACAGTGATATATGTCTGTTCAGGAGGGGGCATAGCCATTTTGCTCCTACCACTGCTCCCGATCAGGGCAGGGCAAGGGTTGTGCTAGAAACCAGAGAAGAATTTAACTAAAGGTTACTTGTGCGCGAAATGTCAGTCTGGATTAGTTTTACTTTCTTCTTTTTTCCCCCCATTCTTAGAGCAGGTGAAGGGTGGAGCGTTTTATCTTTTTTCCTTTCATGTCGCTGCGTGTTTGGAGAGACCTCCTGCAGCGTGGAGGGCACATGAGTAGATTTTGTTTATTTACATCAGTAGTTTTTTTTTTCAAACGGCTGATTTAGTGTGCTCGACTATGTGTGTGCGCGTCTTCGCCGTCATTATTGCGTCTACGTGCGTTGCAGTGAGAAAGCATATAAGTCTTGCTTAATGACCTCAGTTACCTTGGCAACAGCATCCCATAGAGACAAATTTGACAGGGTATGTTAGGTAGAGTCAGGAAGACTGAGAGCGTGAGAGGGAAACTCATCAGACATGGGGGGGGGGGGTTTAGGCAGGATTACAAAAGGCAAAGCATCTGCTAAAAGGCTCATTTTGGAGCGACTCAACATGCATAGAATTTTTGCTGCAGACAGAGCTCATTTAAACCTCATCATAAGACTAAAGCTTGGAAGCAATTAGCGGGGATGAGCGTCGCATGAAGATAGCACTGGCAAATGAATGCGATGGCATTCACGGATAGCGATTCCATGCGCTCGGATATTCCAGCAGAGCAAGCTAATGTGATCTGGTGTGAATGGTATTATTCATGCCTGCAGCAGCTTGTCCTGAGTCCAATGAAGCCTGTCAGGATGTGTCTGCTCTTCATTACGGTGTGCCCAGCCACAGAGCAGAAGCAAGAGCAAATGCCACTTACTCAGATACACAGAGCATGACACTGATGAAAGACTGGGTGAGAATGTGTGTCTACGAAACAGTGTCACTATGAGAAGTGCTTTAGAGTAGGCAACAAGAGGTGTATTTTATTGGGGTTTTTATCTTACAGCACCACTTAACCCTTGGCAGCTTGTTGCTTTTATAAAACATAGTGACAGCATTACAATGATAAAAGACATTGAGTGAAGAAAATGACTGGTGTTTGCTTCTGCAAAATGTGCTGCCATGATTGCCAAGGTGTTGCTATGCTGTTGCTAAGGTGGGGGGGGGGGCCCCCCCCTTTTTAGCATGTTGCTGCTAGGTGGTTGGTTACTTTAAAAAAAAAGCCCACCAATAAGTCTCCATAATATTTCAATCCCTGGAAATGGCTCAGGTCCCTCCTTCAGTGTAAGCCTGTGGGATTTTTCACCAGTTTCATTGTCGCCAGGCAGAAAATCATAAATCCAATGGCTTACCTACTGTTCAAAATTATTTTAACATTTTATCAATGCATTAAATTGACAAAAGTGACAGTAAAAACATTGTTACAGAGGAATTCTGTTTCAAATACTGGCTTTTGATTTTTCTATTCTTTAAAGAATCCTGAAACGTATCCGGCTCATGATACATTAAGCAGCCCAACTGTTTTTTCAACACTGAAATAATAAGAACTGTTTTCTTGAGCTCAATCAGCATATCAAATGAGTTCTGATGATCATGTGACACTGGACGACTGAAGTAATGGCCTCTGAAAATTCAGCTTTGCATCACAATATATGTTTTAAAATAGATTAAAACTTAAAATGATATTTTAAATGTTATAAATTTCCCAAATTTATTTTGGATTTGATGCATGGTGAACATAAGGACTTTAAAAACATTTAATTTAATAAAATATCATGGTGGTGAGTACATGAGGCAGGATTTTTCATTTTTTGGTGAAATATCCTTTTTACGTGGCACATTTCAGTCTGAAAGCCATGAATGATAAAGTAAAGACATGTAGTGCCTCATGGTGATGTCACCCAGTGCTTGCCATGCCAATATCATTTTGCATCACATTCTAAAGCGCATTATATATTCTTTACGATTCTTTTGCAGTAAATCCAGGGGGCTTCCAGTGTTGTTGCAGCTGATTTGGCAGGGGGTTTATGGTGTCTTTCAGCTCTCTCCACTAATAAGTGTGCAGCATTTAAAACAGGCTCACACAGAGATAACTTTCTGTCACTGCATAAGAAACTAGTTTAGAGTAAAACCCTCTGTGAAGAGCCTCAGGCAGTGGAGGATACGGCGGAGAGAAGAGCTGGAAATTGAAGTGAGATTGAAGAGATCAAGTGGGAGATCCTCTCAGTATTAGAAAAAGCTCGACCTATCCTGGCATGACATTGCGGTCTGGCGGAGAAAGCAAATTGCTCTCTGAACAAAACCTCAAAGTGGCAAACTCAAGCTGTGGAGAGGATTTTAGTCAAGTGGAGTTTAAATGTTACAGGTGAAGGAACTGAGAGGCGGCAATGCATTTGAAATGGGTTGCATTTTTGTTCGGCAGTCTTCAGAGTTTTAAATTCTTTTTTTTTTTTTAAGAAAATAGGAGACGCATTACTGTTATTTAGTACCATAGTATGAATATGAAGCAGGGTTATTTTAGTTAACTAAAAATCATTATTTTAAATAAAGTAAACTTTAACTGAAATAAACTATATTTACGGGTCATATGATGCGATTTGAAATTTTCCTTTCTCTTTGGAGTGTTTCAATCTCTTGGTGCATAAAGAAGATCTGTATAGTTGCAAAGACTAAAGTCTCAAATCCAAAGAGATATTCTTTATAAAAGTTAAGAGTCAGCCACACCTACCTAAAATGGCTCATTCTAACACGCCCCCACATATCTACGTCACTATGTGGGAAGATTTGCATAACGCCGCCCAAATGTTCACGCAAAGAAAGAAGGCGTAACTTTTATTCTCGCTGTAGTATTGTTGACGCTGCAGCCATGCCGTGAAGATGCTGTGTGTTTCGTTGTGAAAGCGGAATTACTTTGTTTGGTCTTCCAAAAGATGATGATATCTGCTTCGTCATGCCTGGAGCTGATCCGTGCTGGTCACTGAGGGAATACATCAACTTAGTGCTGTGGATCGCCGGATCGGCTTTCACCGTGTACGAAGCCCGGAGTCGTCACATGTGCTTGCCGCTCTTTTGTCGGATCCGCCGGCTGCGCCGTTCTCAACCCCGCCGCCTCAGCTCACTCTAGCCCGGCCTCAGCTCACGCTAAGCCGGGGCTTTCCGCAGCCGCTGTGTTTTTCGTGGAAAGTGAATACTACTACTTTGTTTGGTCTTCCAAAAGAGGACACGACTAAAATCAGTGGTTAAGTTGTATTTACGACACTGTTCCGGAACAGTTCAACCCATATATTCAGATGTTTGCAGCACATTTTATGGAGGACTGTTTACTGATCCTGGGAGAGTAACGTTAGACTAAAATGCCGGCAGTTCTGACTCACGTAAGTACGTTTTCATTTAAAGGATTTGCCACTGATGATTCAAACGCGAGTTTTGGGCAGTAGAGTAGCACTTGTTGTTTGTCATTTCTCTGATCACAAATGCAGACATGGTTTTATGTTTACGCGGCACGATGCAATGCAACGCAACGCGTAAAAAGACGGTATAAGTAATTATAATCAGTAATTATGTCCCCACTGGATGCAACAAATGCCTCGTTTATAATGGGTTTTAATGTTTTTGTCTCGTCGCTCCGGCCGGGACACGGCATCAACATTATGGTGAGGGGCGAAATTTCCGTCTCACGCTTGAGGTATTCGGCCAATCACAACGCACTGGATAGCTGGCCAATCACAGCACACCTCGCTTTTTCAGACCGATGAGCTTTGTAAAAATCGACGCGTTTCAGAAAGGCGGGGCATAGAGGAGAAACAATAATGTACAGTATGTGGAAAATAATGTGTTTTTTTTACTTTAAACCGCATAAACACATTTCATTACACCAAATACACAAAATAATGTTCTTTTTAGCAAAGTCATATGACCCCTTTAAATAAACTGCCTATTTTCCAAGACATAATTTCTCATTTACATTTACTTTAACCTGATGTGCTAAAAATACCTGAAACTAAAACTAAAAAAAGAATACAAACCACATAGACAAATTAAAAAAACTAATAAAAATGACAAACACTAATTGCTAAATAACCAAAAAAATGTTATACTAAAATATCACTGTTTAGTAGCTACATGAAAAATGTTTATATGCATGTTATTTATTTATTAATTTTAAAATCATGCATGTTTTGCATTATTTTGTTAAATAGTTTGACATTTCTCATTTTTTTATTAGTTTCTTTTGTTTTTTATGAAAAAGGAGACACTTTGCTGTTATTTACTACATATTTTCAAGTTTTTGTTTTGTTTTTTATAAATCATGCATGTAAATAAATGATGTAACCACCTAAAAAACACCTATAAACACCACAGCAATGTTCTAACAACCACTCTAAACAGCAACCGCATAGCAACAACCCAGAACACCTAAGCATAATAACAGTGAGTTGTGCATAGACTCACATTCTCTTCAGAAAATATATAAATCAGTTTATATTTGCATATTCATGAGTATGACCTTGCAAAAGGCTGTAATAGTTTGTTTGCACAGGTGTCATACTGATTTGGACCCTTAGATACTTTAATTCAAGGTGACTTTACACTGCAGCCACATTTCATTTGTCAGCTTTAAGCCATGTGTTCAGAGGCGTGCCATGCTTTTTTAAATTTTGCATAGTCAAAGGATCAGCTTTGCTCTAATACACATGCACTATGCTTCTGAATTCAATAAACCTTGATTTTAGCATTCCTTTCCCATCTCTGCACTCAGTGCCACAGCCACAGATATTTTACACACCTGGTTTTATTATTAGCAGATCAGCCCTTGTCTCATCCTGCTCCACTTTCCAGCAGTATAAATATTCCCTATCTATCAATCACAGTCACATGACCTGTCATGTGGTTGGAAACATGACAGAATGGAAACTAAACTTTAACACCTTACCAGTGGAAGAGGTTTAAAAAGCTTTTTCACTCTCAGCCTATTCGAAAATCTCACCGGCATGTCAATTAAAGGATGCTGAGTAGGAAGTATTTATGCTGTTTAGGGGATTGTGGTTTTCAACACAGGATTAATTCATTAAATTGTTTGCCTAAAGCACCACCTTAACTCAAAGGCCCCTTGACACATCTTAAACCTGTTCTGTTACTGTTACGATAAACAGTTTCCAGTTTGCTGGCAGATCTACAATCCCCATAAGGTTAGCATGTATAAACCCTGGTGTCGCATGAGACAGCAGAATGTGAGGGGATTTTATTACTAGTGGTGCAAAGCAGAACTTTTTTGTTCAGTTTTAAGAAGAAAGGGAGCCTCATTCAGGAGTAAAGGACCTTGAACCCCAACATTAAGTATAGTTATTTGAGGAACACTTCACTGTTACAGATCAAGAAATGATCATCTTACACAAGATTATCTATATTTGGGCCCAATCTTAAACTGGCCATCCAAAAGAATTTCCTTTTGATATTTGAAATTCCTGTATCCATGTTTCAGCATCAAATGGAAGCCTTTTCAAGAAGAGTTGAATCTATTACAGCAAAGGGAGGACTGACTCCCTATTTACTGCCCATGGTTTAAAAAAATTAATGCTCAGTAGTTTAAGTGCTACTTTTACATTTGATATGTAGTATAACATGCTACAACTGCTACAATTTAATACACTATTGTTCAAATGTTTGGGGTCAGTAAGATATTTTTTAAAGTTTCTTATGCTCACCAATGCTGTATGTTTAGTCAAAAAATATAGTGAAAACTGTAATATGATTATTGATGGCAAAGCTTAATTTTCAGCAGCAATTACTCGAGTCTTCAGTGTCATATGATCCTTCAGAAATCATTCTAATATTCTGATTTGGTGCTCAAGAATCATTTCTTACTATTGTCAGTATTGTATTGTTTTTTTGTTTTGTTTATTTATTAGTTTATTTTGTAGAAATTGTGATAGATTCTTTGATAAACAGAAGGTTCAAAAGAACAGAGTTTATTTGAAATAGAAATGTAACATTATAAATGTATTTACTGCCACTTTCGATCAATTTAATGCATCCTTGCTGAATACAAATAATTATAAAAAAACGGACCCTAAACTAATGGTTTAATGGTTGCAAATGTCACATTATAAGTGATATATCCATATTTATGTTGCATTATTAATTTGATTAACTTTGTGAAACTTTTACCTCCTGGAATTAACCTCAATAAGCACATGATTGCAAGTGCAAAGTTAAAAAATGAAGAGAAAATTGAATATGAACTTGTTGGTATTCTCACCTGAAACATGATCCTGTACTGTTCCTCTGGCCTGTTCACCACACACATGTTGCAGCCCATCGTGGCTCGTGGTTTCCGGAGGGGGTGCGTTCCTCTATGCTCTTCGCTTCCTGATTCTCCGACGTAGGTGTCTATCCCTGCCGTCCAATTACAGTAATCCCTCCCTGAGATCAGAGGTTAAGACTCTGCACTCCATGAAAGGGCTTTGATGTTCTTTTCTTTGTCTGCTTCCCTCATTCAGGCCCGGCTGCTGTTTTAATTGAGGTCCATCCCGGGAAACGGGATCAGAGACGCTGCAGCATCCAGCCGTGAGAAAGTCAAGGTCTGATCGCTGAAGAATGGAGGCTCTGATGTCTGTGTGCTTTTTGTCAGCTTTGAATTTCCTACACACTCAGGGAGGTTAGTTTAATGCTTTTGGCTTTAAAACTTCACATATGATGATCAGATATATAATCAGATATATTATTAGACAGATAATGTTGAAACAAGCAGCCAGCAGCACGTTGTGACAGGATTAAATTTACAGATCCCACCGTGTCTGAACAATATCATCAAAGAGATGATCTGCCTAACGTGAACTCCCTGGTGCCGCCGCCAAAGTCGTAGACTAAGACATGAATTATTAAATAAAAGATGCAATAAACAAATGTTTACTTTCCGCCACTCCGTATTCCCCTGAGAGATGCTTTCCTTCACACTCTGATTCTATTATTAGAGAGCTTGTTTCCTTCATTTACATATAACAACGCTCTCTAGGCGCAGACATGCACGTCATGCTATTTGAAGTGCTTTAAAACAGGTTGCTTGAGTCTGTAACTAGTGCCTGCTGCGATTCTAGACTTGTGTATTTCCGTTCCATCATTAATTATGATCACAATTTCAGTGCGGATGTGTTTAGATGTTCATTAGCTGTTATTATAACTGCAAGTCTATGGATGCTGGTGCCATACCTAATTTCATATTCCCTCTCCACAGCATGTTGTATTTGACACCTGCATGTATTTATCTACATAAGTGCTCTATGACTGTGTCATCATCTTTTCCTTGTCCTCTATAAAGTGAGGCTGTAATCCCACCTCTCATTTGCACTCACTTCGCAGATAAGAGCCTGTCGTTCACAGATCACATCAAACCAGCCCTCTTCCTTTCTTCCCGGAATTCCAGATGCGTGTTCATGGCAGAAAATGAATGAGAGAGTGCACCTGTCAGATCATGTCTCTCTCGCACTACTGAGGTGAGCTCAGCTCTTTCTCCGAACAGTATGTCAGTCTACAAGGACTGTTCTCTCCATCGCATGACGGAAGGATGATTGAAAGGGGTGAAGGGGAAGTATCTGATCTTCAGCAGGGAATGAATTGAACGCTGCCCTACATCTGCCCAGCTTCCGAGAGAAATCCAGATTCAACAGAGCCTCGGGATATAAAAGAAATCTTTCAAGTGCATATTAGTCCACTGCTAATGATGTTCCCTTATGTTTCTGCTCCTCGCGTCTGGAGATTTGGGATGTAATCCAGCTTGCTTGAGCGTTTGAAGATGAATGAAGTGGAGCAATGCGTTTCCAAAGAGAAAAACAATGTCATTCAGTCTGATGGTGGGATGGTAAATCTGAAAAATCCGTTCGAGAATGTCTCAAGGCTCTGCTGGAGTGGCGCCAGCCCAGCGCATGTACATGTGTGTATGCAGAGAGAGGAAAGGCTGCTGGGTTGGAGGAAACGTGGGGATCGGCACCAATGCACAAGCTGGAGCCCATTACAGCTTTACGCATGCCCCTCCTCTCCCGCAATACTTAGCCCATATTCACCAGCCAGCTCTCAATCTCTCCCTCTCTCTCTCTCCATCTCTCTCTCCCTCTCTCTCCCCCTCCCTCTCTCTCTCCTTGCTCCCTCTCTCTCTCTCTCGCTCGCTCGCTCAGCCTCTCTCTTGTACGTATAGGTGATAGCTTCACCCTCCCACCTTCCTTTCCTGCTTCCCTCATATCTTATTTCCCAGCCCCTCTTCGCTGTCTCTCTCTCTTTCTCTCTGTCACCTGTATTGGAAGCAGCTCTGCACTCGGGGTCTTTGTTGCCTGTTGTGAAAGGAGCTGAAGATGTTGTCAGTCTCTGGCTGTCAGCACACAAACAGAATTTATGACCACATAGACCAAGGAGCTTTGAGAAGCGTGACTCTCTCTTGTGGCCATTCTTTTTCACCTTAACGCTTGCAACCATACTGAATAGGACAATAGGTGTGCTATATAATCTCAAGAGTCACAATATAGTGCATCACTGAGTGCCTTACTGCTTGTATAATAAAAAGCAATGTTATTCATTATAAAAATGCATACAAATTTAAATTAATTGTTGCATTCATAATTTAAAAAAATCTTATTCATAATAAAATACATATTAAATATATTAGTAAAATAAATGTATTGTAGTGAAGTTGCTCTCATTAATTTTTCCTAATTAAAAAAAATGTTTCAGACTTAAATAAATGAATAGTACTTTTTGGAAAACTACTTTTGTACAGTAACATGAAAACAAATAATAAAAATTAAAAAATATGGTTTCATTTTAGATGGAGGAGCAGGTGGCATCAGGTGCAGACACATTGAGGTCATGTAACAATCTAAATGCTACTGAATACCGTTTAACCACTCTGTTACTGGATGCTTTTGATTGTATGTGATGTGGAATTGCTGCATTTTGTTTTTATTATTTTATCATTTAATTGTATTCCACTAGAAGATATAGTTCTTGTAAACAATAACAGAATATTTTGCTTTATTTATTTTTTCTCCCTCCACTAGAAGATATAGTCCTTGACATGTAAACAATAACAGGTAGTTTTATCTATGGCTTATTATATACACAGTTGTTAGGTAAACAGGTGTTTGGCATCATAGATATTACTATATTGTGTATTTTTGCACATTTTGAGCACTGTAATGATAAATCGGCCAGTAGGACTGGAGCTATTTGTTTTATAATTTACAGTAAGCAATGATAAAGCAATATTTAACTAGCACAGTGTAAACTGAAGTACCTACTAGAGTCTAATGCTAAGGGTAGTAATTATTGACCTGTAGCTGTGCTGAGCACCAGTGGTGTGTTCTGGGTAAGCCATGACGTGTTAGTTATAAAGCGTGATGTGGTCCCTGTGCGAATTGCTGATAACCTGTTATCTCATACTGTCACCTCTGACTCCACACTGCACCATGGGTAGTCATGCAAAACCAGAGCTGCCTTTTAAAAGAGTTTATTTGATTTTGTGAGGTACTGATTTATTTAGAGAACAGGGATTACCATGCTAAATCAATATAAACCAGCCTACAAAACCCTACTGTGATGCTTTCTCTGGCTTTATTATTACAGTCTCATGTCATTCATGTCTGTCTTTCTTTTTATTATTTAAAACGCAGGCTCTGGTTCATGATGATGAAATTTTGCATTGCATATGGCATTTCTCTTTCTCTCTATATATGTGTGTGTGTGTGTGTGTGTGTATATACAGTGGGTACGGAAAGTATTCATACCCCCTTAATTTTTCACTCTTGGTTATATTGCAGCCATTTGCTAAAATCTTTTAAGTAAATTTTTTTCCTCATTAATGTACACACAGCACCCATATTGACAGAAAAACACAGAATTGTTGACATTTTTTTGCAGATTTATTAAAAAAAATAAAAACTGAAATATCACATAGTCCTACGTATTCAGACCCTTTGCTGTGACACTCATATATTTAACTCAGGTGCTGTCCATTTCTTCTGATCATCCTTGAGATGGTTCTACACCTTCATTTGAGTCCAGCTGTGTTTGATTATACTGATTGGACTTGATTAGGAAAGCCACACACCTGTCTATATAGACCTTACAGCTCACAGTGCATGTCATAGCAAATGAGAATCATGAGGTCAAAGGAACTGCCTGAATAGCTCAGAGACAGAATTGTGGCAAGGAACAGATTTGGCCAAGGTTACAAAAAAAATTCTGTTGCACTTAAGGTTCCTAGGAGCACAGTGGCCTCCATAATTCTTAAATGGAAGACATTTGGGATGACTCAAACCCTTCCTAGAGCTGGCCGTCCGGTCAAACTGAGCTATCGGGGGAGAAGAGCCTTGATGACCACTAATGATAGATCACTGTGGCTGAGCTCCAGAGATGCAGTCGGGAGATGGGAGAAAGTTGTAGAAAGTCAACCATCACTGCAGCCCTCCACCAGTCGGGGCTTTATGGCAGAGTGGCCCGATGGAAGCCTCTCCTCAGTGCAAGATACATGAAAGCCCGCATTGAGTTTGCTAAAAACACCTGAAGGACTCCAATATGGTGAGAAATAAGATTCTCTGGTCTGATGAGACCAGATAGAACTTTTTGGCCTTAATTCTAGCGGTATGTGTGGAGAAAACCAGGCACTGCTCATCACCTGTCCAATACAGTCCCAACAGTGAAGCATGGTGGTGGCAGCATCATGCTGTGGGGGTGTTTTTCAGCTGCAGGGACAGGACTACTGGTTGCAATCGAGGGAAAGATGAATGCGGCCAAGTACAGGGATATCCTGGATGAAAACCTTCTCCAGAGTGCTCAGGACCTCAGACTGGGCCGAAGGTTTACTTTCCAACCAGACAATGACCCTAAGCACACAGCTAAATAACGAAGGAGTGGCTTCACAACAAATCTGTGACTGTTCTTGAACGGCCCAGCCAGAGCCCTGAATAAACCCAATTGAGCATCTCTGGATAGACTTAAAAATGGCTGTCCACCAACGTTTACATCCACCTGACAGAACTGGAGAGGATCTGCAAGGAGGAATGGCAGAGGATCCCCAAATCCAGGTGTGAAAAACTTGTTGCATCTTTCCCAAAAAGACTCATGGCTGTATTAGATCAAAAGGGTGCTTCTACTAAATACTGAGCAAAGGGTCTGAATACTTGACCATGTGATATTTCAGTTTTTCTTTTTAATAAATCTGCAAAAATTTCAACAATTCTTTGTTTTTCTGTCAATATGGAGTGCTGTGTGTACATTCATGAGAAAAAAAAATAACTGAAATGATTTTAGCAAATGGCTGCAATCTTCCAAAGAGTGAAAAATTGTAAGGGGGTCTGAATACTTTCCGTACCCCTTATGTACACAGCTTGTGCACCATTCAGACATGAATTAAATATGACTTTTAAATTCCAATTAAATTGAACTGAATTTGGATTGATGAAGCAAACAGAATACAGAACTCTAAATTAAATTTGAATTTAAGGAGGTAGAATCAAATGGAATAGAATTTAAATAAACTCATATAACTGCTTTAAGTTTAGTTTTTAGTAATACATTTTGTTTATAAGTTAAGATTCTGAATATTGTATATTTGCCATTACAAGGATTGTCACTGTCCTCCTCTGTTCTCTTTCTTTCTCTTAGCCTACACTTCTGTGTCTTGAAGACAACCTGGCAGCTGTGATTATCCTTGCTGACACAGGATAGACCTGTCCAGTGCATCTTTGGGAATCAGAAAAGTAGGTTTATTTTAATACACTCCACTGCCCTTTGACGCACAACTAAATAACATGCTGTTGACTGACATTTATCAGTTCACATGAAAACACATCTCACACTGAGATCCACCTCACAGCTCCACATGCGGAGCTCAGTGTTGTCATATGTATGCTATAAAAATAAAATCAAACAATATATACTTTTTATACAATTATATATATTTTGTGTGATGTGTATTATATTAGGTGTATCATAAGACTATATATATATATATATAGAGATATGTATATCTATTACTTGATATTTATTATTTCATTTTTTTTCCATATTTTTGCAATACAGACAATGAAAATCTCACTAGAGGATCTCACTTTTTTTTTTTTTTTTTTACATATTTCTTGCGTTGACAGTTATTATGGCTGATTGCAATTTAATCCATAAAACTTCAAATTTAACAGTATAACACTCAATTTAGGAACACAAAGACAAAGCATAAAAGATGGCAAGATAAAGAGGACAGAAAAAAACAGAGATGGGGCGATAAGGAGAAACAGAGGTTAGTCTACAGTGATTACAAATTCAATATGTAATATATTTTCTATTTTCATCCAATAAAGTGTGATTTTGTTGCGAAGGACATGAACAGCCGAATATCAAAGAAAGTGGGGGAGGAAGGGAGATGCATTCAGGGGAAAGATGGCCATTGTGTATGCATTCTGTATCCCAACGCCAGCCGCAATCATATGGCCCTGTGACTTCCTATAGTTCTTTCTGCACCTTGAATAACATGTAATGGGCTGA
>JADLZN010005793.1:0-19457 GCA_018155175.1 Sinocyclocheilus anophthalmus
CCCCCTCACACACACACACACACACACACACACACTCTCTCACACACTTTCTCTCAGCTCTTAGTCAGGAAAAAAAAAGAAGAAAAAAAAAACATTTACCGATAATTTCTATAAACATAACAAACACAACCACTGTTATATTGCCGAAATTAATGAATTATGACAAACTGTTTCAGCTGTAATGCAGCTCTACAGAAGACAATAGTGTCATTATTCCGATCAGTTCAGTTCAAGTTTTGTTCTCATCTGACGGTGTCAGTGCTGCCAAATCCATAATATTGCTAAATATTAACTGTGTTTTAAACCTGAAATGAGCAAGCCAAAGCCCGACAGCGGCCTGATTTATACAACAGAAACACTTTGTATGGATTGTTAAGATTTCGATGGTGTAGAAGAGTGTGTCCTTTCTCCTGGAGTGTGTCTGAGCTCGAGGTCTCTTAAATGAGGCTGCTGCTCTGTTATTGGCGTGCTTTGGCTGTGGGTTAATTAGGTGTTGTGTTGTCTGTCATAGAGCGCCGCAGCCTTATCAGACGAGAACATTAATGGATTCGGCCGCGCATTAAACCGAGTCTCAGTTTTTAGGATCGTAACCAACAGACATTGAGGGGGATGTATAGCCAAATATATTTTTGATGTTGCTCTACACTCCATTACACACTGCTCTGTTTGTTGTTAATAAGAAAATACGTTTTAAAAGTTGTATTTTTGGGCTGGTCTAACAGCACTCATCAATGTCAAAATGTTTGAGATGGCCAATCAAATCAAAGAAGGTGGAGCTTTATTTAACCGAGCATGAAATCCAGCGTGAAGCTTGTTTTAATGGTCAAAGAGTGTGAGGTTAGATGCAAGTAGCTAAACATTTCATATTTGAACAAAGGTTGATAAAAATGTTAAACGACTAACATCTAGTGAAGCAAACTTCTTAATTTTTTTGTGGAGAAGTCATAATGTTCTGAATTGAAATAAACATTAGCGGAGCTGTTTTTGGCACATTAGGCATATAGCCCACACACACACACACATACACACTCACATACACACACACACTCTCGCACAAACACTCTCGCACACACACACACACACCGCAATCCCACGCTCAGCATCACACACACACACACCGCACCACACCACCACACTCTCTCACCCACACCACACACACACACACACTCACACTCCTCTCACACCACACACACACACACTCTCTCGCACTCACACACACACACACACCGCACTCACACACACACACACCCACACACACACATTCGCACACACACACACACACACATTCTCTCACACACACTTTCTCTCTCACACACCACACACACACACACACACACTCACACACACACACACACACACCACACACACACACACCACACACACGCACACGCACACACACACTCTCTCTCTTTCTCTCACACACACTCACACTCACACGCACACACACACACACACACTCACCCACACACTCACACTCACACTCACACCACACACACCACATCGGTCGGACACTAGCACTCACACTCACACGCACCCACACCACACACACTCACACACACACACACGCACCCACCCACACACACACACACTCACACCTCACACTCCACACACTCTCACACACCCACACACACTCTCTCACACCCACACACTCACACACACACCACCCCACACACACACACCCACCTTTCTCGTGCGGGAACACTCACACTCCACACAAATTTGCACGCTCACACTGAGGCGCTCTCTCGACCCATGCATCTCACACACACACACACACACACCCGCACCTCTCTCCACACCACACACACCCACTCTCTCTACTACACACCAACACCTCTCTCTCACACACACGCACACCCACACACACACACTACACACACACACACACACACCACACACACACATACACTCTCCAACACACACACACACACACTCTCTCTGTTGATGACTGTTTTGTTTGTTTTCTTCACTTTTCCATCTCTTGAGAATATTTTAAACTCATTGAGATAAAAAACAATTTAATGTTTGTTAAGGTTTGTTTTTACATGAAGACACCATTTTCACATGCCAATGTGTATAGTGTGGAATCAATATTTCAAAGACTTTGCCGTCAGCTGCTGGTAATTTTATTATAGGGTTTTGTCCAGCCTGTGTTGAAATGGAGAACAGACATCTCTAACTTTCAGTTCATTCTCAAAATATAATGTCTTTACTATTCACCGTTAACAACGAACTCCAACTCATGATCAAGGCATATTAACCATGAAACAGCTTTGCAAACCACGAGACCCATGTGAAAATGGTGTATAATTTCAGCAGTGAGACACTTCCTTGCTGATGTGAATAGGAATTAGTTATCACAGGCCTCCAGGGTATAATCACAGCACATTGTTTCAGAGTGTCTTACCCAAAGCTCCTTTTTGTTTGTCAGGAGAATGACATCAGAGCACTGCGGAGGACAGCGAGAGGGAAGAGTCATCTGCACTCAACTACTGGCAATCAAAGCAGAACTTGCCACAAAAGCAGAGATTACTTATGCTTCTTGTTTTGCTTTCAAAACAGATGATACATGTTATGACGCACATTATCAAAATGATTGTATATTCACAATATAGATCCAAAATTGTGCTATACACTATATTGTATATATGCAATACAAAAATAAAGGTTATTTATTGGCATTGATGGTTCCCTAAGGAACCTTTAACATCCATGGAACCTTTCACTTACAAAAAAGGTTCTTTATACACTTAATAAAAATAAAGGTTTTAAAAAAGGTTTTTAAAAAATTTATATATTCCGATTTGAATCCCCACAACATTTTTCTGAAATGTTTATTTACAACAAACAAATTGAAAATTGATGATAATTACAAAACATTGCCATATTTCCCTAAGAGTGCTAAATTTGATAATATCAGTCCACTAACAGTCATATTAAGACCAGGAGATCAACCCTCCAACATCTGATATCCGCAAAAAAACCCTGAATGCTTGTTGTGCAGGACCCCTCCAGACTTAAAACTGTGGCATGTATGGTCTCAGAGAAATTCACTCAAATATAATGTCTTCTACAGAGGACAAAAGTATATGCCTGGGTCCCACGATGATATTTTTGAGTGGATAAATGGGGAAAAAATGTTGAGTGGATAAATGTTAAATCGTCGTTGTGTGGAAGTGTTACTTTTCTCAACGCTTGCCATTTTGAGCCAATCACAATTGACTAATGGTAAGCGCTGAGAGATCACTCTAAGTTTCCTCAGGTTTAACAAACACGATATACGCTTCCACCATATTTAGTTCTATGGAGAAAGATGTATATTATAACGTTGTAACATCCCTGCGCTCTATCTCGGGTATCAGTTCATCTGTAATGGACACGTCTGTGTTGTTGGGCCGATGTGCGCCCCCGCTCGGCGGATTTACATACCGCCAGAGGATTGAGTGGAGCGCAGCCATGTCTGCTCCTCTGCTGTCGCTTCCTTCATTGGCAGGATAAGCAGCACACTGCAAGCTACTGTGATGGGCTGCTTTTGAAAAGACACAAATACACTTCAGTCTTAAATAGTGCCGATTAAACTTAGCAGACCCACAAGGACCGTCCGAACCTTGAATTTAACAATATTTTGACAGAATGACGAGAAAAGGTTTGTGCTTTAACTGATCTACTTTTGTCAGTGTTGTGGATATAGTTTAGCTTGCTAACCACATAGCCAACTAGCCGACAAGAATCTGATTAGCTCAAACAAAAGACTTGATTCCTTTTGTCCCTAAAATACTACATTGTTTCATTGATATACTGGGCTTTCAGTTAATGATATGTAGCCAATGAAGAATTAAACAATAGAAGCTGACCACACAATTCTTTTCATAAGATTTGATGTTTGCATTATGGCTAACCAGTTTCTTTTTGTCATGTTGACCAAGCCCAGAAAACATTCCGATTGAAACAAATGCACATAACTGAACAACAAAAAATGTAATCTGTTATGTGTATAGTAAACTTTTTTTTTAATTTCAGTGGCCTGGGTTAATTTTTTTGGCAACTCAATTTAGGAGCTCACTGAACTTAAGTTATGTTGTAAATATCGTAATGTTTATCATAATGGCAGTCTAGAGTTCAATCAATGTTATTCAGAAGTCATATAGCTGTGAATGTTGAGTATATGTCATAATATAGGCCTATTTTTTATTTACAAATGTAATTTCAGTTGCTATTTGCCCTGATAATGTCATGAAGTACTGATTTTATTTTAATTAGGGACTGATTAATGCTTAAAGAGAGGATTGAAATGGCAAAGTTTATCATATGAAAGATATGTGTTTATATTCACAGGTTGGGATGGGGAGCTCTTGGATCATGCTGTAAAGTCACAGTAAAACACAAACTTGTTTCTTCAGTTTTACCTGATACATGTGTACAATGGCATCAAGAAATGAAATTCAAGATATTTACTGACGCTTAGGTAAGTTGGAGGGTGGTGTGCAGTTATTATTTTAACTCCCATTTTGTTTTGCAAAGTTTTTTTGTCTGTAAAGTTTTTTTTGTTTTTTAAATTGTTTGGTTAAGAGTGAAGTATAATGAGGCGGATTTGTCTGTTGGTTTACCAAAATACAACTAATGTGCCCTTGACTATACCTTGTCAACAAGGGCAAGTTCAGACCTGCCTGTCAGGCCTGTGCCAACAAGCCATTTAGTCACTACTTAGTTTGGACTTAACTGATTCTGATGATTTTTGGGATCAAGTACGTTTATATTTAGTGCTAGTTTCTCGTAAGCATTTTCATGGGTTTAAAACACATTTTTGCGGTGATGTTCTGTCACACTACAGACTGGATTGTGATATTGCACGCTTCCGGTGTCATAGGTTTCATAAAGCTTATATTCTTTCATTTCCTTCCTCCACTTTGACACCTAAAAGCGTTTTGATAGATTCTGTGCCCTGAGTTGGGGTTAGCAATGATTCTCATTTGACCACAAAATGGCTTGCTGATGGCAAAGTCAAAGATTTGATATTTTCAGGTCAGGAGGAGAGGCAGAAATTGCTGCCGTTTATTTTTCTTAAATGATGCCTTTGCTCTGTGTTTCCATAAAGGTTAAGTGGTGAAAGCTTTGGGACCAACAGCTCTTCTTGTAGTGGGGAGTGAGCTGGCCATGTCAGGGGTCCCAACCCCTCCTCCTCCAGGGGAGATGTCCAGTGGACCTGTGGCTGAGAGCTGGTGCTATACCCAGGTGAGATGGACTGACAGCTCAAGTAGTCATGTACAGACTTTGCTGAAGTATTCTAGAAGCTGTTTATATAGCAGGTCTCAGCTGCGTGATTGTTTATATCATTGCAAAATCTAAACTGTATTATCGCACAGCTCTGTACAGGTATGTAAAGTTGAATATGCGTTGCATACCCTTCATCCCATAATCAGTACACTCCGGGAAGCTATTTTATATATATATATATAGATATATATATAGGGTATGCAATTCCCTGATTTCTTTTCTTTTTTTTTTTTTTATTGCATCACAAATGTTTTCTCGCCACCTCTTTATATAAAGTTGGTTATATAATTATGCCCAAAGTTATCCGCATGCATACAGCATATTCACCTAGGGTGATATGTACAGTATAGCAAATCTTAACTGCTTGATTTCTTGTATTGTTGCAAAATGTAAACTGTTATCGCCCAGCACTAATCTGCTAAATACGACTTTAAGGAATGAAGATATTAAAATATTAAAAACATAGATTTTCTGAAAAGCTGCTTTAAAATGATTGTGAAAAGCACTATACTAATTAGGGCTGGGTATCGTTCAAAATTTTTCGATATCGATACCTTGACTTCGATACTGGTTCCTGAATGATACTTTTTTCAATACCAATTTTATTAAATCCATTTGAACAAGATTACATTATCTAAAAAAAAAACTTTGGTTTTATTTTTCAGCTTGTTGATGTTTATACAAACTCAAAAGACTCATCTCCTGAGCCACTGCACAAAGGAAAAAATGTAACCAACACAATAAATCAGTGTAAAATAGTTTTAATAAAGCTCAAATATTCTTCAGTTTACACATCTGTTAGGCTTCATTTACACTAGTTAGTGTTCGTTTTTAAAACGCATAGCTCAGACAGAATCATGATTTCTATTTATTTTCCACTGATTTACTGATGAGCATTAGCAGCTTCCAGCGCTGTCTGCTTGTGTTCTCTTCCATGATCCATGATTTAATTTGAGCAACATTACATGGCCAAAACACACAATAGACGGCAATCGGAAGTTATTACAAAAAATTGATGGTGGTTTAAAGTGAGTTTAGAGTAAAAGCGGAAAATAAATCTTATTTATTGTCTTATGTAACATGATGCTACAGTTTGCATGAATGGACACATAACACGTGCTTTCGGTCGTGTAGTATGAACGGACAACTGCATATGATCGGAACGCCCACCCCATCTCCCCCGCTACTTCTCACATTTCTACTTGGAATTCAAGACAGCGCACCGTCATCTGTCGTTTGTCGTTTGTCGGAGATAGTGGAAAGCCGGCTTGAAACGCAGTGGAAACGCCAGTATGACGAGGATCGTTTTCATTTTAAAACAAAAACTCACCAGTGTAAATGTAGCCTTACATCTAAGGGGGCTGGGCTGGGACGCATTCGCACTACAGCCTCACGTGTGCGCCACGTCTCTGAGTGTAACCGGTGTTAACTATTAGGTGTGTTCGACTTGACGTGGACTGACTGTGCAGACCGATCAGTGTATTACAGTACCACGAGAGCTAAAGAGAGCAGACTGCTCCGTGCGCTTTCGAATCACTCTCGCGGATGTAAAACACTGATCGATCTGCGCCGCACCGCTTCTAGTCGAACACACCGGCTAGTGCTGCAGGCTTATTGCCTCACTGACGCTGATGAGATTAACACCTTAGGTATCGAAATTCGGTACCGAACGACGAGACGTTTTTCGATACTCGATAGTATCGAACTCGATACCCAGCCCTAATACTAATAAATTTGACCATTTCTTTCAGCCTTAATATGGCTCTCTGAAATGACAAGTGTGGCTTGAGCAAATGCGTGTATTTTGATCTCTTGCTTGTTATGGTGCTGTGCACAGTTTGATCTAATGGAGGGTAATCAGTGCATTAAAGTAGATAGGGTGACACTTCATTGTGCAAGTGGTAATGAAACTCAAGCAGTCATCATAATGTGGTCATGCTGGTTTATCAGATATGGTAAAAATGATACTGAGACTAATTTCCGAAGGGTAAGACTTAACCTCAGGCAAATGCAATGCAAAGTTGAATAGGAGCTATTTAGTTGCTTACAAATGACTCAGATGTTAGTAAAAAGTCACATTTGAAGTTGAAAGCTGCCTGTTCGTTTGTTCTTGTAGCATTTGGCGTGTTGTTGTCTAGGAATGATAGCACATCGCTTTGTTCGTTGACGGTTATCAGTTTTCACTGATGGTAATCTTTGCTGATCTTGTAGGTCAAGGTAGTGAAATTTTCCTACATGTGGACCATAAACAACTTCAGCTTCTGTCGAGAAGAGATGGGTGAAGTATTGAAGAGCTCTACCTTCTCCTCAGGGCCTAATGATAAGATGAAATGGTGAGGAGCCTATGCATGTGTTTGTGTGTGTTATAATGTTGTAATATTCAAAAGTTATGAGACATCTTTGTCTGTCTTCAGGTGCCTACGGGTCAATCCGAAGGGACTCGATGATGAAAGTAAAGATTATCTATCGCTATATTTGCTACTAGTTAGTTGTCCAAAAAGTGAAGTCAGAGCAAAGTTCAAGTTTTCTTTACTGAACGCTAAACGGGAGGAGACAAAAGCTATGGGTGAGAACTTTGTCTTAATAAAAGCTTTAATTAGAAATAAAATTATTGGAGTCATGTTATTTTAAGTCCTGCATAAATTTGTAATGTCTAGTGTCTTGAACTTAAGTTTGTTATTGGCTGATTGCTTTTGGTTTGTAACTTACTTACCCCTTACTTCTCGACCCAATGCAGAAAGCCAAAGAGCCTATCGGTTCGTCCAAGGCAAAGACTGGGGCTTCAAAAAATTTATTAGGAGAGATTTTCTGCTTGATGAAGCAAATGGGCTGCTACCCGATGATAAACTCACGTTATTTTGTGAGGCAAGTATGCGTTTACTTCATGATCTGTCCGGTTCCTCAAATTCAAACCTTCCATGCATGAATGTATATTGGTTAACCCCACATGATTAATCATTTTAAAATGCATTATTTGTCCTAAAGCATTTTTAGGTGTTATGCAATAATAGATTGTTTTCTGTGAGGTCAAAAATGTGTGCAAGTGGTGTAACTGTCCTAACAGTGTGAGTGTTTTAATATGAAATCAAATATTACATTTCTAAGAACTTCACACTTGCTTTTTGAACTAGATTTTAAAAAAAAATTCTTTACCATCTCAGACATTCTTATTTGTTTTTGATCCATCTGCAGAACAAATCTTTTAGCATTTGCTTGATCCAGTTTTACTTCTGTCTTTTAGGCCCCGTCCACACGGAGACACGTTTAGCTTTATACGCATACTTTTGTATGGGTCCGGCGTTTTGGGAGAGTGAAACCGATATTTTTGAAACTGGGTCCCAGAGTGGATAAATCTGAAAACGCCACCCTTGCGTTTTCGGGTGGACAGCCAATATGTATATTTTCTGAAACGATGACGTCATCAGCCCACGTCTCGACCCTAGTCAGACACCGCTATGTCACGTGACAGCAACAAAAACATGAACAAACATGAATGATTGTCTTTTTATTAACTAACATTGACACAGATTAATAAATGTATTGTTCCATGTTCGTTTGTATACCGCGCGCAAGCTTTATGCGCATGGTCCAAGTCTTCTCCGTTTTAGTCATCTCTGTGGCAGAATTACAGCGCCACATACTGGTCTAGCATGTATACTAAATCGCTTTTTTGTCGCTTTCGTGGTTTCGTGTGGACGCAGATATTTCTTGAGACGAGGGGAAAAAAAAGATCGGATAGGGAAAGCTCTGGACGTAGCCTTAGTTACTTTGACATGGTCATCTGGGGGATTTATTATTGAGTTTTTCATAGAACATGGAAATGTGTAGCCTGCTAAATGTTTTTCTCTGAAGTAGATCGCAGATTGAATTTCCTGCACGTAGCGCGCTCTGAGTAGCCTTTTGACAGCGCTCGCCCTTCTCTTCAGAACATAGCAGGATAGAGACGTCACCTAGAGAAGCAAATGAAATGGGTTGTCAAATGAATTTACTGTAACGCAATTATGAGTCTTGCTTGAAAAATAGCCGACATGCCTGTTGAGATCCGCTGCAGGGTTTAATATTTGCAGGGAAATTGGCAATATCACAAGGCAAAGTTGAAACTAAATGCAAATTGCAGATAATATGTTTTCCCTCATTAATTGGACAGTTTTTGTAGATTATTATTGCCTGAAAAACTATTAAACAACTGCAGGATGCTTTCATCAGCTGAGTTTCTGAAAGCTGCAGTTGTTTTTCATTTTGCATGAAAGCTTTTTTTTCCCCCCTCTTTCATTACACCTCCATTTTGTGCAACACTCGCTGCGTCTCAGGGGGGGGTGGAGGGGGTTTAGTAGCTGGCAGAGTGCTCTAGTACTCATCCAAGGGGGGGTGGGGGTCCACCACATAAAAAAATCCTATATCAACAGAGAACGTATAAATTGGAGCACTTTATAAATTCAAGCATTTTTGCTGTGCAGTCTCCATTGCTGTTGCAGTCACATAATTAAAGCAATAGTTTGCTCAAAACAATTATTTAGCATTTGTCTAGCATTTGATGTCATGTTTTGTCGTGGATGACACCATTGCTTTGATTTGGTTGTAGTCAAATTTGCCATAACACATTTTTACACAGTTCAGAGAAGTAAGTGAATCCTGCAAATAGGACTAAATCATATTGGGGGGGAAAAGTGGCATCACGATATTTTGTTTTCCTGCAATATATTGCGATATGAAATAATACAGGAATTTTCACCTGATGACTTCACCAGAGTTGGCAAAAACTTTGGGTTTAACTTTTTTACAAGAACCAGCTCAAACCTCTTTCAGTAACCATTTCAGAAATCTCTTTTCACTTGAATTTTCATAGGCCACATTCCCACTACTTTTGACCTATTCAATGACTATAAAATAAAAATCATTATTATGAAATAAAAATATTAAACAAAAAAGAAACATTGTCATAAAACAAAAAATTTGAATAATACAATTTTTTTAATTTAATGAAAAATTGCTGTATTCAATTTCACAAAAAAATAAGAATACTTCATTCATTTTCAAACCGTAAACCATGAAGCTTTTTTTTTTTTGATGGGTTGCTACTGTTACTGCTACTGCTATTTTCAAACTGAAGCTTGGCATCATGTGTTGATTTGCAGACATGCATCCCATGATCTCAGCCTCTCTGAATTCGATTCACATTAAATGAACCAAGCCGTTCTCAGAAGCTAAAAACACTTTATCATAAACTACACATGTAAATGCCACACTTCACTCTGACACTGGTAAAGCAAATATTTATTTAATTAAATCAAACTAAGCCATATTGCGATATTGATTTGCAGCCCTAACTGCAAAGTAACATGCATAAAATATGCATTAAAAAACATGCTATAATAATTTTTAAAACAGTTTGATGGCTTTTCAGTAAATCACATTGTGTAACCAGACCAAGTGGTTTAATTGGACGTATGATGTGTGTTAATTAGGTAAGTGTTGTCCAGGACTCTGTGAACATCTCCGGACAGTCCAACATGAACATGTTGAAGGTTCCGGAGTGCCAGCTGTCCGATGACCTGGGTAACTTGTGGGAATGCTCACGCTTCACGGACTGCACTCTATATGTGGGAGGGCAGGAGTTCAAAGCCCACAAATCCATCCTGGCAGGTGAGTTTAATCCAGACCCCCCAGCCCTGCTGACCACATCAGCTCCATGTCCTCCTCTCATCCCAGCGACGCTAGCTCAGCACCCACCCTTCAGGGGGGTTGTGTTTGTGTGTGGGGAGACAGTTTGTGTGACCTTGGCGGTAGTGTTTTTTTTTTACTTTCTGAGGTCGTAATTCTTCAATATGACAGATCTAGATTCATCACTGAAAATCCACAGTGTGATCCACAGCTAATGTCCTTAAAGGACGACTGGGTTCGTGAATGTGACTTCTGGCTTTGTTTATTTTTGCTGTGTAGATTGACTCACAGGTCAGGAATAATCTAATGAAAACTGGACGCTTGTGTCATTTGTGTTTGACTGTAAACACATATCGAGAGATGCTCATATAATGTGACTGACAAATTTATTGCTTCTGACAGCGAGGTTCCCCCCCCCCCCACCGGCTTTAATGCCCATGTTGAACTGAAATGGGGAGTAAAATTAATGCATTTGGAATGCTCTTTAGATGTTTGCATTATTGAGTTTTAAGGATAACTTTCCGTTTGCACGTACAGTTCATAAGCTGCTTGTTTTCTTGGCAGCACCGGTGGACATCATCGATGTTGAGCCAAGGTTGTTCAAGAATGATGGGCTCAATATACACGAAAACACCAAATTAGAGAAAAGGGCTGATAGTGTATTAGCCGCGCGGATTAAAGTAGCTGAGTTTTTATTAAATCTTGAATAATGTTAAATGCTTGTGTCAATTGTAATTTTAAACATCTGTTGGTGTGTGTATTTCTTTTATTGTTATGTGTTTTGTATTTCATAAGGGATACACCTACCAGGTCAAAGGTTGAGGATTTTGAAAAAATTTTTATATAATACTTTATTCAGCAAGGATTGAAGTAACTTGATCAAATTGACCAGACAGTTAATGTTATAATCAGATTGTTTCAAATACATGGCAAACTTTCCTATTCTTCAAAGAGTCCTAAATGAATAAACCTGGTTTGCACAGAAATATCAACAGCACAGCTTTTTCTCACTGATAATAAGAAATGTATCTTTGAGCGCCAGATCCTCATATAGTAATCATTACTGACGGATCAGATGACATGACACTGGAGTAATGATGCTGAAAATTCAGCTTTACCATTACGGTTTAAAATATATTCAAATAGAAAACAAATATTTTAAATTGCAATATTCGGACAATATGCCTATTTTTATTGTATTTTTAATCAAATACATGCAGACTTTGTGAACAAGATACTTCTTTAAATACAAATAATTTTTGAGCTAGATTTTCAGCGAATAAATGCTTACATTTTGCTCTGTTTGTCTCAGAATATAGTCATATGGACTATTTCAGTAATGCTTTTATGGTGCGTTTTCCTTTTTGAAGATTAAAGCCTTCAGAAAATTGACCAGTAAATGATTACTAATGTATTATTTTGTGTTGTATGGAGAAAAGAAAGTCATACAGGTTGGAACACATGAGGGGAATAATGCTGACAGATTGTCATTTTTGGGTGAGCTATTCTTTAAATGTCATCACAACCTTGGATGTTGGTCCTTAAATCATGTGTCGTTTTCTCATAACGCTCTGAGCGCTTAAAGGTCATGTGTGGTAAGCCCTTTCAACAGCCTCCGCGGTGGAGAACGTGGCAGACACCCTCTCCTGGCCGCTTTGCACAGCGCCGAGCAGCTCAAGCACAGGCATGATTTTATATCAACCGGCAAGCTCCGCCAAAGAAACCTGCTTGATAAATTCCTGCTGCCATTGCTGTTTACCATCCTGAGACTGAAGTAGTTTTCTTCTATATCTTATCCATGTCAGTGTCCTCCGACAGCTGGCTTACAGATGGGAAAAACTGGACTAGCAAGTATTATTAGCTGATATGTGTGACACAAGAGTAATACCAACTCTATCGGCTCTCTTAGATGCTTAATTTCATTGTTTTTAGTTCTGGCGCCCGAGCGGGCTTGGCTGTACCCCCCGCCCGCTATCTCCTGATACCAGTTAGTAATATAGTCCCTGACCAGTCTGAACGTCGGGAGAGAACATTTCTTTCTTTGCATTATAACAACTCACAAGTCGTAGTATAGACCCTGGCACCCTGCTGATCGTATTTTCAGAACAGCAATACACTGCATTGCGCTCTTATTCGAAGAAAATGCCTTTGTATAATAGACATTGCTTGAGTTTCTCCCATATGCCCCTGAATCGCCTCTCTTACCTTATTTTTTTACACGCCATTAGACTGATTAATCCACATGCTTTATCGGATTTTTAATTTCTTGTTTAATATTGAAACGTCTTCACCCGCTCCGGACAGGTCACCACGACAGAATGGAGACCCGGTCTGGAAGTCAATTCCATCTCTCCCTCACTTTGGCGGAGCTTTCGTGCACATCCCGCGTCAGCAACGTGCCCCCACTTCGTCTGCCAGGAACGCCTAACCATCGTCGACGATTTTTCTGCTTCTCGCGTGGGCCTGCCTGGTGCAAAAGCCAGAAAAAACGCAGAGTTTTGAAAAAAAAAAAAAAAGATCTATCCCATTGTCATCCGAGGAGACCTGACAGCACGTGACTGGGACAGGCTGGCTTCTCAACGGCAGCGAAAGCTGTTCACACCCTTCCTGAGCGATGGGTTCGGCATCTGAGCTTTATTTTGCGAATCTTTCTGTCACTTCAAACAGCCTTAAACTATCTGCCATGACTCTTGTGTGGAGTATTTGAATTCTCTCAGTTCTACTCTGTGCCTGCCTTGTCCCATGAGACCAGGCCTCTTCCCTGTTGCACTAGTTTCCAAAGTCTCGCTGTTTTATATGGCGCTTCCTAGGAATGCGTCAGGCGTTCAATCCACAGGGAAATAGTATATACTCCTAATGTTTAGTTGTGCGACTAGACATTAAATAAATGTTAACACAATGAGTGCAAGGTAGTTTCTTTACACTTTTTGAAAAGATAGCTATGCCCCATATTGATGGCACGATTTCTATGTAAAGACACAGTTTAGCCAGGGGGGGGGGAGAGAATACTAGTACTATTCCATATTGTGGGAAAATATGCTTTTCAGATATTTGTATTGATGTTTGTAACAAGGAATTATTGTTTCTGTCCTGCCCCTTGAGCTGTGATAACATTCAAAGTGTCATCTATTCACAAGTTTACAAACGACTACATTTTTGAGACTCCATAGTGTTGCTTCCCTTAAATTGGTCTGCCATATACAGACAAGTAGTTTGAAGTTGTCTGGCCCATAATTTCATTTGTGTAACCTGATTGAACTAGTCAAGACAATCCATCTTCGCGCACACTGTCCTCTGTGATCAGGAAATATTTGGATGTTGAGCATCACTGTGGCATTACGGAGTATGTTATATGGATGGACTGATGAATGTGTGATTGGGAAGTACAGAAAGATTGGTTGTCATCGATCTATCAAGAGTTTTGTTTTGTTTTGAGCTGTGGTGTTACAGTCGAACTGACAGTGATTTGGACGACTCTACATTGTCATGCTATACTGACTTGTTCTGTTAAAGGACATGTTTTGTGAAGATGTCTGGATTTTGTTCCATCTTTTAAAAAATATTGTCTGCGAATCTGTCATTAACTCATTAAAATTTTTAGCTTCGTATGTTTTTATGTATTAGTTAATAATACACTTTCATCAAAATTTGGGGTCGGTCCGATTTTTATTTTTTTTTTTTTTTTTAAACGAGGCTGTTTATGCTCCCAAGACTGAATTTTATTGGACCAAAAATACAATAAAAGCAGTAAAATTGTTTTAAAAATACCTGTTTTCTATTTTAATATATTTTGAAATGTAATTTATTCCTCTTATGACAAAGCTGAATTTTTTTCATCATCATTCCAGTCTTCAGAGTCATATGACCCTTCAGAAATGATTCTAATATGTTGATTTAGTGCTCAAGAAACATTTATTATCAATATTGAGAACAGATGTTGCGTTTTTTTTCAGATTTATTTGAACAAAGTTCAAAAGTACAGCATTTATTTGACATAGAAATATTTTGTAACAATTGTCTTGACGGTCACTTTTGACATTTATCATCTTTATAAAGTATTGATTACCTGTAAAAAACATCTTACTAATCTAACTTTTTGAATGATATTATAGATATATAGAGATATATATCACAGCTAGTTATAAGGAGTAGGTCTAAATGGCAGTAGCAGTTTCCCCTAATTAACAGTCATCTACTGTAATCGAAGTAGTTTATTATATATTATAGAGTGGGCTTATTATATAATAAGCAGTTTATGCTTCATGATCCTCATCCTGAGGAGTTTATTACGTTTAGCAGGAAGTGAAATGTCATCTGCAAAATTACCAATGTTTTGCATTTTGGTTTGGTTAACGCATTTCAAGAAGGTAAAAAAAGAGGTGGTGCAATGGCCAATAAGAACAACCGGCCATCGAGCTGAACTGCAAATTGCATTTTGTTAAACATAATAGTGATTCTGTGATTGATCAAACATTGCAGTGTAATTCTAAACACTATACAGCATTAGCACAATTGTTCCTGGTTCTGTAACTGCAGCGTAAGTTGTGGTACCGCGATCATTGTGATCTCTGCAGCAGTCGCAACGTATTGCTCTCGCACCCTCCATGATGGAAAAATCAGGGCTAATTAAAGTAAACAGCATGCAGTCCGTAATCCGAGCTATCAAACACACATCTTTTTCATGCCAACATGCCGCTTCATGCAGACCTTTTTCTGCGGCTCCTAGGGAACTCTGTGATAACACTCCTGTCTGTCTGGAAGACAATTTTTAAGTGCACCACTGAGTTAATGAGACATTGCAGATTCATATAGTTGTTGTTTTTTTCCATCATAGGACAATTCAGATTTGTCTTTTGTTCTTTTCTTTTCTTCTGTGTGAATCGGATGGTAGGAGGCCGTCAATGTTGAAAGCCAAAAACATGACAATCCATTTTGAAAGAAACAAAAGGTTCACATTTGAGGAAGAGTCCATCGTTTTCATATGCATAAACTATGCAACACTGGTCTATACATCAGAAAGCTTTTTATTGAATATGATCATGTATTAAAGATTGATGAAATGAAACATATCACAAGATGTAATGTTATTTTATCCAGAGGTAACGTGATTTTGCAGGATTTAAATTTTACTGATTGAAGAATCAGTGTTTTATGCAGTCATAAAAACAACAGAGGATATGCAGATGTTTCACTAAAAATCTCACATATACTGTCTGGATATGCTTCATGTTTAAATCTGTGACAGTCATACTGAATAAAAGCAATAAATGAACCCTTTATGGTGCAATTTTGCAATATGGCATTGTTCCTTCACTGTAAAAATGACAATGTTTAAAATAAAACAATGTTTAAAATAAAAGGACATTTAAAAAAACAATAATGTTTTTAAGCCACATGACATTTGATATTCTCACCCTCAGGAAGGCTCATCGAAGTGCTCTATAAATTGCTTTATTGAAGAAAAAACGTACTCTGTTACTAACGTAACCTCAGTTCCCTGAAATACGGAACGAGTACTGCGTCTGTTTGTTCGACACCGATGGGAAAAAGCCTGTTTTTCCGCCTGAACTGAATCGTTTTTTTCATTCACTGCATGAAACGGCACGCCAGTGGTTCGTGCAGCGTATTAAAAACAACCAATGGCTAGGCAGCGGATCTGCACAAGCCTATGCGCGAAGCCTGCCAAAGCCCGCCAAATGTGCGGGTAGTCTGTCTATATAAGCTAGCATTCTCCAGATTCCAGTTATTTTGGCAGAAGCTGCGACTGAGTCCATGCAGCACATAGCACGGCAGCACACAATACTCGTTCCCCTATTTCAGGGAACCGTGGTTACGTTAGTAACCGAGTACGTTCCTTTTCGATACTACACTCGTACTGCGTCTTGTTAAACGCATATGGGAACACAGTACAATCACGCCATGCTAATGTAGTGGAACGACTAAAAGTATCAAACTTCCATAAGCAACAAATGCCCATAGAGAAGTTAAAAACAACCCAAGGCTAAGACGAGCTGAGCTCCTTGAGGTCACACCTGGCCTGGTTAATCATTCCAGAGTACTCATGCAACTTTGGCACCCCAGGGGTCGAGATCTGACAGGTGAACTAATGCCAGAGAGCTTGAACATGATACGGCCAAGGGCTCTCTGCCAGATCTGTTTACACAGAGCTAACAGGTGAACTAATGCCAGAGAGCTTGAGCGTGATACGGCCAAGGGTTCTCTGCCAGATCTGTTTACGCAGTGCATGTCACTTCAAGCGGAAAAGACCCCGTCCTGCAAGGCCGGGACTTCCAGGTTAAAAAACCTTGTGAATGTGGACGGTGAGGCCCAGCCGGCTGCCTCACAAATATCCATAATGGACACACAACTGGACCATGCCCACGACGAGGCGATGCCTCTAGTCGAGTGGGCCCGTACTCCATTGGGGCATTGGAGGCCCAAGGAAGAGTACGCTAGCGAGATGGAGTCTACTATCCATCTAGAGAGTCTTTGCTTCATGACCGGAAGCCCTTTGGTGCGGTTACCAAAGCTGACAAAGAGTTGTTCCGACCGCCTATAGGGTGCGGAACGCTCAATATAGATTCTCAGAGCTCTGATGGGGCAGAGCAGAGATAACTCTCTGTTCTCTTTAGAGGGAGGAAGCGCGGAGAGCGTAATGACCTGTGCTCTGAAAGGAGTGGAGAGCACCTTAGGTACGTAACCATGCCTAGGCTTCAGGACGACCTTGGAGTCATTAGGCCCGAATTCCAGGCAGTCAGGGCTAATGGAGAGCGCCTGCAGGTCCCCTATTCGCTTACTGATGCCAGTGCTAGAAGCAGAGCAGTCTTCAGCGATAGCGACCGAATGTTGGCAGACTGTAGCGGCTCGAAAGCAGGGCCCTTCAGGGCCCTCAGCACAGTGGGCAGATCCCATGAGGGAACGGTAAGGTGATGATCGGATTCAGAGCCTTCCGCACCCCTTAGTAAGTGCAGGGCCCATAGGTCGGGCCGAGGATGCTATATTGTCCTGTTCGCTTGAGAGAGGAGATCACGTCTCAGTGGAACAGGCCAAGGGGCCACTATCAACAGCTGAGTTAGCTCTGATAGCCAAAGCTGGTTCATCCAAAGGGGGGCCACCAAGAGAACCCTGTGTCCCTGCTCCTTGATTCGCCTGATTACCTGTGGGATCAGAGCGATCGGGGGAAAAACATAAAGGAGGTTGGGCCAATCGTGGGCCAACGCATTCCTGGTCTTTGAGAAATAAATTGGGCATTGAAGAGTTGTTTTCTGACCTATTTGGGAGTCTGTCGTGACAACTGTCCTTCTGTGAACTATCCCCATGGCCACGCCCTGTTCCATTCAGCGGGAGTTCTTTCAGGGGGCTAGGGTTGTTACACAGGCCTGACTCACCCTGATCTGCAGGCGTCCGTGACGCCACGCATGGGATGGAACCCGTGGTTTCAACCAGCGCTGAAGGGGGGCAATACGAAGCAGACCCAACTGTAGCACTGGTGATGCTGCCGCCATGAGGCCCAGCATTCTCTGAAATGCTTTGAGAGGGCGAGTGGAACCAATCTCGAAGTAAGTCGCCAGCCTCCCTATGGCCAGAGCTCGTTCCAGCGCGACTACAACTCTCATTTGGGCTGAGTCGAAAATTATTCCCAGGAACGATATTCGCTGGCTGGGGAACAACGTGCTCTTGGCAAAAATTGTCCCTGAGTTCCAGGCGCTCCAGGTGGCTGAGGAGGAGGGTCCTGTGTGATATTAATTCTGCCTCCGACTGGGGTAGAACGAGCCAGTCGTCGAGGTAATTGAGAATGCGGATTCCCATCTGCCTCAGAGGGTAGAGAGCCGCGTCCACTGCACTGTGTAATGATAAGCCACTCCCTCGAAGGCGAATCTCAAGAAGCGCCTGTGACGGGTGGCTATCTGAATGTGAAAGTAAGCGTCTTTCAGGTCCAGTGAAAAGAACCAGTCCCCTGGGCATACTTGCTAGAGGATCTGTTTCAGTGTAATCATCGTGAATGACCTTTTCATGAGGGCGTGATTCAGATTCATCACCTCTGAGTGCAGGACATGAGCATCCTTTCTTTGCACTGAGGTGGGGACCACGTCGCTGAAGCGCGGGGGTCTTCGAGCGAATTGGAGTGAATATTCTTGTTTTATTATCCCCATAACCCATCTCGACACTCTGGGGATGGCCTGCCAGGCCTCGGTTGGGGGTGGGGGGCCCTGCGTGGCGAGGGGTTGAATTAACTCGAGTGACTGGCCGCACTGGGGCAGAACACTTGTGAGTAATGGAAGAGGAAGTTTACTCTCTTTTTGAAAATGTTTGTGTTTTATTTGTCCCGCTATCACAGCGGCTGAATGCTTGGGTGCATATACGGACCCGTTGTTTGCACAAAACACAATTCCCTCTGCACCCGGAGTTGAACCGGGTGTCAAGAGGTCTAAGAGAGGCTTCTTGAGGGGCGGTCCGGCCGTAGCGAGATCTGACCCCGTCCTCTTCCTGTCTCGCAGATCAGGATGATGCCTGATGCGCCT
>JADLZN010005794.1:0-21289 GCA_018155175.1 Sinocyclocheilus anophthalmus
TGCATTGTAGCATTTCACCCACCCACCCAATAGATGTGTAAAAACAGATTAAGGGTTTGGTTTGACGCAGCGGGCACACCGCTGGCTCCGAACAGACGGCACCCCGGTGTGGGAAACATGGCACCGGAGTCACACCGCAGCCGAAGATGTAACGATAACATTAGATACCATGCCATGAGAAGGCAGGAGAGAGCGAGAATAGATACGAGTGTGGGGCAAAGAAAAAAGATTTAGTCAGCCACCAAGTGTCAGTTCTCCCACTTAAAAAGATGAGAGAGGCCTGGAATTTTCATCATAGGTTATAACCTCAACTATGAGAGACAAAATGAGAAAAAAAAATCCAGAAAATCACATGTAGGATTTTTAAAGAATTAATTGCCAAATATGATGGAACATAAGTATTGGTCAATAACAAATTCAACTCAATACTTGTATATACCATTTGTTGGCAAGACAGAGGTCAAAGTTTTCGTAAGTCTTAAAAGCGTTTTCAAACACTGTGGCTGGTATTTTGGCCCATCCTTCATGCAGAATCTGCCTAGAGCAGTAATGTTTGGGGCTGT
Source organism: Sinocyclocheilus anophthalmus (assembly GCA_018155175.1). Classification (NCBI taxonomy): domain Eukaryota; kingdom Metazoa; phylum Chordata; class Actinopteri; order Cypriniformes; family Cyprinidae; genus Sinocyclocheilus; species Sinocyclocheilus anophthalmus. Next base: position 564 of record JADLZN010005794.1, read on the forward strand.
CACCAAAACTGGGCAACACGGATTTTCAATCCTCCAAAGGATTTTCTAGGGGTGGAGATCTGAGATGGCCTAGGCCACTTCCAGGACCTTAAAATGCGTCTTACGAAGCCACTCCTGCGTTGTACGGCGGTGTGTTTGGGCAGCATTGTCATGCTGAAAGACACAGCAACGTTATCTTCAATGCCCTTGTGATGGAAGGAGGTGTTCACTCAAAACTCACGATACATGAGCACCATTCATTCTTTCGTTTACAAGGATCAGTCGTCCTGGTCCCTTTGCAAAAAAAACAGCCCCAAAGCATGATGTTTAAACCCCCATGCTTCACAGTAGGTATGGTGTTCTTTGGATGCAACTCAGCATTCTTTCTCCTCCAAACACGACAAGTTGAGTTTTTACCAAAAAGTTATATTTTGGTTTCATCTGACCATATGACATTCTCCCAATCCTCTTCTGGATCATCCAAATGCTCTCTAGCAAACTTCAGACGGGCCTGGACATGTACTGGCTTAAGCAGGGGGACACATCTGGCACTGCAGTATTTGAGTCCCTGGCGGCGCAGTGTGTGACTGATGGTAGCCTTTGTTACTTTGGACCCAGCTCTCTGCAGGTCATTCACTAGGTCACACAGTATGTTATGGCTGGGATTTTTGCTCACAGTTTTTGTGATCATTTTGACCCCACGGGGTGAGATCTTGCGTGGAGCCCCAGATCGAGGGAGATTATCAGTGGTCTTGTATGTCTTCCATTTTCTAATAATTGCTCCCACAGTTGATTTCTTCACACCAAGCTGCTTACCAATTGCAGATTCAGTCTTCCCAGCCTGGTGCAGGTCTACAATTTTGTTTCTGGTGTCCTTTGACAGCTCTTTGGTATTGGCCATGGTGGAGTTTGGAGTGTGACTGTTTGATGTTGTGGACAGGTGTCTTTTATACTGTTAACGAGTTCAAACAGATGCCATTAATACAGGTAACGAGTGGAGGACAGAGGAGCCTCTTAAATAAGAAGTTACAGGTCTGTGAGAGCCAGAAATCTTGTTTGTTTGTAGGTGACCAAATACTTATTTTACCGAGGAATTTACCAATTAATTCTTTAAAAATCCTACAATGTGATTTTCTGGATTTTTTTTTCTCATTTTGTCTCTCATAGTTGAGGTATACCTATGATGAAAATTACAGGCCTCTCTCATCTTTTTAAGTGGAGAACTTGCACAATTGGTGGCTGACTAAATACCTTTTTGCCTCACTGTAGCTACCTTTCTTAAACACAACACCTACACATTCCTCTGCCACACTACTAGGACCAACCTCTAGTAGAGAGGAGTTGTCCTACACATGTGACACCTGCCCTAGCCTCTCTCTATGTTTTCCTTTCCCGTCTAGTCCCCTCGCCAAGGAACTTGCTTAACTCAACTTTAAATCCAGGTCCCGAAATTAGGATTGACTCCTTTCACCAAAAATTGTCGTAAATTATTGTGAAAAGTCGTCGTCAACCAAATTGAGGCAACCCAAGCCGAAGTCGTCAGAAACCGATGGCTAGTCAACACCACAGCGCGCACAGCTACCCTCACCTACGATCAACACAACACCGCCACTCTCATTATCCTGCCCAATCAAACTTTATTGATCAATGTCCCTAAGGGCTCGATCCTCCATATAGACTATTTAGCATTGTATCACCTTACCGACAACGAGTATCAGGCCAAACTCGAAATCTCACACTTCTTCAAACAGCATTCCTTCGTCCTCAATCCAGAATTGGAAGAAAGGATCAAGGAGGAAGGAACGCAACTTACTGATTTGACTCCGGTTGATACAGGCTTAGAAGCTATTGCTCGCCTTCCGCCCGCTGGTGCGCCAATCATTCGGTCTTGGTCTGCCGCTGACACAGCGCTTTGCGTTTCTACTATTGTAGGATATATTGTGACTCTGACACTTGCCTTCCTCCAGCCCCGGCCCAATTTAAACCCTGACTATAGTTAAAAATCTTTTTGACTCTTCTTTTAGAACACTTTTACTTGAATATCACTATCAATCACTAGAATTTTATGTGGAAGATACACTGTTACAACTTCTGTGGGGCGTGAAGAAAAAAGTAATGTAACTAGTAGTGTAACTAATCACTGTTGCCAGAAAGTAAACGAGAGTAAGACGTAACAAGATTACTTTTGAATTGAGTAACTAGTATTGAGAAATATATTAATTTTTTTGAGTAACTAGCCCAACACTGGTCTTAAGGTTATCTATAAGCCAGTGTGCTCCAAAACAGTGACAAAACTCGCATTTATAAGATATAAGCATTCAAAGATTGCAATTAGTCACTTCCGCCAAAACGATAACCAGTTTTGACTGTCCACCCGAGTCATGCTGTCTCGAAAGAATCTTCGACCAATCAATGATCTATAGAATCCGAAGCGCCCACCCAGCAAGGTCAGCGCCAGCTCACGATCTATTATAGACCATTTCAAGGAAGTAAACAATAACAAACGCGTTGCGACGTTACTGCGCATGTCTGGTCCTAAAGCATTTCCGGTGGCGCCATTTTTAAATCCTAGACCTGTCAAAACAAAATGACTAGCACATACTTTTTAAGTCTAACTAAAACAGAACAGTTAAGATATTTACAAAAACTAAGAATACACAATAACATTGAATTACTGGACCCCTTAAATCAGACATTGAGGCGACAACTTTTCACTCAGAACGTTAAACGTTTACCTGAAATAACGTATCCAGACGTGTATCATTATCTGGTTGAGACCGAGTGAGTCTACACAAGAGAAGCGGTAAAGGCATATCGTAGTCTGGATGCCTACAATTACTTCCTTAGCAGAAAAGTTGTAAGCATTTGTTCATACAATGTGGACGACGTTTATCTTGTGTTTGGCGAGGTTGGAGCAAGTCAAACGTTGTCAAAAACGTACTCCGCTTGGTTCGTTGCTAAGGTGACCGGGGAGGCTATTAGTGGGCATTGCACTTGCATGGCTGGGTAAATCTGTATGTCTATGCTAATAATAAATTACATTGCTAACTAAATTCTATTAAATTAATTGTTGTGTTACGTCATAACTTATTGCATACATAATTATTCCATAAATTTTTAAATGTTTGTGTATAGATTAGGTGAAGTGTGTAGCCATGTTGCTGCGATCCTTGTTGCGGTGGAACAGTGTGTGAGAGAGGGTTTGAATGATCCATCTGTGACATCAGAGCCCTGTGTGTGGTCACAAATAAACAAGAAGGTGCATGCAATTCAATGCTGGCTAACGTGTCTTTATTTATATTAAATTCTAATTCATCACACGTGTTATTAGTTGTAGATAAAAGTATTTACTTGCAGATTAGTCTGTGTATAATCCTACTTTGTTTTAGATTGATCCAAAACCAGTGGCAGATATTGACTTTTCCACACCTGTCAGACAAATTCAGAGTAGGGATGCCATCACATCCACTGTAGTCACACCAGTCTCACCAAGCAAGCTTTTTAAGTCCTTGAAGATAAGGAAAACATTTGCAGAAACATGATAAATTAATTACAATGAATACAAAACACAATAGACCTACCTGGGTTCCAGGTATACGTGAGTTTTAGAGCTCGCGAGTCATAGCCCACACCGGACAAACATTGATATGCACATGGATATAGTGGCACTTGTGTGTGACTAAATCCATGTATATTTCAATGTATGTGATTATATCCTTGAAAAGCATATAGGCAGAGGCGGACAGTAGTGAAGTATTTTTACACTGCTGTAAAAGTACTTTTCAAATGTCTGTACTTTATCAGTGTTTTTCTTTAGAAAACTTTACTTCACAACATTCCAAAGCATAATATTGTACTTTTACTGCACTACGTTTCATATTAAATATAATTTAATACTTAATTACATTAGAAATATATTACTTTGTAGCTTCTGGGACAAATAGACACACAATATCTTACAGTAATGGTTAGCTATATTTAATAAATACTCTGTAACACCCCTCAGTTAAAAAGCCATATGAGGGTCTATGGACCCTTCGCCCGAAATGCACCTAACACCTCAGAAGGCAGAACAGGCCTCTGGTCACCATGACAACTAATCACGATATCACTGGTTTTATGGCCTAAAAGGAATGTAGGGGCGAAACTCACTCATTTTCCTCATAAGGCAGACACATAATGCCCAGAGAAATGGACTGTTTCTCTAATTAATTTATAGGAAAACCTTTCTTTGAATGAACACACATATCATTTAGGTCATTGTGTATGTTGTTACTGTCCTTGTATATTGTCTTTTATAATGTATACTGTTTTATGCAGGCTTATGATATAACCACTTGTTCATGTAACCTTACCTATATGTTATCCTACCATGTTTAGTGTCTATGAATTTGTCTTCTGATGATCTAAACAAGAGTGCATAATATGATGGTACATATGCAACATATTAGTGTTCTAAGAATCTTTACTAGTTTGTGCATCAACACCCATGCGAATTACATATGCAAATTATCATGCTCTCAGACAAAGGGTCATAAAACTCTCCAGTATTTCCAAACTCCCACTTGGAGTTTCAGCTTTTCTCATTGGACAAGCTTATCCTGAGAGGCGTGAATCTTGTGAGGCCTTAAAGGCCTCACATCAGTGACCCGCCTCCTGTCTGAGTTTCTGTTAGATTCTGAGAAGATGTGAGCTAGAACGCTCCTAAGGACACCCTAAGTCCGCGCCAGCTTGTTCCACTTTCCATCACCAAGCTCATCTACACGCTGTTGTTTCATCCACCACTTCAGGCAAAGAGTCAGACCCCCAGCCTGAGCATTCAGATGCCTCCGGACTGCTGTCACGCGTGCAGCAGGCCCGCCGGGTGCCAATGCGTCTACTCATATGTCTATTTAATGCTCTTAAGTAGTAATTCTGCCCTTATTTATCCCACTGTTTTTTTGACTCGTATATGTGTCCGTCGTCGTCTCGCCTATCTGCGGCACTTGCGCGTGCGTCTGATCACTTATGTATTTCTTGCGTGTGCCTGCGTCCAAGTGTGAGCGTAGGCTGTCGCACATCCGGTGACCTTCGATGGCTGGTTACTAGCGGATGTTGGCGTGTGTCTCGTTTTGGTCAACCTGCCTGATTGGACTTATTGTCATTTTCGGGCTTTCGGGTTGATTACGTGACGGCGATGCAAGTCCCCGCCCGACGGTGGCGGTCAGGCCTTGTAACGTCTACAGCGGATCATAAATATTTCTAATGATTATAACTAGTTATGATTAATATTATACCCCTTTGAGCTGATGTGCTGTAACACTGCTTTTCTTACATGATCGGTGAGCTCACAGGGAGAGACGGAAGTGAAGACAGATAAGCATATGACGAAGAGGACACGACGGGACCAAATACTATGGAGGAAGGAGTCGGCGGACAAAAGAAAAATACAAAAAAATTTAGTTCTAAGAGTAAAGGTCAAACAAACAACTTTTTTATGAAATGTAGTGCAGTAAAAAGTATGGCATTATGCTTTGGAATGTAGTGAAGTTAAAGTTTTCCAAAGAAAAACACTGATAAAATACAGACACTTGAAAAGTACTTTTACAGCAGAGTAAAAATACTTCACTATGTCCGCCTCTGCATCTAGGACACATATTTCCAGTGTTTTGCATACATAAACACACGCACGTTTGTTTGTTTGTTTATATACATATATATATATAGTGTGTCTGTGTTTATATGGCATGAACTGTCAAATAGAAACTTTGTATGGGCAGAGCAGGTCATAGAGAAGTAGTAATGATTTTGACATTGTACATAACTGGATTAAACTGTACGTAACTGTAAAAATGTGTTGCTAAGTTTTTTTGGAAATGATGTGCTACACAAATAAATTTGATTATGACTTAAATGTGATTCCCATTTTAGAATGAGATCCCAGACTGCGCACTGTTTACCACTATGACTTTTGGTAGTGCTAAAACGGAAGACACTGCATAGGCGACGGGAGCCGCAGAGGGGCTGGCCTGCGCAACGGGAGCAGGGGAATATTGCTGCCCGAGCTGGCAGTGAGGCAAGAGCAAGGCCGCGACAATAGCGACGGCCCCTCAACACGCAGGGCGTTCTCGAAGATTGAAGAGACGTCCTTCCGATGTACAAATGGACGGGGGATTACGCTAGGGCGCTGGCTTCAAGCGGGCGGAATGCAAGCAAACTGCTGGCATAACGCCAGAGCACCTCGGCCGAGTAAGCCGCATCAGCATGTGTTTGAGCGGGTAGATGCAAAGCACGATACAATAAGGATAACCATACCTGACTCTTTAGTGAACTGAATGAAGCCCTCCCAAGAGATAAAGGGGTCAGACCTCATGTGAACGTGGTTCCGAGCAGAGAAGGGCGAATCACTGCCACCCCGTCACGTTTAACAGATATACGCTGAAGAGCTGACCGACGAACACAGTCAAGCCCTTACGTCTGAGCTCTACAAATGCGCATGGTCTCCACATCCAGCATGGCAATGCACCCAAGCCTTGGGGGCCTAGGGGTACGAGAACAAACGGGCCGAAAAACGCGCTAGGCAAGCCTTTACTTCGCAGCCTGACGGGTCGGCAGCAGCATGCCCGTTGGTTTCGTTCCGGGAAAGTTCCCCAGCAAAGAGACGTTTCCACAAAGTTTAGGAGCCAGCCCAGATGACAGATGGAGCTAGCTCCAGGGTCATGCCATCTGAAGTGTTGCGCCACTGCCTAGATCTTGAACTGACAAAGTGCCGATCTAGTACGATATGCAAATTTCTGTCATACCTAGCTGACTCTCAAACGCCAAGTTTCTGTCTCAGGGAAAAACTTTGAGCTTACAGAAGCACAGCGCATACTATGCCCAAGTCGGGCAAACCCAACGGTGCTGTCGGCACAAGTTATGCCAGCTCCCCACGATGATACGCTTTGGTAACTCTTGGCAGCCACAGGCGGAGTGCCACCAGAATGAATTACCTCCGTCCCGGCGCTCCGAGTTCGTGGACCCCGTCGAGGCAACTAGATCTCTGCTCTACGCACACTCACAAATAGAAAAGAACATTGTCATCCCGTGTGCCTCTCTGTTCTTGCCTCGCCAGGTGTGCCGCTTTTCGAGAGGTGCCCCCCGTATGGTGAGACGTGTTCAGTTCCAGGGCATTTGCCATAGAGCCTACTTGTCTGAAGCATTGGGGCGAGTGGCGCAATTACATGTGTTAGAATGCCAATTGGCACAGACAGCAAATGACTTCTGACGATAAACAAATCCACTAATACTCCATGCGTGGATCTTTACGACACACCGGAATAAGTAAAGATCGCGCACAAAAATCAGTCCCGCCACAAGAAAAATAGGTATAACTGACCTACGTGCAAACTTTTCAGTGGCTAAGTGGTCAGCTAATATTAATGCTGTACACCATCAAACCAGCGCATAAAGAAGACTCGAAGGACAGTAATAATAGGTGTTCTAACCACTTGCAGTGTCTATGATACATTTTTCTAACTGAATTAATGAGTTCGTCCAATAGTATCGGACATATAAGCCTAGAACTATACTAGTAACAACATTTACAACTGTTGCCACTGGTCTTGGGTGTCTGGCGGTTGACCAAGTTATAGGGGAGAGCTTGTCGCAGGGCAAAACAGTACAGAATTTTCTAATGCGGCCAAAGCTCTTTCCCATGAATCCTCATCTTCAGTTGCCTGTCTATGAGCACTAGTGTGACGTTGGACAGAGGATGACACCTTCCTCTGTGTTCCTTTGAAAGTACACGGCGTTTGTGATAAGGCTTCCAACACAGAAGAAGCCCACGGGTAACCTGGCGATTGAGTTCTGAGCTGCGAAGCCCCTTGGGCAGGTACAGAAAATACTCAGGGTAAACTAAATACCCTCTGTCAGCCATCTGGCGGGACCACGAGAATGTCTCATTATCGCTACAACCCGAGCAGGTCCAAGTTAAACCAGAGCCGAGCAAGTTGTTGGTGATTGTTTGGTGTCCATGAGCGTTCCGTCCACCCAACGACTTGGAAACAGGGAAATGTGAGAGTCGACCCTTGTTGGCACTAGACATGGCCAGGAACGACGCCAGGGAATGCCGAATTGATGGTGGGTGAGGAAGCTTAGACAGTAGTTAGGGAGTAAAGGGATCGAGCTGATCACCGACCCGGAGTGGCAGCAGAGGTGGAGCCCATGTTGTGTTTGCTGTCTATGATACACCTCACTGCATTGAAAGGGGGGGCTTCTGAACAGGGTAGGAAGATTCTTTTTAATTTCTTCCCTTGAAGGCCAATGAATTAGAGAGGTGAAATGCTGTGCCATGATGTTCAACAAGTCATGAAATATGGCAGAGATTGTTGCAATGAAACCTGAAGGCAAGATCTTTATGAGTGAGGCCAAGTCTCAGTTTCATTAAGACTAAGTAAAACTGGATAGCTGTTGGAGGGCACAGTGTTCTCGGACTCCAAGCAGTTGTGAGATATGTCAGAAGTGCGAAGAAGACTTTGGATGAGCGAAGGCCAGTGTAGAAGTGAATGATTTGATCATCCTTTAAATCCACATCGGATTTCAGTTGTTTCCTCTCACAGGTGAGTGTTTGAACCTTTTTGTAAGATGTGTTCAGTTTCTCCATGTCTTCAATATCCCTCATAGCGAGATCTGTTCCAACACACATATCACTGTAAGACTTAACTTCCGTTACATCTGTGTCCATGTCCTCTACTTCCTCCACAGTGTTCATCTAATATACCTCTGATATCGGTCCATTTTTCTGGAGGGGTCAGGTCTGTATGGAAGCTTTGATGGAATGTAGTCTGGACTTAGAGGGTCATCTGATGGCTTGCCTAAAGACAAAAGTAGAAAAACATTATTGGGATAAGCTATAAGCTTTCCTTTCACACATCACTGGTTGAAGATACACTGCAAAAAAAAATTCTTATTTAGTGTTTTTGTCTTTCTTCTAGTCCAAATATCCAAAAAAAAAATTTAATCAAGAAGCATTTACTTAACAAGTAAAAAGTATTGTCTTGTTTTCAGAAAAAACAATTCGAAACAAACAAAATAATCTGCCAATGGTGTAAGAAAAATTATATTATTCCCGAAAACAAGGTTATTTTTCTTACCCCATTAGTAGATCATTTTGCTTGTTTTAAGGAAAAACAAATTTTTTTCAGACAAGACAATACTTTTTAAATAAATGCTTCTTGATTTAGGATTTAAAAACCAATATATTTAGGACTAGAAACAAAGCAAAAATACCAAGTAAGAAAAGCACTTTATGCAGTGTAGATTATGAACATTATGAGCAAATGCAAAGAGCATTTTGGTGAATGATGAAAACAAGATGAAAAAAAAAACATTTAATTGTATTAACACTTAATTTCATGCTAGCAGTTGAGTGGTCTCAATTTGTAGATATTCAATTGTTATCTACAAATAAACTAACTAGCTACCAGTATGACCACTGCAACCACCCTGTAACACTTTTAAAAGGGTCTTAAATTAGTAAATATTTAAGGTATCGTGAACAAACAATTAACATTTTACTGCATTTATTGACGTTAATTTATATAAAAATGTACTAAAGTTAATAAAGAACCGTATTGCTTGTTTGTGGAATAGGTAATAATCGAGTTTTAAACATGAAAACGTTCTAGTAATTAAAAACATAGGCTTATATATTTTTTTTATTTAAGAATATTTCTTCAATATTTATTTAAATATTATTTAACTAATCCAGGTTAGTTAGGTTAAATGTAAAAAATAATACTGTTATTGTTACATTACTGCATGATGGAATTAACATTAACAAAGTTTAATAAATGAAGGGAAAAATTTTTGTTTACCATTCTCTTTTGTGAAATAATGCAGTTAGCTAATGTTACACAATTGTTTTGTTTTTATAAAGTGTTACGCATTGCATCTGTCAGCTGAATAGATAGCTAGACAACTGATGTAAACTACTACTTTCCTAATTACAGCCCACAGAATATTTAGAAATGAAAACGGAAATAAACCCTAGCTTTTTACAATCAAACGTATCAAAACGCTAGCTATCTACTTATGAAAACAATGACAGAGCCACAATGCTAACTCAAATTTAGATTCAACATACTTAACTAGTGAACATATAGGAATACAAATTAATCCAGTAATAACAATTCACCTTCAAAAACGTCGTTTACTTACCAGATATAAAATGTGTGCTACATATCCTTGAGTTTTCAGGATCCTGCTCTGACAGTCTGGTCTGTCCTGTCTTTGTTTAATGTGTCTTTGTTTATTTTATGCCTGAGCACATGGCTGTGTCTTTGTTTGTGTTGGCCATGTGCTCCTCTTGTCCTGCCTCCCCGTTTTCAATCACCATGCCCCCTTGTTTAGTCCTTGTCTGTCCAATTGTGTTCACCTGATCCTCATGTGCTCTGATCCTTTTATATTGTGCTCATTTCCCTCTGGTCTTTGTTGGTTCGTTTTGTGTGTGCATTCGCCGTGCTATTGTCTTGTTAGAGCTTACTATTTAGTATATTGCAGCCAATCTAGTTTCCCTCTTGTTAGTTCTGGTTTTTGTTCCTGTGTTTAGTCTATAGTCTAGTTACAGTCCTAGTGGTTTAGTTTTATTTTAGTTCCTGAACCTATTGATTTTGTCCCGTTTTTATTTCTTTCTAGTTCAGCAAGGTTGCTGTCTTGTTTTCATATTTTGTTTGTAGTTAGTCATTTTTTTTCCCTATTGTTATCGTTTTGTTTTCATAAGTTCCAGTTTTTTTTATTTCTAGTATTTATTTTATTATTTGTTTTTCCTTCCAGTTTTTTATATCCCTGTAGTCATAGTTTTGCAAGTTTCTATTTTTGATCTGTGTCTATCTCTTGTCTCTCCTGTTGTCTTGTCTTTGAGTGTCTGTCGAGTTGGTTCCTGCCCTGCTTCCTGAGTCCTCCCTGGTCGCTGATTCTTCTGACCTGGCAGATGTTTTGGTGCTTCAAGAGTTACCATCCCCAGGGCCAAGCCTGTGGTTCCTTGAGTTGCTACCCAGAGGTGGGGGCAAGTCACACATGTTCAAGTCTCAAGTCCCTACCATCAAGTCTCAAGCAAGTCACAGTACAAACCAATCAAGCAAATCAAGTCAGTGGCTCACCTCAAGCAAGTCAAGTCAAGTCAAGTCAAGTCAAGTCAAATCAAAGTATCAAACAGGAACAAATATTTTTTTGCCACACGACCTTATTCATTTTTCCTCAGAAATTAACTTAATAATAAATTTTAAATACTACTGTTTTAAATATAAAATTTTGACTATAGGCAAAATACTACTTTGTATACCGCTAAAGTCTGTAATTGAGAAAATATTGATAAAAATACAAGATGAAAAATATGTATCTCATATTTATGTTATATAGAGTTTGACCATCCTAGGAGACAGATAATATTTAACAGATGTTGGAAAATAATTTTGCACTAAATTTATCCAGCGAAGACTGGGATTCAGTCAATAATATGCAATGCTGACTACAAATCACTCCTTATATCAGAAATAAAAAGGACTCTCAATTTTCATCGAATATAGACACCCTATTTGGATTGTTTCTTTCACTTTGCATGACATTGTTCTTGAAAACTATTGTCATAGCTCAAAACAAGAAGCCTATTGCTGTTAATGTACATGTATCTTCCCCTGTAACTTATTGATTTCTTTGATTTTATAATAAGAACTAAATTGACAGCTATGCATTTAAGGTTATGATAGGCCTACTCTATGGCATCAAAGCCACCAGTAAGTGGTGGCAAATCACTGCTCTATCACAGAAGCGTTCATTGAACTGATTAATTCTAAACAGTTGATTCGTTCATGAACAAGAAAGAATGGACCACTGAATTACTCAACCGGTTCCTTCAAATCCCTGTATTCGTTCAGTATTGCTTAGAGACGCACGTAACTCTTAAGCTGTGGGCTTAACAGAACTGGCAGCCTCGCTGAAAATATTACTAAATATCGTATGTTATAAATATAAAAACTCATACTAGGGCCATTTTGACAACATATCTTGGATTTTGGGTGCAAGAGAAACATCACTAATCGATAAAACACTGTAGTTTCCGTGGTACAATTCCATATATTGATTTACAAGGATGGATGCTTAACACTAAAGCACTGTTGAGAGGCAAACGCCAGCGAATTTAAAGTTTGACATTATGTTAATTAATTCAAACAATGAGTTAATCACTTTAATTAAGAAAGAAGTTAAGCTGAATTTTAAGACAATGTGCGCGTTATTTCAGGAACGATAGACACAGCTTCCATATCTTTCTTTTTGAAGTGGTGACATCATGGCTTTGTAAATGCATACAGCAAATGCATACAGTTTCGAAGTGTTTATCCAAACACCTCGGGAGATTCTCTTGCTCCCTGTATTTGGCGCGCTGTGTTCCTGACTGTGCTCGTGCAGTGTCATGAACTGCGCAGACTCGGATCACTTCTGCCACTGGTTCAGTGGCTTGCGTTTTGTTTACCAAATTATGTCGCAATGATTTATAATAATAATTAGTTGTTATAAAGTCACTTCGTGCCGAGTCATGAAGGTCAAATCAAGTCAAGTCTCAAGTCACTGGATCTCAAGTCCAAGTCAAGTCATTTTCTTTATTTAGTCAAGCAAGTCACAAGTCCTTCAATTTGCGACTCGAGTCAAGTCATGTGACTCGAGTCCCCCACCTCTGCTGCTACCTAGTCCCCTTTTGCCACCGAGTCTGGTGCTACCCCCGTCCCCGACCAGCCCGTTCTCCTGTCGTGTGCCCTGCCTTATTGTGTGGACTGTCTTCCTGCCTCATCCTTTTGTGCTCTAATTTTGTAAATAAACTGTTTCCCCTGTCCATTCTGCATTTGGGTCCTCCCTTGACAAACCGTGACACGAGTTGCTAGTCTGTATCCAGCCTTCTCTCCTGCAATCCAAGCCTCACGTTGTGTTTTGTTTTTTGGAAATCTAAACACTTTAATTTCCGACAGCAAGTTAGTTCCTGGCATGAGAGAGCATCCAACCACCGAACAACATGGTCCTAGTTTTAATTTTGACATTTTTAATCGCAAGAATAAATAAACTGTTGCAATATCACTGTGTATAAACCGTCTCCCGCCAATGTTTTTACTGATCCTTGGATGTTTCTGGTTAGTCGACGCACACAAAGACGTCACTTCCTTTACGTGAACGAATAGCCGTTGAAATGGTCTATAGTGTAGTAGGGACTATAAATAGATGCTGAGGCTGAGATTGGTCTTGTTCAGTGTAGTATTCCCTGTACAGTGACTGGCACGTAGTACACAATGTAGGCGATAGGGAACAATTCAGAAAGTGTAAATATGCTTTCGATTGGGGCAAATGAGGTCTGGTTTAACATTGTGTCCCGCGAACCGCGGCAGCGCGCACAGTCTGATCCGAACATTGACAGCAGTCATGCCATCTGCGCTTCGGAGAAATGCGGTCACGCCATCTACGCTGAAAAATCTGTTGCGCGTCTACATGGCATTGTGTGGTAGTGATAGCCATAAAGCTTCGAAACTTCTGCAAATAATTGTTTTTAAAGAGTGTGGGTCTGAGCTCGTATCAAACTGAAACCACAGTCAGTTAATCAATGATAATAATAGGCTAATTAAAAACACTCTATACAGGCACTTCTTATGTAATGGTATTTTATTGTTTAATTGTATTTAAAGTATTAAATGTTCAATAAAACATTTGCAATGGGTTTGTAAAATGTTTTTGTAAAATGATTTATGCATGTTTTGGCCTGAGACACTTGATGTTGGAATTGAATTTTAAAAATTAATAAAAAAATTAATTATTATTAACAAATTCTTGTTCTACATCTCCCCAAGTGCCACTGTGGTGATTGTCATTTTACTTTACTGTGTCAATTTTTAAATAATTGCTTACCAAAGTCCTGACCAATGCTATTTACGTTGCTATAGAGACATGTTTTAAAAATTCATAAAAAGGTCAAATCAAATTGTTTTCTGCAAACTCCACCAGATTATTGTTCTTCACCTCTTCAAGTACCTCTGTGGTGATTGTCATGTTACTTTACTGTATCATTTTTTAATAATTGCTTACCAAAGTCGTGACCAATGCTATTTATGTTGCTATACAGACATATTTTAAAAATTTATTAAAAAAAGGAAATCAAATTGTTTTCTGCAATCTCCACAAGACACTTGATCTACATGTCCCCAAGTACCACTGTGGTGATTGCCATGTTACTTTACTGTATAATTTTTTAATAATTGCTTACCAAAGTCCTGACCAATGCTGACCAATGCTATTTACGTTGCTATACAGACACATTTTTAAAAAATCATAAACAAAAGGAAATCAAATTGTTTTCTGCAAACTGCAACATATTCTTGTTCTACATCTCCCCAGGTACCACTATGGTGATTGTCATGTTACTTTACTGTATAATTATTTAATAATTGCTTACCAAAGTCGTGACCAATGCTATTTACATTGCTATACAGACATAATTTTAAAATTCATAAAAAGGTAAAATCAAACTGTTTTCTGCAAACTCCACCAGATTCTTGTTCTACATCTCCCCAGGTACCACTGTGGTGATTGTCATGGTACTTTACTGTATAATTTATTAATAATTCCTTACCAAATTCCTGACCAATGCAATTTACGTTGCTATACGAACACATTTTAAAAATTCATAAAAAGAAAATCAAATTGTTTTCTGCAAACTCCACCAGATTCTTGTTCTACATCTCCCCAGGTACCACTGTGGTGATTGTCATGTTACTTTACTGCATCATTTACTAATAATTGCTTACCAAAGTCCTGACCAATGCAATTTACTTTGCTATATGGACACATTTTAAAAATTCATAAAAAAGTAAAATCAAATTGTTTTCTGCATACTCCACCAGATTCTTGTTCTACATCTCCCTAAGTACCTCTGTGGTGATTGTCATGTTACTTTACTGTATCATTTTTTTAAATAATTGATTACCAAAGTCCTGACCAATGCTATCTACTACCTCACTGTAAAGACATTTCAAAAATTCATGAAAAGGTAAAATCAAATTGCTTTCTGCAAACTTGCTGGCCGTACCTGGGTTCTAGATCCCCAGTACCACGTGTTAATTGTCAGGTACACTTTTACTGTATAATCTTTTTAAATAATTGCTTACAAAATTCATGGCCAATGCAATTTACGTTGCTATACAGACATTTAAAAAAAATTAATAAAAAGGTCCAATCAAATTTTTATCTGCAAACTCCACCAGAGTCTTGCTCTACATCTCCCCAAGTACCACTGTGGTGATTGTCATGTAACTTTACTGTCTCATTTTTTAATAATTGCTTTCCATTATCATGACCAATGCTATTTAAGTTGCTATACAGATATTTAAAAAATTCATAAAAAGATCAAATCAAATTGTTTTCTGCAAACTCCACCAAATTCTTGTTCTTCACCTCCCCAAGTACGACTGTGGTGATTTTCATGTTGCTGTACTGTTTCATTCTTAAATAACCACATGCCAAAATCATGACCAATACTACTTGCCTCACTATTTCGACATACAAACTAACCTGTAGACTTTTATATACTTTTGGCTGGCTTTGGGATAACCATGAGGTTTGGATATTGTTTATTTTACATTATGTTTGGCTTAGTGAAGGTTTTGGTAATTCTCATCCTGCCTTGTGTGTGCGGTTTCTCTGTCTTGGCAAACAACATGCACATGTCATAACTTAAAGCTGAATGTTTACAAATATGTATATGCTAATTTGAATAAACATTTATGTAGCCTATTCCAATATAATATTTTATCTGGTCTTCCAGATACAACTTTCAGTGTTGTGATGTACTGTAAAATGTCCATATAACTGTACTTTTCCATTATCACTAATCTTATGTCATTGTCACTATCCAGCAAGATCACCACTGTCACAAAGGTATTACTGTTAGTAGTGGTTGTAGTACTAATTTGTATATTGTGGCACATATCTTCATTATGGTTACTGGTAGAATTTCTCAACAATCAGTTCAATCAAGTCATTCCAGTATTCCATCCAAAAGGTTATATGGAATCATTCTCATTCCAGAAGGATTTTATTTTTATTTTCCAGTGCAAATGTATTGAATATTAACCCATTGTTAAATTTTTTAAAACTAATGAACATTTATTGCACAAATTAAGTTTTAAAACTTAAACGTGGAACTGAACGTGGCAGGATTGTTGAGCTGCACAAGCAAGGCTTCTCGCAATGCGTTATGGGACAAAAACAGTCAAGTGGAAATATATATATAAGATCATATAGAAGTACCTGTACAAATATATATATATAGATCAAGATCACAGGACTCAGAGAACTTAAAAAAACCAATTATATATATATATTATATATATATATACATTGGTACGGAAAGTATTCAGACCCCCTTAAATTTCACTCTTTGTTATATTGTAGCCATTTGCTAAAATCATTTTAAGTTATTTTTTTTCCTCATTAAAGTACACACAGCACCCCATATTGACAGAAAAAACACAGAATTGTTGACATTTTTTTGCAGATTTATTAAAAAAGAAAAAACTGAAATATCACATGGTCCTAAGTATTTCAGACCCTTTTCTCATTATTTAGTAGAATCACCCTTTTGATCTAATACAGCCATTAGTCTTTTTGGGAAAGATGCAACAATTTTTTCACACCTGGATTTGGGGATCCTCTCCATTCCTCCTTGCAGATCCTCTCCAGTTCTGTCAGTTTGGATGGTAAACGTTGGTGGACATCCATTTTTAGGTCTCTCCAGAGATGCACAATTGGGTTTAAGTCAGGGCTCGGGCTGGGCCATTCAAGAACAGTCACAGAGTTTTTGTGAAGCCACTCCTTCGGTATTTTAGCTGTGTGCTTAGGGTTATTGTCTTGTTGGAAGGTAATCCTTCGGCCCAGTCTGAGTTCCTGAGCACTCTGGAGAAGGTTTTTTCGTCCAGGATATCCCTGTACTTAGCCACATTCATCTTTCCCTCGATTGCAACCACTCGTCCTGTCCCTGCAGCTGAAAAAAAAAAACACAGCATGATGCTGCCACCACCATGATTAACTGTTGGGACTGTATTGGACAGGTGATTGAGCAGTGCCTGGTTTTCTCCACACAAAAAGCCAAAAAGTTCTATCTTGGTCTCATAAGACCAGAGAATCTTATTTCTCACCATCCTGGAGTCCTTTCAGTGTTTTTTTTAGGCAAACTCCCTGCTGGCTTATCTGAAGGACATTACTGGACCCTTGCTTGATCCTCTTCAGTTTGCCTACAGAGCCAACAGGTCTGTGGACGATGCAGTAAACATTGGACTGCATTATGTTCTGCAACATCTAGAAAGACCAGGGACTTATGTGATGATCCTGTTTGTGGACTTCAGCTCGGTTTTTAACACTATCATCCCAAACCTCCTCCAGTCCAAATGAACCCAGCTCTCTTTGCCCACCTCTGTCTGTCAGTGGATCAGCAGCTTCCTGACAGACAGGTAGCAGCTAGTGAGGCTGGGAAAATACTCATCCAGCACCCTTACGATCAGCACTGGAGCTCCTCAGGTTTGTGTTCTCTCTCCACTGCTCTTCTCCATGTACACCAACGACTGCACCTCTAAAGACCCCTGTCAAGCTCCTGAAGTTTGCAGATTACACCACACTCATCGGCCTCATTCAGAACAGTGACGAGTCTGCTTACAGACAGAAGGTCGAGCAACTGGCTGTCTGGTGCAGTCTCAACAACCTGTAGCTCAACACACTCTCAAAACTGTGGAGATGATAGTGGACTTCAGGAGGAATCCCCCTGATCTCCCTCCACTCACCATCATGGACAGTACTGTGGCTGCAGTGGAGTCATTCAGTTTCCTGGGCACCACAATCTCTCAAGACCTGAAGTGGGACACTCACATTGACTCCATTGTGAAAAGGCCCACAGAGGTTGTACTTCCTTCGCCAGCTGAGGAAGTTCAACCTGCCTCAAGAGCTGCTGAAACAGTTCTACTCCGCCATCATTGAATCCATCCTCTGCACTTCAATAACTGTCTGTTTCAGCTCAGCTACCAAATCTGACCTCAGAAGACTACAGAGGGTAGTCCGGACTGCTGAGCGAATCTTTGGTACAACCCTCCCTTCTCTCCAAGACCTGTACTTATCCAGAGTGAGCAAAAGGGCTGCCAAAATCACTCTGCACCCCTCACATCCAGCACACTCACTCTTTTAACTGTTGCCACCTGGTTGACGCTACAGAGCACTAAGCACCAGAACGACCAGACACAGGAAAAGTTTCTTCCCTCAGGCAATCCATCTCACGAACACTTGACAATAACCATGGAACACACACTATTTATTCACTCATAAACCTATTTATCTAACACACATACTCAGTCCACACCTCAAATTTGCACATATACAGTACCTGTACCAAACAAAATATATATATATCTATATATGATATATCCCTTGTATTATACCTGTACATACAATTGTCAATTTATATTTTTATTCCTTATTTATTTGTTCTATTTTTATTTTTATTATCTGTTTTTTGTTCTGTCACTGTCATCCTGTTACACTGTGGAAGCTTCTGTAACGAAAACAAATTCCTCGTATGTGTAAACATAACTGGCAATAAAGCTCATGCTGATTGTTTTCATGTGTCTTGCACTGAGGAGAGTTTTCTGTCGGGCCACTCTGCCATAAAGCTCCCACTGGTGGAGGGCTGCAGTGATGGTTGACTTTCCACAACTTTCTCCCATCTCCCGACTGCATCTCTGAGCTCAGCCACAGTGATCTTTGGGTTCTTCTTTACCTCTCTCACCAAGTCTCTTCTCCCCCGATAGCTCAGTTTTGGCCGGACGGCCAGCTCTAGGAAGTGTTCTGGTCATCCCAAATGTCTTCCATTTAAGGATTATGGAGGCCAATGTGCTTTTAGGAACCTTAAGTGCAGCAGAATTTTGTTTGTAACCTTGGCCAGATCTGTGCCTTGCCAATTCTGTCTCTGAGCTCTTCAGGCAATTCCTTTGACCTCATAATTCTCATTTACGCTGACATGCACTGTGAGCTGTAAGGACTTATATAGACAGGTGTGTGGCTTTCCCAAATCAAGTCCAATCAGTATAATCAAACACAGCTGGACTCAATTGAAGGTGTAGAACCATCTCAAGGATATGGACAGCACCTGAGTTAAATATATTGAGTGTCACAGCAAAGGGTCTGAATACTTAGGACCATGTGATATTTATTTCAGTTTTTCTTTTTTAATAAAATGTCAACAATTCTGTGTTTTTCAATATGGTGTGCTGTGTGTACATTGAGGAAAAAATTAACTTAAATGATTTTAGCCAATGGCTGCAATATAACAAAGAGTGAAAAATTTAAGGGGGTCTGACGTACTTTTTCCGTACCCACTGATATGTGTGTGTTTATGTTGTACACACAGTGTGTGCCAAATGTATTAAACACCATAATTTTCACCACTAAAATGGCTTTAAGTCGTTTTTTCTATCTTTTGTGTAGTGTCAGTAGGAAATATCGTTTACATTTCCACACATCTATTTCATTTTGCTATAATTGTAATAATCCATTGAAGTTTTTGTCTGCCAACTCCATGCTCCTCAGACAGAGATCTTATTCTGATCATCATCCATGCACTACATGAAGAAACAAACAACGTTAGACCAGACTAAAACTATTTGATTTTTTAATCTTCGGTAAGAATTTATATAATGTACGATATTACAACGTCAATGCATTGGTCAGAACTTGAAGCATTATAAAATGATCCTGTAAGTAACGTCTCGGTTACTTGGTGTACCCTCGTTCCCTGAAGGCGGGAACGAGTAGATGTTACGTCATCGTGCCTGCCAGAATTGGGATCTCGCCCGAGGAGCCCATCACCTTCGAGTGTTAACATAAACAAGCAATGCCAGTTGCTGTGCGTTGTCTTCGCACCTGCGCACCCTACCCCGCCCCGCCGGCGGGTATAAAGGATGAGCGCGTGCATAACGCACGCGGCGTTTTTGCGCTGAGGGCCGAGAGATATGCTCCCCGGCCGTACAGCGGTGTCCGCCTCTCCGAGCCGGCTCTCCCTATCTCTCCGATGCAGCAATCGACATCCTGTCATCCTCCTGTGCTCCGCAAAAGATCTGGACCCCGCCCTGTCCGAGGATCCAGCACACTCGTCCAGGAACACCAGGTGGTGCGACATGCTAAAGGAATGAGAGGCCCGCGGAGACGTAATCGACGGGGAAGCTCTCACCGTAACCTCAGGTCTCCCTGACCATGAACCGCAGTAGCCCTCCGAGAACCAGAGGAGCTGGAGCGGGGCATGGCAAGGGGGATACCACCCCGTTTAATGAGGAGGTATCTGGACCTCAATGTCGCGATGGTCATGTTCCCGCCCTGAGAACATGACTCACCATGAGCGCTGCTTCAGCGTGCTGTAAGCCCAGGCACGAGATGCAGCGATCATGACCATCAGATGAAGCCAGGAAACGACCACATCCAAAAACGCACGAGCGGGAAGCCATCTTTAAAAAAACGCCCGTCGCTCGTGAAGCTCTTTTAAAAATAGCTCTTTTAGAATTTTTGGAAAATACTCTTTAAGAGAGAGGGCTGAAGCGCCCAGGGGAGGTCGCGGAGAGACCGCAGAATGGAAGCTGCAGCACCCCGAGGTTTCTAGCAGCACTGGATGGCAACCCCCGCTGACACGCCGTAACACCAACGCCAGCCATTTTCTGAAC
>JADLZN010005795.1:0-144945 GCA_018155175.1 Sinocyclocheilus anophthalmus
AGCTGTTTACGCATACATTTTGTATCGTATAGGCTTTTCGTCCAGACGGATCTGGCGTTTTGGGTGAGTGAAACCGATATTTTTTGAAACCGTGTCCCAGAGTGGATAAATCTGAAAACTAAACCCTTGCGTTTTCGTGTGTTCAGCCAATCCGTGTATTTTGTGAAACGATGATGTCATCAGCCCACGTCTTGCCGCCTACTCAGACACTTCTATGTCACGTAACAGCAACACAAACATGAACAAACACTGAATGATTGTCTTCTTATTAACTAACATTAACACAGATTAATAAATGTAATGTTCCATGCACTATATCCCTGTTGAAAAAACCAGCATATGGTGTTTAGGTATGTTTTGACGCTGGGATGCAGGTTTAAGCTGGTCCTTTGCTGGTAGCGGTCCCTTTCCTTGTTTCTGCTGGTCCTCGTTAATTGCCCAGCACAATGACCATTTTTTGTGCTTGCAAGGTTTATTCGCTAGGATCCCCAAGTCTCTTTTCATTTTTAGTGATCTCTGTGGCCGCAATTACAGCGACACATAACTAGTCTGGCAGTGATAGGCCTATACTAACATCTGTTTGTTCGCTTTTCGTGGTTTCGTGTCTGGACGCAATATTTCGTGAGACACGAGGAAAAAAAGATCGGACTATGGAAAGCTCCTGCTTCCATCCTGTGACGTAGCCTTATCACATTATGGCCAGAATTTACTAAAGGAAAGCGCACTTTCCAAACAGCGCCATAGGAACGTGGAATGTCTGTTTGGATTTACTGACAACGCGCCAAATGAAACAAGAAAAAAAAAACAGACTCAAGCTCTCATTTTCCTTCAATGACAAGCGCAATCACCAAGAGCAATCACACACATTTTATCGCCTGCTTTTAAGACATGCTTTTTTGGAATGAACTAATTGCACAAATACGAAATTTGACGAGCGTCACCCTAGTAAAATCCTTGACCTGATTAATTGAATAGTCTCACACCCCATAAAATTGCCAATCCTACAAAGGCATATTGATAGTACTAGCCTAAAAATAAACTGTTGTCCAGCGCACTTTCGTGGCAAATTATTTCCATGCACGTCTTTTTACGTAATCCTGCAGTAGGCCTACTGTTGTTTTACTGCCAAAAGAATTTTTGCGCGGGGCAAAGCTGTTAGTAACCTGGTCATTAGTTTTGAAGACATTTGACTAATCTGGAGTAACTAAGAAATTATTTTACAAACTGAAAAACTGATATATACCACATCTTCTAACAAATTTCACTGCTACCCTGAACAAAAAAACAACAACTGGGATTTCTTTAAAATGGGAATGAGTATGAAACTAAACATTTTGCTAGCTAGATACTGTTAGTATAAATAAATAAATAAACCAACCTCGAGGTCATCTTCCAAAATGGGTAGTCCCTTCATATACTGCTCCAAAACCTCCTTCATCCAGCATATGGCCAAGCATATCACCAATTTTTTAGGGACAAGAATCGATATCTTTTAAAAGATAAAGTATATGGCATTAAATGTCAGCAGTATCTTGCAGGATGATATCTTAAATTTCAAACTTTCAGATTCTTGTATAACTCACATTAAGGAGCTCATATTAATCATATTATATTAAGGAGCTCATATTAATTTTGACTAAAACACTGTAGCATTATTTGCTCCACTTTTGCTCTTTTTCCATCAGGACAGAAAAGAGAATGTCTAAATAGAAGAAGACATTACAATGGTGGTACTGCTTTACAGATATTGAATTAAGAGTGCGTGTTTTTTGGCAGTAAACTGACCCTCAATTCTCCAATTTGCTATTATTTTCCAAAGACACAAGCTCCTCTGTTGAACTAACTGGGGTTTAGAGGACATCACAGATGCGACAGTGCGACACAGATCAGGCTTGAGGTTGGAGGATGTCGACAAAGTGCCTGGAGTGGGGAGGATGTCAGTACTACAATCAGATGTAGAGCAGCAGACTGCAGCAGGATAGATGTTAGTGCTCCAATCAGACACAGAGCAGACTGGACCATGGAGGACATTAACATCGACCACAAGCTGGCTAGTGGGGAGGACTTCTGGGTCATTGGTACAAGGATCCTGATGATTCTGTATCTATTCAGTTAGAATGCCATGCTGTAGAGATAATTGAATGATATCAAACAAATGATTCTAGTTTTATTTAAATGTGGTGTTTTCCAATGCCTTTTGAAAACATCAGGAAGCTCAACCTATTGAAACTGGATTTTAGGTATGTTGGGTGGAATTGGCTTGGGAAAATGAGGAAAGACCAGTCGTGGGCTGTTTTATAGCTGGAGCATATTCGGATTGGATTGATCACTAAAATTGTGCATGTGTGGGCAGAATAGTAGTCACTGGGTGCTAGATGATTAAAAATACTTAATTACTTGGGCAAGTCACTTGGTGGCTGCGACAGTTTGCATGCCTGAATGGCTGGATGGCTTTATCAAAGCTAGCTAGTGTTCATGAATCATGAGCTTTTTTTCACCATGCAGGTAGGATCCTCTCAATGTTTGCACTTTATCATGTGAATACTGATGGGTGCTCCCTCTTGTGTTTGGCAAATAGTCTATGTTTCTCCCTTTTAAATCAACCTTTGATCACTCAGATTGACAGCTTTTGCATTTACCATTTGCCATAGAATAAAATTGTGCAACTGAAGATCAGCACTCATTCACCAGGATCTTATTATTTCTTTTTTATCTTCACATTTTCACATGTGCAAGTAGTTATTGTTCATGTATTTGAGTGATAATTGTATTGTATTATCATTTTTCTTCTTTTCCACAAAAAAGTCTCATTTTACTTGCACTCAGACCCCTCATATTATTTTAAACTTTTATTTTTATTTGAATTATTTTAAAGTTTTAAACCAATCCTTACATAAATTGTTTTTTTTTAATAATTTGATTTAGAAATACTACCACAAAGGGTTTGGTCCTCAGAAGGTATAAACCTGTTATATTGACAGCAAGTTTAGTATACATTTTCATTTCACCTATACTTTCTATTTAATCTAACAGTGAAATCAACATTTTCCTCAGGTATTTCATATTGAAGATGTCAGTTTTTCCTCTGAGGTCGGATTCAACCAGTGTGTATGTAATTTATGTTCTTTCTGATGTCTCCCATTTCTCACTTTCATTCAGAAACATCAAAATCAAATGTTCAATCGTAATCTCTGGAGCAACCTGGAAATAAAGAGAGAGATAGGAAACCAAAAATATGAAAGGCACATTTATTTGTACCACAGTACAAATCAAAATGGAGAAGAAAAATTGCTGAAAAAGCTTTCCAGCATATACATCAGAAACGTCTTTCACAGTGTCTGATTTTGTAATGTTAGTTTTACGATTGCAGAGGTATTCACTGTTTTGAATACATTATCATTTCAGCACAGCAACACAGGAGAGGCTAGGGCTAGTCGTCATATGGGCCTGTATATCAAAATCCTCCTAAATTACTATTTTTTTAATGTTACATGTTATATTTTGGCTGTTTCATGAATTATGTTTATACAAGCTACTATCGACTATATATTAACTATTATATCTACTATATATTTTTTCTTGGCCATTTACTGATGAAATATTAAATGGATTTTTTTGGTAAGATTTTAAACGATTTGTATGTATAGAAATTGGATAGAATGATTTTCAAAAATAAACCTCCCTAAGAAATATTTAATGGTGTAAAAAGTGTGACAACAAACCCCATTGTTCTCTGTATAGAAAATTAAACAATAGTTTCCTTTCTATGTTCTCAGTTGTGGGGCAGTTTGGTGTTTTAAATAAGGTAATTTTGATTAACTGCATCAATATCTATAGACAGCAAGAGACAAAAATAGACAAGTCTTTTGTAAGTTGACAGTGAATTAAAGGATGACAAAGGGTGGGAATGAACTGCGTCAAAAGACTAGTGAATTACCATCATTATTAATCATATATTATGTTCATAAGCCATTCAGTATAAAAAATGAGGTGTGTGACAGAATAAAGTAATACTTGCAATAAATTGAACTAAAAAAAAAAATGAACAAAGGAGAAGAGGTGGACTCTATCTTTACTGACAGTGAAAAATGTATCAACATTAAGTGACTAGATGATTAAAAATACTTAATTACTTAGGTAAGTCACTTGGTGGCTGTGACAGTTTGCATGCCTGAATGGCTGGATGGCTTTATCAAAGCTAGCTGGTGTTCTTGAATCCTGAGCATTTTTCACCAGGTAGGATCCTCTCAGTGTTAACACTTAATCATGTGAATACTGATGGGTGCACCCTCTTATGTTTGGCAAATAGTCAACCTTCCTCCCGTTTAAATCAACCTCTGTCCGTCAGTGTAAATAGCTGGCTAACAGCCCTGTGAATGTGGAAATTGAAGAGGGTTGTGTTTTGATTGAACATGTCCATCGCAATGACAAATAAATGCATCCAATGACTTATTACTTTTGTTCTCCACTAGAGAATATGTTTTCTGTCGAAAAAGCAGAATACTAAATATTGAGATTAAAGCCTTGAAATTTAAACTGTTTATTCCTCTGCAAACAAGTACATTTTTTGTGATGCTGTGAAATGGGTGGAAAATTAAACTTCAGAATATGTGAGAGGAATGATTTTATTGTGCTGTCTGATAGTTATTGCACTATTCAGTATTATATTCAATAATATGCAGTCAAAAATACATATTATAATTATATAATATAATAATATATATATATATAATAACATACATACAAACATACATATACATATATATTTCTGAACTGCACAGCCTTTGAAAAAACCAGAAGTATATCTGAAAAAGCCAGATGTAAAAAGCCCAAATACAATATAAAAGCATAAAAAATGATCATCCTAACCAGCTTTGCCAGCCCCACTAACCATCTTGTTTTTTTTTTATCTAAACCATAAAAATTTGAAAATGTCATTATAATTTTTGTTTAAGTTAAGTTTTCTTAAGTTACCACATTATACAGTCAGCTTGTCTCGTGTTATCTTTGTGAAACAAGCTTGAAACGTGTGGTACTGAGACAGAATTATTTTCTTATCTAAATATGCCAAGACCAGAAATGGTGAATAGTTCCATGTTCTTATGAACTTTGTGTCACTTTGCTCCTTGTTTTCTTCTTTATAATGCTGTCATTAGTTCGTAAACCTCCTTCATTCCCTTTCTCACAACTAACAAAGTCAGCTCCACATCCAGAAATATATTTTCGTGCGGCTCGACATTACTGAGACCAGATGAGTGAGTTTAGCTTTGAGAATGAAAACCAACCTGTTGGTTCCTCAGCATCCTCATGTCTGACTGCTTCTTCAATCTGCTGGTCCTCGCTCTCCTCCTTCATCCACGCCATCTGTGTGAGTGTGTGCCGGGGGATCTCAGCTGCTCCAGCGGGACCCTTCTGTGTCCGGACACGCTCATGCTAAAGAGGAGACTAATTAAGAGAAGGACCAATCAACCCAAACCACATCCCGAGTCCAGGAGTCAGTGCACTGTTAAAGCAGTCAGTCAACCTGATCAGCAAAACTAAACTAAACATATTCTGAGCTAGCATGACTAATGATCTGAAAACAACACAGAAAGCTCTTATTCAGATGTTTATGGTTTATATTTGGTATGTAATAGTTTGCCCCCTGCAGCGGGTTTGTAACGCGCTCATTGTTCTCGTGTGTCGGTGTTTGTGCTGCACTTGCACTGCTTCGAGCAGCAGGTGTCGCCCGCGGGTCAGACAGCTCCAGCACCTCGACACAACAAAGCTTTCTCTGTCGCTCCTCGATATACGAGCGATTCACGATATACCGTCTGTTAACTTACCCGTGCGCTTTATTCGGTTATACTAAATACAGTATTACAAAGTCACATTCAAGAACGATTCATTTCACATTGCTTGAAAAAAACAACAACTATAAAACTAACAGTACGGGTTGCATTGAATAAAACACTTAACATGTCCTACATTAGGAACAACGCACACTTTCTTCAGCCGATCTCAGAAACGCAGGAGCGCTGGCGCGGCATGATGACGCACAGGCAGGCACAACCACAATAAAAGTACCCCGTTGTCCAGACAGTAAAATTATTACACTACTAGAATCAGAATCAGAAAGAGCTTTGTTGCCAGGCATGTTTACACACACGAGGAATCTGTTTTGGTGACAGAAGCTCCACAGCACAGACAGAATGACACAATGTACAAAAAATATTAAAAAAAATACACAATATACAAATTAGGCCATAGATGATGTTTGTGTGTGCAGGTGTTGTGTACAAATGCAAGGAAATGTAAAAAGAGGTATGTTTGTTAAATAAATCAATGTATAAATAGTGTTGTGTATTACACGTTATGCCACGTTAACAGTTTCATGAGTACAATTGCCTGAAAAGAACCTTTCTTACCGTCCTGGCAATGTCGCCCAACCCCAGATTCGTCTTGTGCCCCCCCAAACATTCAGGCACAATAAAATTAATAAAATAATAACATTAAAAACACTTCATTATTATTTAGCGATCTAAATGAGGATCAGTCACTTATGTTCAAGGAACAAATTGACAATTCTGCCCATCTTACATTTTAATATAGCCAACAAAATCTTTATCTCTAATAAGAATACAAAGCTAACTGTAACTCCAAAGCCAACAAGCACACAACAGTGCATTACTGTTCCGTGCCTTTAAAATTTCTGCCATTTATTACAGATCACAATCACCTGCTTGCCTTAACCTCCTTATATATCCTATTTTTAATAACTGTAACATGAATTTTGTTTTTGTGTTGAGTTGTGTCTTCCCTTCACTAGCCTCACATTTGGCATTAACGACTCGATAGTTCCTTATCACATGAGGCCCGACCTTCTGAAATACGAAATTGCTGTGATTTGATGTTACTCTGGGCCATTGGTTGCTGTGATTGTTACTGGGCCATTGTGTGTTCTGTGATTGACTGATTTAACTGGGCCAGTGTGTGTTGTTAACTGGTCAGCTGGGCCACTGACTGGTTCTGTGATCAGTTAGCTGGTGCCAGTGGTGGTGCGTTGCATTTGGCCTCTGGGCCAGATGATGTGCGGTGACATTGGCACTGGGACCATTGGTGTAGCGGTGATCGATTAGGCGGGACCAGTGGTGCGTGATCGGTTAGTCTAGCTGGCCCGTTGAGGTGCGTGATTGGTGAGCTGGGCCAGTAGTGTGCGGGATTGGTACAGAACTGGGCCAGTGTGTGTTGTGATTGTTTAGCTGGGTCAGTGTGTGTTGTGATCAGTTAGCTGGGCCAGTTTGTGCTGTGATTGGTTAGCTGGGCCGTTGTGTGCTGTGATTGGTTTGCTGGGCCAGGGTGTGCTGTGATTGGTCAGCTGGGCCCGTGTGTGCTGTGATCGGTCAGCTGGGACAGTGTGTGCTGTGAATCAGATTAGCGGGCCGGGTGTGCGGTGGGCTCAGTTAGCTGGTCCATTGTGTGCCCGGATGATCAGTTACTGGGCCCATTGTTGCGTGATCAAGTTAGCTGGGCCAGTGTCTTAGCGGTGATATGGCCACTGGGCCAATTGGTGCGTGGATTGTATCAGCTCGGCCAGTGTAGTGCGTGATCAGTTAGTGGGACCAGTGTGTGCGGTTATTGTCAGGCTGGGGCCCGGGTGATCGGTGATTGGGCAGCTGGGCCAGTGTGTCTGACTGATTGTTACTGGGCATGTAGTGCGGTTATTGGTCACTGTCGGCCAGATGTGTAGCGAATTATCTAACAGTTTCGCTTGGGCCATTGATGTGCGGTGATCATCATAGCTGGGCCCGTGGGTGCGCAGAATGTCAGTTCTTAGACATGAGGCCAGTGGTCCGGTAGTGATATGGTACCGCTGGGCTCAGTGTGTGCTGTGATTGGTTAGCATGGGCACATGGTTTAGACAACAACACACACCAAAGGTGCGTTTAAATAATGCCACTTCTGTTGGTGGATTTACATAGACCTGACATTCCCTTGATGTTTAAACAAAAAAGTCAAGAAGCTCATTGGTCTTTTGCTTCCCATAGCCTCCATGGTTATTTCACTGAATTATCTCTCTGATTTTAAATGAATTTTTGTGTTATAATGAGGCAATAGACCAATCCTGGTGTCCTAGAGGGAGGAGACACTACTCAGCTACGCTGTCTCGGCTTAGTGTGGATATAGCCTTTGGAATCCTATGTGAGACACATGGAGGAACACTCCATTAAAGGGAAGCAAACAGATGGCAGTGATGTTTGCAAGCTGTAACAGAACAGGATCAGCATTTGCGGCAGTTCAAGCTCTCTGTCACCTTCCTATCTGCTTGGCCAGGGAAAGTGTGGAAGTATTCATACACCCAAAGAGAGGTAATCAGCTTCCGCACATGTGGGTCTGGCTCCCGGGAACAATGACAGAGGACGTGAGAATGAGCAGACCTTGAACCCGGAAGTCGATTGTAGTGGTAAACTTATGTTGTTAGTTAAAACAGTAGAATGTATAACAATGCTTATTGCCCTTAGTCGGCTTTCAAATGACTTGGCCGTGTTGTTTTCTGTTTGCATTTGCTACCTTGACAAGTGAATAAAATACAACTGTGAATAATGATTTTAATGGACTTTTAAGATCATAAAATGAATTAATATGTGGATTAATAGAATTCATTGCAGTTATCCTCGAAATTCACAGAGATACCCTCAAGATAATTTTAGTGCGTGACAATACGTTTTTACTAACTAAGCTTGAATTTTCAGGAGCATGAATGTATAATGCTTTCATTTGTATTATGTCATGAACACTTTTACCTATCTTACGAACCACTCCACTTGACGCACTTAAGCAAACAAACCTAAGGTAAGTATTTACCTATTTGCCGCTTATATCTTATTTCTATCTAATAGCCTATGTGCACCTGCATCAAGATCTCTGTCTGTTTACGATCCGATAGATTCATGTGACAAAACAGAAAATGCTGCTTCTCTTACTCTACCTTACCCAGATGACACTTCAGCAGTCAGATTTAGGTGCAGCTGTCACAGAACACGCCATAGCCAAGGCAAGATAACATTAAAAATCATGTGCATCAATCGCGGTGTCCAGTGGCTGTAAATAGTGAGAGCTCTTGAGGCAGGTGCAACGCTTTGGTGCCATGGGACGCAAACTCCATAACGGATTAAAACTGTTGAATAAAATATAAAGTAAGGTGAAAAATAAGTATAGATCTGCACTGTCTGTTTGCTTAAGTGCATCAAGTGGAGTGCAAACTGTAAAAGGTCTTGAGGTCTAGGTCATGACACACACTACTCTACACTCTTAAGAATAAAGGTGCTTCAAAAGGTTCTTCCAGCGATGCCATAGAAGAACCATTTTAAGTTCCACAAAGAACCATTCAGTCAAACGTTCATTAAAGAACCATCTCTTTCTTACCTTTTTGCAATCTGAAGAACCTTATTTCGCCACAAAGAATCTTTTGTGAAACAGAAAGGTTCTTCAGATGTTAAAGGTTCTTTATGGAACAATTTAGACAAAAAGGTTATTCTATGGCATCGTGCAGCACCTTTATTTTTAAGAGGGGTAATTACGGATTAAATGTGTAAGTGAGTGTAAACAGTGAGAGATTCTGAGACAGGTGAAAAGCGTTTGGTTAATGGTGAATATTGACCTATTGTGCGTACCTTTGTGGCTCCCGCTGTTAGCAGGGGATAATAGCTACATTTGGGGTAAAAAAGACATAACTATGTATTGTGCCAAGAAGGTTGCACAGTCTGTTCGTTCACACAGGTACGAAACTGACTGGTAGCTGCCTTTAGCGGAGCCTTTACCAATTACCTCCATTGATCAGAGCATTCGTCTCACCAACGGTTCCCTGGAGTGCTACGTCACCTCCCAACACCACAACACTCCCCTAGTATAAGTTGACCATGCCCTCTGACGAAATGATGTTAGCTTTCCATTAGACATCCAGAAATTCAAATGCTAAAGGAATTGCGTTTCCATTTGAGTTTTGGCAGGTTACATGCGTGATGCAGCGAGAGTGAAAAAGCAGACTGGTAATTGATATTGCTATTTAAATATGACAGGCTTGTAACTCCTAAGACATGGGAAATACATTTGCAAATGGACTTTGCTTTTTCATTTGAAACTTGGCAGTCACTGTGCGTTCGCGAAAATGCAAACGCTAATGCAGGATTTGCAATTACATTTGGATTATGTCACAATTTATGCATCCACATATTGAAAACGCAATTGAAAAAACAATTTGCAATCCATTTTGACAAGTATACCTTTAGCCAAAAGACTATCCTTCCCTATGTACTGTGTATATTTATTATGTATATATAATACACACACACATGCATGTATATATATTGAAAATATTTACATATATTTACAGGTATGTTTTTATTTATATATACAAAATAATCTCACACAATTATCACATACATCCATGTGCAAATCTGAGAAATGAAAGTTGTGAAAAGTTCACTTATTTCCAGTAATTCAACTCAAATTGTGAACCCCTCGTGTATTAATCAAATCAATGACAACCAGACTGAAGATAGTTTATAAGTCTTTTGGTTCGTTTAATTGTTTAAATACTATTTTGCTCCATTTAACAAAAACCACCCCAATTCACTAATCATCAACAAATTAGAATATGTTTACAATGGCCCAATCAGCTAATCACTCAAAACAAAAACGCTGCAAAGGTTTCTGATCCTCAAAATGTCTCTCCAGTTTGGTTCCTAGGCTACAACACAATCATGGGAAGATTGCTTTTTGAATGTAGTTTTGTGTAAGTATCTCATTGGAAACCAAGAGTCCTAGAGTCTGGAGGAAGGGTGGGGAAGCTCATAGCCCAATTTTCTTGAAGTCCAGTGTTAAGTTTCCACTGTCTGTGATGATTTGGGGTGCGATGTCATTTGCTGTTGTTGGTCCATTGTGTTTTTTTGAAAACCAACATCACTGCACCCGTTTACCAATAAATTTTGGAGCACTTCATGCTTTTTTCTGCTGACCAGCTTTTTGAAGATGCTTATTTAATTTTCCAGC
Organism: Sinocyclocheilus anophthalmus; assembly: GCA_018155175.1. Lineage (NCBI taxonomy): Eukaryota > Metazoa > Chordata > Actinopteri > Cypriniformes > Cyprinidae > Sinocyclocheilus > Sinocyclocheilus anophthalmus. The sequence continues at coordinate 11,032 of JADLZN010005795.1, forward strand.
AGGATTTGGCAGCTGCCCACACTGCCAAAAGCACCAAAAATTGGCTAAATGACCATGATGTTGGTGTGCTTAACTGGCCAGCAAACTCACCAGACCTGAACACCACATATAGAATCTATGGGGTATTGTCAAGAGGAAAATGAGGAACAAGTGACCAAAAAATGCAGATGAGCTGAAGCCCACTGTCAAAGAAACCTGGGCTTCCATACCACCACAGCAGTGCCACAAACTGATCACCTCCATGCCACGCCGAGGTGTAATTAATTGAGGCAGTAATTAAAGCAAAAGGAGCCCTGAGTATTGAGTACAGTAAATGAACATACTTTCCTTAAGGCCAACAATTCACTAAAAATGTTATTTTTATTGGTCTTATGAAGTATTCAAATTCGTTGAGATAGTGAATTGGTGGGTTTCTGTTAAATGTGAGCCAAAATCATCACAGTTAAAAGAACAAAAGACTTAAACTACTTCAGTCTGTGTGCAATTGAATTTATTTAATACACGAGTTTCACAATTGAGTTGAATTACTGCAATAAATGAACGTGTCTATCCATGACAGTCTAATTTCTTTGAGATGCACCTGATAACTTTGGTCACACATACAGTGACATAAATTTTATATAATGTTATTTCTCAGTGTTGAAACTGCGTATAGGTTTCTTAGATTGTCAAATAGTATATTCTACAATATAGTTGTAAGGAAACACTTAAGGCCCATGGCATGAAAAGTTCACTTTATGGGTTTTCTAAATTAACATGCTATTATCACCCTAGCAACTGACCTCCTAGGTCCCCACACAGTGAGCTAGAAATGCGATAGGTGTAAAACCGGCCTGGGTATCCGGCTTCGCCTTGACAAAATAAAGCTCGATGGCCCAATCTGGAATCTTTCCTTATGTCTTACATACGGAAAGGTTACCTCCCCTTGTCATCTGCTTTGTGTGGCCCGCCGAGATTTGGCCCGCCATATGAGAAAAGAGCTACTACCCCGCCTACACCGTTGCCCCCGCCTCTCTCCTCCTGATTAGCATTAAAGCTACAGACACAGAAATGGCACGTCATAAGGAAAGCTCATTGTGGGACTGGCTCGTAGTGGTTGAAATTCTGCACCAAGGCTGAATTTCTGGAAAGAGACTTCAGATACAGTACTATGGACCACTTAGGCCTATATAAAAGCAGCATGTCATGGGACCTTTAAGGCCATCTGATGTTACATTGTACATTTAGTCAAAACACCAATATCATCTGCTGAGCGCTGTCCCTTTTTTCCCGCAGCTTCAGTATTGTTTCAAGTTTAATAATTTGTCTTCATTTGTGGCTGTGACATCGCTACAAAAGATGATTAAGTTGTCCTTTTGAATGAGGATACTGAAGAGACTAGTGCACAGTGTAATTACATTGTGCCTTCTCTTTATAGCAGGACATATTTGATGTATCACACTGTAAAAAATGAGAAGGGGAAACTGGGTTTCTGTCACCCCTCATTGGCTGATGGTCTATTTCACACTGAATAGTTCTTACTCACTATACAAACTCAGGTGCATACGGACGGTTTCAGCTTATTATGACCAGACCTGAATTACTGTAGACGTGTGGAAAGTGGCCAGGCCTGTATAAGGAAATATTAAACCAAGTGGCATCTGCTTACAAATGCTACGCAAGCTTTCCCCAGAACTAATTTCACTTGTGCAGAGACATTTGTGCAGTGACTTTTAACTAGTCCCAAGGTGATTTTTAGTGGGTGTATGAAATCGTTTCCCCCTCAAGTTCCTAACTACAGGCATAGCTCATCACAATGTAAAAGTAATTTTTCCTAATAGGTTCCACTTTAAATATGGACAAGATCATTTCATCAAAGTGGTCTCAGTTAAATTAATATTTAATTAAATTCATTGAAACTTATTTTTTGCAGTTACACTATTGACTTAATACCCAATTTTATCAGATGTTGAATTCACTATTAATTCATTTATTTTCTGCAATCGTTTTGCTGCATGTCTGATGGCACTTTTATTAATTAATGATCACTATTATTAAATCAGTTGTGGATTACCTTTATAATTAGTCCATTTTTTTATGTAAAAAAATAAATATTTATTTATATTAATTATATCTTATATATCTCTTATATATATATATATATATATAATATATATATAACTATATAGATAGATAAAAATATTATATAGATATATTATCTCATCATAAATAACTAATTCTGTCATGAATCTTTTTACCTATTGGTATTTTTCATATATGATATTTACTAATAATAACATTTATTATAATATATATATCATATTATTCTGTATATTTTTTACAGTTAATTTTAACTAAGTAGTAATTTTTAGAGAATGGATGAAGTCTCTTTATAATTTGTTTTTCAAATTACTTTAGCCGTTGTATTTAGAAATTCTAGAATGTTTTACTAGTAATTTTTTATTGTAAACTTTAAGCTGCTTTGTTTTTTGGTTTTTTTGCTTGGAAAAATGTGCTTGTGCTATTCTTCATTAAAATACCATTTACTTTTTGATATTTTGTTATCTAATGCAAAATATTCATACTTTTTTATGTACCACAATATCCAAATCCTTTTCTAGGCTTAAACTTATTTTCTTCATAACTTCTTTTATTCATGGTTTTTGCATATAATAAAGTCTTCATCCAGACAGGTACTTCATTATTACTGCTGACACTGAGACTAACTTAAGGCTAGCAATGTCTTTGGATTGCAAACGCATTGATCATGAGACACAGAGGCCATTAGACCTACTTTGGTACCTACGGGCACATTACTGATGGCTAGTAGTGTTATTGGGTCCAATTTTCTGAACGCGACACACCAACAGCTAACAGATGATCAACTAGACACAAATTATTCTAGCAGTGAAGGCTGTACGCTTGCAGCGAACGCCTCAGAAGGTGAAGTCATTAACCTCAGTACTTGCCACTTGGGTCATGTTCAGCCTATTCTCTAGTAATCCCTAACATGACCAAAAAAAAATCTAAAATTAAATAAATGAGAGCCAGCGCAATAAAGGAGTATTTTCTCATCATCATCCGCACCATTACCCATCCATATTGAGATGGAGGAAGGAGGAACCGCACAACGGGTTTCGTGCATGTTGTGAGGTGTCTGGAAAATAGCTTAAGAGTCTACTCACCCCCAAGCATTAAAGGCTAATTCAGAAAATGACAGCCTTCATTTACCAACAGAACCTACAGAATAAACCTATACATGCTTGCCATCGGCAACTATCCGGAAGCCATGTCGAGCCTGCCTGACCTTGTTGGTTTGGCACTTGGGATAGAGGAATACGTTTGCATTGTGCAAATAATGAGAAAGAACACAGTGCAACATACCGAGTTCAAGTTCTGTCGCACAAGACTCTTAAAGTTCCACATCTAACTGTTAGGGCATCAAAGAAGCTGCATGTCTGTATAGCCGTGTTAGCCTAAGCATCACCTCTCTGCCTAAAACTAGAAGTTGACTTTCAATAACCATTTACTCCTGGGATTAAAGGTTAGTTCCCACCAAAAATGACAATTAGGCTGTTTTTATACTCACCCCCGAGCATCCTATTTCACACATTCCCCCGAACTGCTTCTGGTTACAACAGGAGCGCAAACTAGAGCCAGTGATTATTACGTTTTAAATATTGTTATTTTTCTTACAAAAACGCATCGGTTCGCTATAGAAGGCCTTTGTTCACCTCCCGGAGTCGTGTGAGACACTTTTTTTTTATGGACAGGGAGATTTTATTCAGTTTTATTGGCCCCTGAACACGTGACAACACCCTCGGAGTGGCATTAACAGCTATGAAAGAATCAGCACTTTTACCCTATCCTCCGACTAGAGATTCGTCTGAAAAAGAAGAAAGTCATATACACCAGGATCACTCTGTGGTGAGTAAAACGCACCGAATTTAAATTGTGCGTGAACACCCTAATTAAGTTGGCATTTATTGCTGTTGATTCCTTGACTGGGAGAGTCCCATGGATTCAATCTAATGTTATGTGAAATATCTCATCATTTACTTATGAACGTGAAGGAGACAACAAATAATACCTAGTGGCAGCACTTTCGTCCTACATGCTCTGATAGCAACAAACGAGTGCCCAAACAGGCTGGGTTATGATGTAGAATCAGAATTGGTAAGAGACATTGTAGTACACATACATTTATTTTATTTATTGTGTTTTTTCACCTATCATTTCCGCTAGTGTTTTCAATGTTTTCAAGATGTTTTTGTGATAAATCGAAAATTCAAAAGAACAACATTTATTTGAAATAGAAATCTTCTGTAACTTATAAATGGCTTTACGGTCACTTTTGATCAATTTAATTCTTCCATCCTTCTGAAACAAAATAAAAATAAATAAAATACATTTTTTTGCACTTTTATTTGTAAATCTTTCTAAAGTGGTGAAACTAGCTGAACACCAGTTTGGCCAGGCTGGGGAGAACAGCTAGACCTGCTTAACCCTGCTAAAACAAGCACACCAACTTAGACTGGTTTAAGCCGTTTTTTAATTTTAATTTTTTTTTCGAGCAGGGAGTCCTGGCAGTGCCAGCAGTTTAACAGAGAATTTCCATGGCCCAGATTCAAACACACTAAACAACAGATGCTGTTTTGCATCCATTTGCTGAAACTAAACGGTATTTTTAAATAAATGGCCTGATTTAGCACTTAATCAACTCCTGACAATAATTAAAGTAAAAGACTGGCTGATTAATGTGCACTGTGTATACTAATGATACTATAGTGTAGTGCTATGGGTCGTGCTAATAACCATAACCATAATTCCTAAACATAGTTTGTACAAATTATTAATGTAAAACCATAAAAAATGAATACGAAGATCACTTTCAAACAACTCAAAGTATTGTAGATATAATCAAGCTACAGTTCATACACCAATGTCATTGGGAAAGATATGATATGAATACCATTTTGTGAATGTATATGAACAGACAGAAAAGCAGACAGACGTCTAAAGTAAACAGAGATTACACAATCTGGATTGATGTAAGCAATGTCTCGTAAAAGCTCATTACAGTTTCTGCCTGGAGAGTTGGAGCATGTTGTGGGTGGAGCGCTAGAGGAATGAATGGAGGTTAGCCGTTTCGCCTGCACTGTCAAACGTCACCCTTCTGCTACCAACATGCATCATTGTGCCTGATATTAAGCATGGGAATCGATGGAAATGCGTCAAATGCGGACACACACACACTCGCCCCCTCAGTATGCCTTGAATCAAAGGCCTGTGTGACAAACGGAATCATTCAACAGCAGATATTAAAATATAATCAGGTCATTTGTTTGGCTTTTGAGGCAGAGCACTGGTGCATATCAAATAACAAGAGAAGCTTTGTCTTCTCATGAGACCCAGATGTGTTTTATTAATTGTTAGATTTTTATGTATCTGTCCATCCAAAAGCAAAACTATGCATATGGTTTAAGCTCTTGTTAAATATTTTCAAGTTGATTTTATTTGTAATGCTCTTTTCACAATTGTTTCAAAGCAGCTTTACAGAAAAACATGATGTTAATGTTATTATATCTTAAAATGTCAATAGCATTTAGCAGATTAGAGCTGGGCGAAACATTTTGCCACAATATAAATAATCAAGCTGTTGAGATTTCCTATATACTGTATGTTGTTTCACTTTACATGAGTTTACTGTATGTATGAGAATAAAGTTATGTATATTTCCCACTTTCTTATCAGATCAGAATCGCCAGGTATATATAATATATACATATATATACAGTATATATGTGTGTGTGTGTGTGTTGTGTATATATATATATATATATATATATATATATATCTATATATATATGTATGTATATATATTCCAACTTAATATAAAGCTCACGAAAAAATTAAAGCTAAGTCTATCAACTAATAATAAAGCTGAATATACTTATATATCTCCAATTTTGATTATAAAGTGCTTGTGTGCCATGATATAAAACCATCAGGCAGTTGAATATTTTGCATAATATATTTACACTTATACACGTGAGTTTACCTTTATTTAGGCTGATAAAGTTTGGCATATATACACAGTTGTATATAGAGCTTTATGATAATATAGTTTTTATGTTGTGATGATATAAAGGTTCAAGCTGTCGAGTGTTATTATATAGTTATATATAATATATGATGTTATTTTATGCAGAGTATATTGTAATGCTACTATATATAATCCAACTTATATAGAGAGCTATTATACAATAGTTTACTTTTCCCTACAATAATACTAATCAAGAAGTTATATATTATGCTATACTATGTATACATTATATCACTTTGTGATTAGACTATATTTGCAAATTAATTTAATATATTATCTATTATATAAGGGAACTGGGCGAATCATATACGGCCCTATATATAACACATATATATCCACTACTTGAAAATGTATATGTCCGGGGAATTCGATAATTGGGAATCAGCTCCAATAAGCAATTAAATTACATTAATTAATGTTTTATTTATTTATTTATTTTACTCTGGCTTTTAGTGTGGATTCATTTCCCAACTGTTGATCACACAGATTAAAAGGGTCATGTGATATAATTGGAGAAAAGAAAAAAATTATGCAGGAAAAAGAGTCATACCATTCACTGTTTTGTATTAGACAGATAAGCAGTTGTTTATGAATTGATGCTCTTACTATATATCCCTCAGTATATCATATTTTAACCATTCTCAGTGGTAGTTCCAGATCGCCTTGTCCCACCCACTACACCTCTCATACCTTCCCTGATTAACATATTATAAGTATGACCTCATGACGCCAATCTCTCACACACACACTATTTTGAGAGTTTTGCGTGGTATTTCTTGTAGACTTACAATTGCAAATACGGAATGACTGATTGAATGCAATGACTGAATGAATGAATGAATGATGGATGAATCCGACATAACATAAAAAGGCCATTCCTTATGGGCTCCCACAGCAACTGCTGCCTAGAGAAACCATAGACCTAGATCTAAAATAATGCTGTCATGAGGCCCCTGCCAATGCAAATTCAGTTTTTGCATGAATATAACTGAATGTATTTTGTCTGGGTTTAATTGAAGCTAGATAAATGATTTTCGCATTTAACACATACAGTCTGACAGATTTGCTCAGTGTGAGCCAACAGCTGCTGCTGCTGATATTGTTTGTGGAAATGCACAATAATTGAGAAATATGCACAGATACGTTCCAACAAACACTGATGTCTAGTTATTCATCATATTTCATTTATTGTCATTGGCAGACACTTTGAGTGGACAGGCTGTTGGAAGACCTGATCTTGTTACAAAAAAAAACCAAAAAAAAAAAAAAACTAAAAAAAAAAAAACATCTAAACCAATCTAAAAAGAAAAAAAAAAAAAAAAAAATCTATAAAGGCTTTCTGTACGGAAGTGCAACATAAGGATGTCACTGTGAACTTTGACGTAAGCAGGTCTGCTAACACAGACTAAACCACAAGCTAATGAGAATTCCCCAATGTGATTTATCATTGTAGTCCCAAACTCCTCAGGAAAGAAGTACAACAGCTGTCATGGGGTTGTAACCACATTCAAAAAGTCACACATATCGTAGACATTAGGTACGAATATGTACATTTAAAACTACTATTTCTATTCACTTTAATGTACTAATAATGACAATTTACGGCGGTACATATGTACAAGATCTTAACCTTCGATCTCTTGTACCTTAGGCCTACAATACCTTTGATTTTGATGGGTACTTTGAAAGTAAGCATTTCTTCCTTTCTTTCTTTAAACAAGAATTTTCACCCGAGCATTTACTATTGATAGTATAATGTGTGTTGGACACGATCATAAAAGATGCACTCCACCTTACAGTGTTTTATTAACGGTTATGCACCGTTTTCAGCAATCTGAGGAAATAACGCAGGTATATACTGCCCATTTCCGCAAATGCAGCCATAACACCAATCATATATCCATGAGCCACCATCAAGAGTGAGACCAGTAGCGGGTTCTCTCAGATTTCCTGCAAAATGCATCCTTCAGATCCGTGCTATTTTCCACTGATTCACATTTGCTGTCCACAAGCACACAATTGCCATGACACAACTGATGGTGACTGACCTAACATGGATAATTGTTGAATTAGCCCTGCGATTTACCACTGATATATCACATTGTTGTATCTATCCAACAATAATATCTCACAATTCTATTCCATCATTATATCCAATATTCTACTATTAATGCTTCTATGCATAACCCATTTATGTAGTATACGTTATCACCAGCTATGGGCTAACTGGCTTTGCTGAGACCTGGAATCAGAAACTTGACCACTTGGTAGTTTTATAAAGAATCACCAATTTGGTCCCTCAAATAATTCTCTTGCCACCTCTGAAAGAATTTTCTCATTTAACTTTCAAGTGTAAATAAACGTCCGGAAGTAAGAATCCTACACACATTCAAAATGTAGCCTCAATTACTTCAATTTCTTCAGAAATACAGATATTATTGGCATATGTCGAGGGGAATGTTTATCATACATCCTCTTAACCAATGAGGATCTGATAACATACCCATGTAGGCATCTTTGGCCAAGAACATGTGTAATTACAAATCACGCCACATGTACAAGAAAAAACATGGACAATTATGAATAACTTTTTGCGAAGAATGCTGACTGTCTTCCTGTTTTCATCACGGAACCTCCTTTACCCTTGTAGTCCTAACATTCATCTCCTTTGGGGACAGCAAACACAGAGAAGCTAATAGTAATCATTAATAAGACAAGCCAATACTTCCACACATAAACTACGACATATATTAACAACATAAAATCAACAGAGAGAGATGGCTACGTCGAAGGAGGAATTCCGAGAGAATCGTTTGTCATATGTCCGAAGGAGAGAGAGGAGAGAGAAAAAGAGGGTTAAGACCTGTCTGGACTCCACGAAAGACAGAGCGTTCTAACATTAGTACCCCCTCCACAATAAAAACATTGTATACAGCAATCCAATCCTATCTGCATTCATGAAATTGGCACTAAATATTCATCCTTCTAGCTATATTGAATATTTCCTGATTTTAAGGTTTCCTGCTCTACCACAACCAGAGGGTCTTTGCACTTGACGGAAGATTCTACTTTATTTGGCCCCTGCAACACTTTGTTTCTTCATCAGAACAGATTTGTAGATATTTAGCATTACATCACTTGCTAACCAAATGTATCCTTTGCAGTGAATGGGTGCCATCGGAATGAGTGTCCAAACAGCTGATAAAAAAAATCACTATAATCCACAAGTAATCCACACCAATCCAATCCATCAGTTAACGTTTTGTGAAGCTAAAAGCAGCATGTTTAAAAAAAATTAAATAAAAATCATTATGACGTTTTTTAACTTCAAACAATGGCTTCTAGTTAAAATATGAGTGCTCTATCCATTATATTGCTTTCTTCTCTCCGTGGAAAGAAGTCCTCTACGCCTGAATCAGACAAGAAATATGCCAGATCAAACACCATTCGACCAGTGACACAGTCCAAAAAAACCATTCTCAACCACTCAAGGATGTGCATATTGATGTGAGGGCCCACAGGGTACGACTTATTGGTGTTATGTATTAATGGAACTGCTATTTATTCATAATATTGTGATTAAAAGTTGAACACACCTTACAATGGATTTGTTGCTTATAAGCATGCATCTTATCGCTTAATAAGATGTCTGGAGGTTTGGACTCTCATTCTGATGGCACCTATTCACTGCAGAGGATCCACTGTTTAGAAAGTGATGTAATGCTAAATTTCTGTTCTGATGAAGAAACAAATTCGTCTACATTTTTGGATGGCCTGAAGGTGAGTACATTTTAAATACGTTTTAATTTTTGGGTAACCTATTCCTTTAAAGGAACAGTTCATAAAACAATAACATTGTAAGCATTTACGTATTTTATTTATTCTGTGAAATTTGAAAGGAGCTGGTAATTTATGCTGTCACAGAAATACAAGTAGTTAATGAGACACCAGCATATTTCATGTCATGCAGTAGTTTACTTTTTTTTTTACCTAAACTTGATTGGAATGGATTGGTCATTTGGTCACAAGAATGAATAGTGCTTGAGTTCAAACCGATGAGGCTTATTTCAGTGTTTTATTATGATCATTTTTAATAGATTTGAGAGCTCCAGTCAGGACTGTAGATTATAGAAGATTATATTATGATTGCAGCCTACATTTGTAGTTTCTCACATTTGCAATATGGCACACAAGGTGGATTACTTGTATGCAGTTTTTGGAGCTCAGCAGCATAAATCACCATACACTTTCATTGCATTTTGACTTGGACATTCTGCCCGACATCTCATTATGTGCTCCAAGGCAGAGAAAAGTCATACGGGATTTGAAACAACATGAAGGTAAGCGAATAATGATAAATATTCATTTTTGGGTCAGCTAATGCTTTCAAACAGCTTGAAACTGTGCTTAAGTTTTTTTGCCTTACTATATGTACAGTAATTCACCTAGTATTCTGATAAATAGCAAAACATGCTTTATTAGGATCGAAACGGTAAAACAGCAGACCTTGTAAAATCATAGATGTGTTTCAATCCTTGGGGCAAGACTGAAACAAACAAAATGATTACGCTCTGATGGGTGTCTTAAAAGGGCACGGCTGAAGAAATCAGGACACATAGAATAAAATAAGAACGAGGTGATTATAAAAGTCTTTTATACACATATTATTATTATTTTTTTACTTTTCATTCGTTGCTTTTTTAAGAAGTCATTACTTCCTTGATTAGATGAACTGATTACGGTACTTTCCTCAGTTAGATTTTGCATTATTTTACATTTTTGTGCATTTTTCATTAGTCTCTTCAGAAGTGACCATGTTTCTACCTGGAATAACAATTTGGGTCTTTAATATTTATATTGTATATTATAGGGTACAATGAGGCTAAAGGCTCTTAAGGTAAGTGATTTTGGAGCTAAAAAGCCACAAACCCATTACAGTACTTACCTAAACACCTGTTTGTTGATTAAACAAAATGGACCAGATCCATGAGATCAGAATGTTGATTTTGTGGTAATTTGATCTAACATGTAATCATTTTCAAAGAATTATATAGGGCGTTATATAGCTTAAGAACCCATATTTCTTTCTTTCTTGAATTAGTTTGCCTTTTACCGTTTTTTTTTTTCGTACATTAATAACATGTCGACATACATATACAATATATCTCGAAGTGAAGTAGACATGCATTGCCAAGTATGGTGTCCCAAACTCGGATTGTGCTCTGCATTTAACCCACAAGTGCACAACACACCAGATGCAGTGAAGTAGTGAACACACACACACACACACACACACCACACAGAGAGGCAGTGAGCAGACCATTCTCACCTCTTGCTACTTAGCTCAAGCTAAGTTCACTTCATCTCGTAGTATTTGACGTGAAGAGCTGTAACATTCATGCCACCCCACCTAACAATCCCGGCTGGTACCGAGACTCGAAAAAAACCGCGACCTTTGGTTACAAACGCTCTAATCATTATCCATGACGTCCCTAATAATTAAGAATCACAAACAATCAGTAATGTTTTGCATCATACTGGATGCCACTGTGTCCCAGCTAAATTGTGTTTATGAATGTAAAGAATTTGATTAATATATTAGTTGTAGAATTTCAACTTTGTTGCATAACATACAGCATTTTCTTTTTGTAAAATAAAATAAACAAAACATTTGTAAATAATGTTTCATGTTCAAAATTAGGGGCAAGTGCAAATGTTAAAATAAAATAAAATAAAGCCTTATTTGAAAAATGTATACTGTTGGTCAACATCTCCTAAATTGTATATAACTGGATCTAAAACAAAGACACTGTAAATACAATGGTATTCTGCTTTGATAAATAATTATTTGTTTATTTTTATGGAAGGTGGTGTTTGCAGTTCAAAAGTACTGTCAGTGAATGTTTTTCTTGTTGCTAGTGGCATTGTGTTGCTGTGTGTGTGCACATCTTTTTTAATGCTGAAAAGCACCTCTCATTTTGGAGGCATTTTTACCCCCACATCAGTATCACTGCAGTGCATGCGCAGCTGTCCTGAAAGGTACATCTAATGGATGATGGAGCATGACAGCATATTAGTGACAAGATTGTGGCATTTATTTACACGTGCCAGCTCATGTGTTGTTCATTACACGCCTTTCCAACCAGAAGGCAAGACATGTTCTAGAGCAATCAGCCATGGGCAAGCCCAAGGACATTTTCATTTCACTTTCTATGAAGTGGAAGTGCCACTGCATAGAAAATACCAAACAAACCTTCCATTTCGATCGAAACGCAATTACCACTGGGATGCTTACTATAATTGCAGAGCTAGAAGCGAAATAATCTCATTTGCAGGATTTGTAGTCCCATTTTTGGAGGTTTGTGTATTTGCATTTCTGCAAATGTCTCCTTGACAAATTAAGATATATTTGCATCTGATGTGATACTCGATATCTGTGTGATTCTGCATGTGAATCCGATCTAATATTACATTTGAAGTAAAAATTGGGGATTTGTTTGTAGCTTTAAGTGCTATAAAACAGCTTGTCTTCCTTAATGGAAAGTTCATTGTGATATTTAAGGAATATTACATCAAAAGTTGTAAATGAGATTTTAGAAGCTTCTCCTCACTGAACAGCATGACTAAAATAACTGTGTTTTTTTTAACACTGCACTCCAGCTCGTTTTAGCATAAATCATGCATGCAATGAATCTAAGGCAAAGTGTGACCATTACTAGGATGAATAAACTTGAACTGTAAGTTTTAAAGGTTGTGTGCGAAGAGTCGCATGTTTCTGTTGTTCAAGCATTAAAAGTCCACATGAAACCTTGTGACTTTTTTAAAGTTAAACATCATATTCAAAAAGAAAAACAAAATTAGAGCATATGATTAGATTTTTATTAAGAAATTATTTGATTGTCAAAAGTAAAAAATAGTAGAGACTGGTGATATCATCTGTAAATATTTCAGAGGAATTATTTGATTAAATATCATGTGGAATAATATGCTTCAATGAATAATGCTCAATAAGACCTGTAACGTTAGTAAATAGGGTCAATTTTGGTTTCAGGTTGGCTTTAAGGAAAAGAGGTTGCTATTACATTTTTAAAATAAGTTATTTTAAACAGTTCTTTTAAAATTGTAATAATATTTCACACAATTACTGTTTTTACTGTATTCTGATCAAATAAAGGCGCTTTGGTGAGCACAAGATACTTTTTTTTCTAAAATATTTAAAAAAACTTTCCAACCTCAAACTTTTGAATGATAACATACATTTTATATGTAGGTTTGTTCCTTTGGGAACTGAACTCACGATCCTGGAAATGCTTCCGGCGTGCTTTATCAGTTGAGCTACAGGAACTCCTGTAGCTCCTGTTTCCTTGTAAACTCACTATCTAATGGCCACCATTTCCTTTCTTTTCCACCTTCACCCTTTGAGACCTTCACACTGACCTTACTCACCTCACCTGATTTCCCATCGCTCTGTGGGCCAGATGCAGCCTGCTTTTCCATACTCCCTGGAGATGCAGCGTGACTCCTTTGCTTCCATTTTTTGTCTGCACTCAAGGGCAGGAAACATACACACTTTGAAGAATCTGCCATGTCATTCCATCTCAGAGTATGTCCCTGCACTTGCCATGATCTCATTGAACGCCTGGAGCCAAAGTGCGGCCACATCAGCTGAAGTCTTTAAAGACCTCATGCAGTGCCGTCATGGGCAGTTTTCTTTCCTTTACTGACATATTTCCTATTTCCAGTTCCCACATTGCAGTTTTGATGCCGTAGGGTCTTCAAACAGCACATTTTAAAGTGTCAAGATTTAGTTTTGACAATGAGAAGTTCATATTTCCACCCATACTCTTAAAAATGAAGGGTGTTTTTACAGTGATTGCAGAAAAGCACCATTTTGGGTCCCAGAAAGAACCTTTCAGTGAACAGTTCTTAAAAAAAAAAAATGTTCTTAGTGTGAAGAGCATTTTAATAATCTAAAGAAACTTTTGTGGAATGGAAAGTTTCCATGAATGTTAAAGGTTTCCTTGTAGTTTACCTTTTTTGAGATATTGATTGTTCCATGAAGAACCTTTGACATCATGGAAAATTTACATTCCACAAAAGGTTCTTTATAGTGGAAAAAGTTTCCTTAGACTATTACACCGTATTTACACTGGACTCGACAAACCTGCGACCTTTTCTTTTTGTTTTTTTTTCTTTTTTTTTTGGGTTGCAAATCATTTGAACTTTGTGCCAACAGATCATTGTAAGGTGGTGTTTTGTTTCATGTTCATGTTTTTCATGTCTTTTATTTTGTAATTGTTTCATGGTCCCTGTTTGTGTCATGCTTCCTTTGCCCTCATGTATTTCTGCCCTGTGTTTGTGTCAAGTTCTGATTGGTTGTTATTGTCATGTGTCTTGTTCCTCATTGGTTTGTTCATGTCACGTGACCCTCCTTGTCTGCTATAAGTAACCATCATGTTCCCATTGTGCCTTGTCGTGTATTGAATATATTTAACCCGCTGTTGGTGAGTCTAGTCTGCTCATGCTATGTCAAGTCAAGTCAAGTCAAGTCAAGTCAAGTCAAGTCAAGTCAAGTCAAGTCAATTCAAGTCAAGTCAAGTCAAGTCCAAGTCAAGTCAAGTCAAGTCCAAGTTTCTGGGATTATTGTTTGATGTTTGGCTCACGCTGAAATAACTGGCACTTGGGTTCTCCACTACGCTCGCCTTCAGTGGGATTACTCTTGACCATCATAAATACAACGAGACACAGTCTCTATCCTGGAGATTTGCCGTGTCGTTGCTTGCCTCTGCTATCCCATTGTAAATAGCATCACTGATTATTATAGGTTCTATTGTATTTTGTCACGTCGTGCCTCACCGCTGAAGTGTAGATACGGTGTTAAAAAGTTCTTCTCTCCAAAAAATGGTTTCAATGATGTTATGGAACCATTCTTTCCAGTAAAGAACCTTTATTTTTAAGAGTGCAGACTGAAGTTTGATCTTTCTTCCGCATTTGTGTTGCAGCTGCACAAAGAAAATTGTTTAAGGACAACTCGTTTGAAATGCTAATCCTTGTTTTCAGGTGTGCTGAAAGGTGGCCTGTAAGGACAAGAGCTATGGAGGTCAGAACGGACAGGAAGCGGCTGTTTGTTTGTCTGGACACTTGTTTGTGAGTCTGGCCATTATCCTCCTCATTAATTCTGATGTTAAATAGCCTGGCTCAAGATTGGGAAGGTTATACTGACCTCACACTTACCAGTATGTTTAAATTATTTTAGCCCTCACAGTGGCCGACTTCATCCCTTTGTTAGGGCAGCGATCATCCTAAACAACAAGGGATTTGCCAGACTAGTGGCTTTTATCCACCAAGATGTTTTGTTTGAATGCTGCTTGATTTTTTTTGTCATTTAAAGGATTAGTTCACCCAAAAATGAAAAAAATTCTGTCATAAATTACTCACTCTCGTGTCGTTCCAAACCCTTTAAATTTCTTCATCTTCGGAACACAATATTTAATATATTTTTGATGAAATCTGAGGGCTCGCTGACCCTCTCTTAGACAGCAAGGTAACTACCACGTTCCAGGTCCAGAAAAGTACCAATATGATCGACAAAGTAGTCCGTGTGACATCAGTGGTTCAACTGTAAAGTTACGAAACTACGAGAATACTTTTTTTGCGCAAAGAAAACAAAAATAACGACTTTATTCCACATTTTCATCTCTACTGCGTCACTTTGGACGCGCGTTCACGACAGTACCATGACGCGAACTAACCCTTTAACACTATTCGGTTTGTTTTAGACTCTAGTATGTCTGTGTGGGATGTCTAACTCTCAACTGTTAAATAGTGAAAGCAAAAGTCACATTATTATTTGTTGTTCCCCTTCATGCTTCAAGTCATTAGATTTTACACTTTTATTTTGCTTCATCATACAAACCTTATTCCTTGCTAGTAAACACAATGCCATGCGTGTGTGTGTGTGTGTTATATATATATATATATTAATATATAATAGCATACAAATTTCTAATAAATGCTGTTCTTTTAAACTTCCAATTCATCAAAGAATCCGAAAAAAGTTTTCTCACAAAAATATAAAGCAGTGTAATAATAATAATGTTATTAATAATAGCAAATCAACATATTATAATGATTCTGCAGGATCGTGTGCACTGAAGTCCCTGAGTAATGATACTGAAAAGCAGCTTTTGCATCACAAGATAAATTACTTTTAAAATATATCAATAGAAAATTTATTTAAAATTGGATTCTTTTTTTTTTTTTTGTTTACATTTATTTTATCACTTAAAAGCAGCTCTAGTGAGCATAACATAAAAACATATTTAAACTTGAACAGTGGTGTAAATATTTTGTGATGTTCCTCATTTGTAAGTCAATTTACATTTTACATTTAGCTTCTGCTAAATGAATAAATGGAAATGGAGTCTGGAATGAACATTTAAAATTGATTCAAGTTGAAACTTATTCAAAACAACCAAACTGATTTATGGAAATTAATTAAACTCTAACAGCATTTTGCTATTGAAGTTTAAATCAGATATGGCATAAACAAATCTTTCTTTACACTCCTTTATTGCCTGTCTGTCCATCTATCCATTTATCCGTATCTTTAAAGTGCTGAAATTCTTCATTATTCTCAAACCCCAACAATTTAACAAACATGTTTGCATAATAAATTTGATTTATACAAATTAAATGTGTATCTGAGCTGCTGGGTGTGCAACTGTTGTGACTGTTCCTCAATAGAGATGCAATGAGATATACTGTAATGTCTTATTAATGTGGAGATAACAACCTGTGACAATAGCTTCACAAGATAACAGCTCTAATGCATATTGACTCCTGAAAACATCAACTCCTGGCCATCAATGAGGTGCCGGTATTTTGCACTGTTCTCCTTTTGCCCTGAGGCCTTTTCTTATAGAGACAGAAGACTTCTGAAGTAACTGGGAGGGTCTGTGAACCAAAGATCTATTCAAATCAGACGCGTTTGTCCTCGGCTCAATCCAAGGAACTTGGTGAACTTGTTAAGAGAGACAGATGGGCTTTGGTTGGGGTGTTGATGTGTGTCTGTGATACGCCAGTATGTTAGAGCTGGAATTATTTAATGATTGAGCATGGAGAATGTATACTTATTTTCTTACGAACATGTGAAAGACATACAGGTTAAAAAAAATGCACTGCATTTGACTTACCACAAAAATACTGGGAAGCATAGATATTGGATACAAGATAATGTATAGGTAAATTTTAGTATTGTTTTTGTCCCCGTTTTTTGAACAGTGCGCAAATTCAGTAATTTAGTCAATGCAATACCATTACCTAGCATTTTGTCAGAAAAAGAAATCTCTTCTAGTGAACTGACTAAAACACAACATGAGGTGTAATATAGGTATTACTTAGTTCGTGCCTATTTTTCATTTTTCTTATTATTATTTTTGTTTTCATTTTTAATGTTTTTTCACAATTTTTTTTTTTTTATTTGTTTGTTTTTTTATGAATTTTTGGTTTGAAAACATGGATTGTTTTGCATTGAAAGCAATTCAAATGTAAATATTTTATAGTAATATTTAGAAAATATATAGTTAATATTTGTTTCTATAGAATATTTCATGTTACTTTGGGTGTGTGTACATTTTAGGAGACAACGAAGCATGTTTACCTCTTTTTATTCTTGTTATTATTCTAATACCACGGAGGGTTAAAGTGCTTTTTATAACTACAAACCTTTTGTGAAGAGATATTTGAATGAAATGAACACCAACCCTTACACTGACTTTGTTTCTTTTCTCACTGTACTTTCCTTATGGCCAGGAATGTCACTTTTAGCAACAAAATATTTGACACGCTCAAACAGTGTTTATCTAATTGCTTATCTTTAGCTCAGCACATTAGCTCAGACTGTTACTGTAAATGGGGCAGAATTTCCCATTGCCTTCACAGCCAAAATTGCTTTTGTAAATCAAAATGAAAGGGGGTGGTGAAACCTTGTAGAGATACCTTTAAAAAAAGAACTTCATTATCTTTTTGGCAAATAACGGAATCAAATTCAATACTATTTCATTCCTTTCTGAATGTGTGTTTGCATCCAGTTTAAGTCCGTGTGAGTAATTTGCTGATAGAAACACCGTACTGGAAGAATGTTGAGAGGAATTGGTATTACAAACATGCCGGCGTGGCGGTCTGACTCAACTGAGAATATGCAGTTGGCGGCAACGATTCAAATAAATTGCATTCATTTCTCATTTGGCTTCCAAATGTTTCATTAACTAAATTCATGGTGGTTTATGCATATTTGAATCTACTCCAGACTTGTAATGGATTCATATAGAGGAAAGCTTGAGCCTAAATTTAATTCTAAAGTGCTAGAATGTTTTTTCCCAGTAGCATTTGGAAAATGTAAAGGAATAGACCATTAAAAAATGAAAGTTTTGTCATCTATTACTCTCTTTTATATCATTCTGACATTGTTATTTTTCATCCATGCAGCACAAAATGAGATGTTATGGAAAATGTCAAAGTGTCTCTTTTCCATACAACGAAAGTGGATTGTGATGAGTAATTGTCAAGGAACAGAAAATAAATAAATAAATTACCTAGTTAAATTAAATAACTAAAATATAAAGGTAACCTTTTTTTAAGCAAAGATGCATTACATTGATCAAAAATTACATTGTAATGTTACAAAAGATGTATATTTCAAATTAATGTTGTTCTTTTGAACTTTCATTTCCCCAAGGCTGAACCAACAAAATGTATCACAGTTCCAACAAAAAAATATTAAGCAGCACAACTGTTTTCAATACGTGGGGGGGGGGGGGGGTGGGGTGGGGGGGTGGGGGGGGGGGGGGGGGGGGGTGGGGGTGGTGGGGGGGTGGGGGGGGGGGTTGGGCTGATAATATTAGCAATTGTCTTCTTGGCGTCAGCAATCAGCATTTGAATGATTTCTGAAGGATCATGTGCTACTGAAGACTGGAGTAATGATGCTTAACATTCAGCTTTGCATCACAGGAATAAATAATATATGAAATATATTAAATTGGAAAGCATCTTTCAAGAACATAAAAAAATGTACAAAGGTGTTTTACCTTTCATCAAATAAATAAAAAATACTGACACTAAAACGTCATCTTATTTTACAGGGAAAAAATATATAAATAGTCCCAGTGACAGTGACAATTTTTTATTTATTTATGAAAACTGAAGTAGTTCTCCAAGACAAACATTTGCTCCATTTACCTCATGTGCAGTAGCAGTAGTAAAATGTTGAATCACTAGCCCTCTACTTTCAAGAGTCAAGAACAGTATGAACAATATTAAAGTGAGTGAGTGACGTGACATGTGGCCAAGTATGGTGACCCATACTTGGAATTAGTGCTCTGCATTAACCCATCCAAAGTGCACACACACAGCAGTGAACACACACACACCCGGAGCAGTGGGCAGCCATTTATGCTGCGGCACCCAGGGAGCAGTTGGGGGTTCGGTGCCTTGCTCAAGGGCACTTCAGTCGTGGTATTGAAGGTGGAG
The DNA here is from genome assembly GCA_018155175.1 of Sinocyclocheilus anophthalmus. Taxonomy (NCBI): domain Eukaryota; kingdom Metazoa; phylum Chordata; class Actinopteri; order Cypriniformes; family Cyprinidae; genus Sinocyclocheilus; species Sinocyclocheilus anophthalmus. The sequence continues at coordinate 30,647 of JADLZN010005795.1, forward strand.
AGAGCACTATACATTCACTCCCCCCACCTACAATCCCTGCCGGTACAAGACTTGAACCCACAACCTTTGGGTTACGAGTCCGACTCTCTAACCATTAGGCCACGACTTCCCCATGAGCTCCTGCCTGCATGTAGAAATGCACAGCTAGTTCACAGCTATGTCAGGTTGCCAGAGGGGCTTGTGAAATTATGCTTTTAGTCAGAACCCCTAATATGAGTAGGTAAATTTAACTAGGATGTGAAAATGTATGTGAAAATAGGCTTGCATGCACAATCAAATGACTTCTTTATATTGGTCTAAAGTCTAAAGGTGACTCTTGCGTCAGTGAACTGCTGCAGGCTGCTGTACGAACTGCCATTTTCGCCAGTTGCTGGGTTGAACCTAAAACATTCAGACCAATATTGTTTGCTTCTAAAATGGTGAGCTGCCCGGTATGCAAATATATGCACTTGTTGAACACTTTCTTTTCCACAGTGGAATTATTTCCTCTTCACTTTATTCAGCGGCTTCATCCTGATGAAATTTGCATTTGTTACTGCGTGACAGCCTACCGACTCAGGTATGGACTATATAGGCGTTGATTTTTATCGCAAGTGCATATGCTCTTAATTAAATATTGATAAAAAATGCATGACTGACTAGAAACCTTAACCCTTGTGCTGTGCTGAAAATCCTTGGGTGTTCTCCTCAAAAAAATTAATAAAAAATAACAGTCTTTTCAAGATTGCTTGTAAATCTCTCACTTTGCTGTGCTATCACTAAATCTAGGATTCAGTCTTTTTGTCAACTTAATTTCCTTTGATTATGAAGGTTTTGTATTTCTTTCTGGAACGGATTGATCATTGCCCTCATTGATTATGCACCTCAATTTTTCAGTAAAAAAAAAGCATTAGTGGATAATTTTGGCAATATTTGCTAAAAAAACTGAGGTGAATAAGCTCAGATCAATGAGCCCAATGATCAATCAGTTCCAAAAAGTAATACAAAACCTAGTTGAAAGGAAACAATTTGATAAAAATATTAAATACAGAATTTGGCAATAATACTGCATAATGTGAAATTCATAAGCAATTTTTGGTAGGCTGGTCATTTTTGAACTTTTACATTTTCAAATAAATTAATACATACATTTTTAGATCCTGTGCATGCAAGTTAGTAGGTTTTAGTCCAGTGCAATAACATTAACTAACATTCTAGGGAAAAAGTAAATCCTCTCCAGGTTAAAATTCACCAGAACACAACATAAGGGTTAAGAATGTATGGTATATATTGTAAATCTACTGCATTTCCAGTCCATACTGATCATACATTAAATTGTCAAGGTTCTCCTGGTTAGCTTGGTCAAGTTAGCCTGCTGGTATGATGTAAGTAAACCATGTTTTTATCCTGTTGATTTTTACACTATGCACAGGATAGTTGTCAAATAATGTGTGTTGTACATTCCGTTCCACTTCAGCAGCTACCATTGAGATGAATGATAATGGATAGCTTTCTCCAGGTATCATAGGAAACCTTGGTTAACATCAAAAAGCCTATGTTTGTTTAATATTTAACACATTCAATTAGCCAATCCTTTCCATGGTGATGTGAAAGGGTGGTCTGGGTCACAGCATTGTACAAGAGCAGCAGGGTTCCTTTATTGATCAGAGATCAGAGCGAACAGACAGAGAATAGAGGTTCAGCTTGATCTCATTCTGGACGATTAATCCCAACACTTTAGCTGCCTTTTTATTTCCTTTGATGGACTCTCTTTGTGTTTAGTGTCTTGTTTCCCCAGCTGTGATTGTCTTCTGTCAGTAACGTCTAGTGACACACTGTGTGCATCTGATCTGATCTTTGATGGTTAACCTAATGTAGTCTTTGAGTTACAGTATAATATATATTTTTGTCTTGAATAAAATCATATGAAGCACGTTTTTAGGTTAGCTGACAAGATGTTTTATTTAACAATTATTATTATTTTTTTTTTACAGTGACCAGATGTTTTGTGTTGTAAATCTTTATTAATGTAAATCTTTATTTATTTGCTATTTTTATGGTCCATTTTCAGTCAGATCAAGTTTGCGTGCACTAGATTTATTTATAGCCACCAATGTAGACATCATTGAACACCCGTTCTAGCAATGCACTAATAGTTGACATTTACAAATTGTGTTTACTCAAATGAAACCTATTGCAAATGTATCAATGGGTTAAAATTAGTCTTCCTTTGCAATGAGCAAAACTGTTGCACTGTTCAGGACTGGTTTTAATACTTCTGGAGCAGGAGTTGGTGAAAACCCATCGTCCATTTAAAAATTAGACTAATTCACTTATGATTATCTGCTTTCCTTCCGCTGTGCTGTATCATCAGACATGTGCTGACTGCTTAGCCAAATGAATCTACTCTTATTTGATTAATGTTTCATTTATATACTTGCTGGAATACTTTGCAATGGTTCACATGTCAGATTGATTAAAAACCACACTGCGGGAAAAAATTGCATTAAAATTAAAATTAAATGTATTCATTCTTAAAATATTATATATTTGGTAAGTACAAAATGCATTAATTATGATAAATACACTATAATATATATATATATACACTATAATATAGTATTTAATATACACTATAATATTTCTATATACTATTCACCATCCATGATGGTGCTGTTGGTTTGTTTCATTTTGATTTTTTGGGTACAGCGTTGCTAGTGTGGTTGCCGCGGTATGTTCAAGGTGGTTAAGCAAACACACTGATCCCTAATGCCGGAATCACAAGGAGTTCGCTTCCGGATGTCTGTACTCTCGGGTTAGTCCAGTATTGATGTTCTGCCTGCACAGATAATGTACGGACGGGCAGTTAAGGTAAAAGGTTTTTTGCCGGGCGAGCATGATTATAATCTCATTTGACTCTTAGGCCCCTGCTCTTCTCCTGCTTACATACATTCGCGGACGTATCGTGGCCACTTGCACCAAATTTTTCTAGGAGCTCTTGCCGTTAAAACAACCATTTTTGCTTTAGCTAATTTGGTGTGTGAATGCAGGAGCGGTGGCTTTTTTTTTTCGGATTGTGATTTACTAGTGGTGTAACGATAGACCAACGCAATGGTTCGCGGTTCATATCACAGTTTTTGGAGGCCACGGTTTGGTTCGGTTTTTCCTGTTGCTGTGGGGTAGGGTTCATGCATGGCATCCAGTCATGCAAAATAACTCTAGATTTATTTGTCACTTAATAATACTCAAGAATAATAATAATAATAACAATAATTGCTCTCTGTTAATGCATGTTAATTAATTCACTTACAAATGAGGCTTTAAAAAGTGTTGCTTTGTAAAGTGTTACCAAAAAAATCAATTGCCTTAAAATTTTTTTTTAACATAAGATAAGTATAAAAAAGAATGCGAACCCATTCATTGTCCACTTCTGTTTTCAACAGAGTTTTAAAATGACTGATACTTGCTCTGAAGATCTGTTTGGATTCAACCTACATGCTACAGTGCATAAATGTTTGTGGCAATTTTTATGACAGTCTCAGTCATAGTTAACAATATTCTGCATTGTTGTTTGTGCTGCTCGCGCAGCGGGCTGAAGAGATAATCACCATAGTAGGCCTACAATGAAGTGCTTTACTGCAGCGTAACTCATCCAAATGAATCTTATATGAGATAAATAATATAAGTTCCACAAAAGCGTGAGTGCTGCACAGTGAAACTTGATGGTTAGTTCTATGAAGATATAACTCTGTTGACGAATTCTTTCCATAACATCATGCTGAAACATGGCATATTCTGTTTGTGTAATTTTTGTCGTGTCCTCATTATCATTTTATAAAGCCTATATGACAGATTTGTTCTGCACATGTTGCCTTTAATGATACCTTCCTTTTCAAAGTGATTCAAGCGATTCAAAACCATGTTGTACGCGTTTGAAGTGTCTCAGCAGGGGGCGGGGTTGGGCAAGAGAGCATCGCGGTACGTATGATGTGTCACGGTTTTTCGGTTCGGTTTGAATATCGTTACACCCTATGAATTACGCATACAATGATGACCCAAACCACCTCAGCTCTCTGTATAGTGGGACTGCTGTGGCCTTGTCTCTGTCACATGCTTCCCTGCTCTCTGCATATTATATTTGACTGGTTCTGCGGGGGCTGAACTGCGTCTAATGCATGCTCCTTATGTGCTGGGAAAGCTCGCATTTGGCAAAAACCCCTGGAGAAATAATTAGAGCGCGGGCACTTTTTAATTTCGCCTCGCTGTGTGGAGCAGCATGGGGGAGATTTCCACAAAAATTTGTTAGAAGTTTTACTGTGAGGAAAAACTGTTGCCTACTGTACAGAAGTAGAAGATTTCCTGAAGGAAGTATCAGTGCATGCAAAATAATAATGTGTTGAGTTTTAGATTAGTTTATTTCAGGCTTTCATTCTGCTTTCAGAGCCACTTTGTCGGCAGTCTAAGAATCAGCAGATAATGCAACAGCGCCTTTGCAGTGTAAAGGCAACTATATATGGTAGATGGTTACATGCATTACTGGTCAAAAGAATAATTAAGATTGTTTATGTTTCTAAAAGAAGGCTGCATTTGTTTGATTAAAGATGCAGTAAAAACAGTAATATTGTGAAATATTATTTAAATTTAAAATAACTGTTTTTTTAATATTTTTTTTAATATATTTTAAAACGTAATTTATTTCTGTGTTGATAAAGCTGAATTTTCAGCATCATTACTCCATCGTCATGTTCACTGATCCTGCAAAATCATTCTAATACCGATTTGCTTGCTCCAGAAACATTTCTCAGGCTCCCAATTTGGTTCATTTAGTTGCACTTTAGGACACGAAAAAAACCTATGCATTTCCAGGACAGTGAAACTACTGAACCTATACATGAGAACCTGAGAAAAATGCTCATTTTAGAAGAACATTTCAGATGGCCTTAATAAAAGCTTTTGCATTTGAACTCTTCATATATATATATATATAAATATCTATAGAACAATATTAAGAAGTAATAAGGTCCCCATTTCAATTTCATGTTGGCCTTAGTTGTTCAATCAAGCAGCTATTACCATTAACAGGAGCAATAAGGGAGCTAATTTTCCCAGCAGGGGAAATATATTTTTAGATGTTGCCTTGAAAGATATCAAACTACCCATTTCATATTACTTCAGATATCTGTGAGTGACGCATGCATAACAAAAAAGAAAAAAAGAAAAAAATTAATTTGGCAAAAACCAATTCAAAATAGAATGTACTTGGCTGCCAATCCTTGCAATGCAACATTAACTTAAGATACATTACAGTTAAGTGAAGCATGGCAGTTATACTTAACAACATCTTCTGTGTAAGAGAAAATGACTCGTTTCCAATTCTAGATTTGGAGAGAATCATAATTCATCTCTTCTTTTTCTTCAAAGTGCTGAAAAAAAACAATTTAACTGTCAGCAAAAAAAATAAATAAATGCATAATCAACACTGCAGTAAACCTGAAAACAAAAATGAATTAAGGGCTAGACTAGACTAAAAAATATTGTGTTTTTAAAAAGACAAATGTAACACATGGGGGAAAGTGAATAAATGAAAAGACAGGATTATTTTTCAGTACCAGATTTGTATTTTAAACCACTGGGTGTACACAATGCATCTAATGCAAGCACTTCATATGCAGTACTCAAACAAAATTGAATTTATAGTTTATATTGAATTAGCTTTTTATGCTTCTGTTACATATTAAATGCCATATCAGTCACTCTTTACTTTTATAATTGCCAAATCAGTTGCAATATTAGTTATAGTGTATACAAGTAGAATTAAATGAGAATACAACTATATTTTCTCAAGGAAATGCAAATGTAAGGAACATTTTATTCCATGTACACACATACACATACATACATAGATGAGAGACATTATGAATTCTTTTTTTTTTTTTTTTGCGCAGTGATTTCCTTTGGCAATTACTAACGCTTGATGGGAAGAGATGACTTTCGACATTCCTGTTTTCTACATGAGGACGTCTGCATTAATCATTACCGCTGATTTTAGCCAGACTGATTGTTCAGGATTGCACACAGATGAGTGTTGTGTGTTAACAGGCCTCTGCTCTTCAACACAAAGCCCAGTGCGAGACATCAGCACTCAGCTGTCATAATTAAGCAGGCTGATTGTGGTTCTTCATGCGATCCAAATCTTATGAAGACTAGCCTGCCAAATCTACCATAGGTAAGGGAGACTGGGGACAACACAGCATAAGGGTTCCAGAAGAAAAATACCATTCTTTTTCTCCACAGAGAATCTGAGTTTTAATGTCTTTAAGACAGATCTAGCGTGAACTCTTGAGTTTTATTTTTTTTTTAAGAGATGATTGTCTTTTTAAACTTCATTTTTAATTGTTTTTAAATACTAATGGAAGCTTATTTCCACCAAGGAATGAAAAAAATAATAATAATAATTGATAGATAATTGCACAAAACTTTTTATTTTGCAATTCTGATTTTATATCTCACAATTAAGACTTTTTTTATATGAACACAGAATTGTGCGATATAAACTTTACATATAAACTAAAAATAATTAAATTAACTTTGAAAAAAAATTGATGGAAACCAAAAAAAAAAAAAGTATTTTTAGAAAAACTGTCAAAACCACGAGATGTAAACTCAGAATTTTGAGGAAAAAATGACAGAATTTGGATTTTTTTTTGTTTTATTCTGTGATAGGAACAAGCTTTTTATTTCAATTCATTTCATTTTATTATATATATTTTTTTCTTTCTCCCCCAGATCTTCTTTTGTAATAAAGTTTTGATTTAGCTCAGATCTGGTTTGGCTTCACATATTTTATTGAATAATCATTTTAAATCCCTGTAGTGAAAATTAATAGGCACTTGATAAGCGCACTGAAAATGTTTGTAATCGCTTTTGCTCTCTATTGTAAGGCACACAATTTCCTTAATCTCAGATGAGCTAGAGTTTCATATTCATAGTAATGCTTTCTCTGTGACTGAAAAAAGAAACATTTTTCTCACAAAAGTTTTCTCACAGAGATTTGATTATGGCTATAGAGTGAATCAAATACAATTATTTCTACGACTAATTAAAATGCTTGAATCTTTAAAATATGTCTTGAACGTTTTTTCATTAAAGGTGACATATCATGAAATTCTGACTTTTCCAGGTTTTAAGTGCTACAGGTGCATCTCAATAAATTAGAATGTCATGGAAAAGTTTTATTTATTTCAGTAATTCAACTCAATTGGTGAAACTTGTGTATTAAATAAATTCAATGCACACAGACTGTTTAAGTAGTTTAAGTCTTTGGTTCTTTTTTTGTGATGATTTTGGCTCACATTTAACAAAAACCCACCAATTCACTATCTCAACAAATTAGAATATTCATAAGACCAATAAAAAACATTTTTAGTGAATTGTTGGCCTTCTGGAAAGTATGTTAATTTACTGTACATATACTCAATACTTGGTAGGGGCTCCTTTTGCTTTAATTACTGCCTCAATTCGGCATGGCATGGATGTGATCAGTTTGTGAAACTGCTGAGGTGGTATGGAAGCCCAGGTATCTTTGACAGTGGCCTTCAGCTCATCATCATTTTTCTTGGTCTCTTGTTTCTCATTTTCCTCTCTTGACAATACCCCATAGATTCTAAATGGGGTTCAGGTCAGGCGAGTTTGCTGGCCAGCCAGTCAGCACACCAGCACCATGGTCATTTAACCAATTTTTGGTGCTTTTGGCAGTGTGGGCAGAATTAAATCAGCATCTTCAAAAAGCTGTCAGCAGAAGGAAGCATGAAGTGCTCCAAAATTTCTTGGTAAACGGGTGCAGTGACATTGGTTTTCAAAAACACAATGGACCAACACCAGCAGATGACAATTGCACCCCAAATCATCACAGACTGTGGCAACTTAACACTGGACTTCAAGCAACAAGATTCTCCACTCTTCCTACAGACTCTAGGACCTTGGTTTCCAAATGAAACAAACGTGCTCTCATCTGAAAAGAGGTCTTTGGACCACTGGGCAACAGTACAGTTTTTCTTCTCCTTAGCCCAGGTAAGAAGCCACTGACGTTGTCTGTGGTTCAGGAGTGACTTAACAATAGGAATACGACAACTGTAGCCACTTCCTTGACACGTCTGTGTGTGGTGGCTTTTTGATGCCTTGACCCCAGCCTCAGTCCATTCCTTGTGAAGTTCACTCAAATTCTTGAATCGATTTTGCTTGACAATCCTCATAAGGCTGCGGTTTTCTCGGTTGGTTGTGCATATTTTTCTTCTACACTTTTTCCTTCCACTCAACTTTCTGTTAACATGCTTGGATACAGCACTCTGTGAACAGCCAGCTTCTTTGGCAATGAATGTTTGTGGCTTACCCTCCTTGAAGGGTGTCAATGTTTGTCTTCTGGACAACTGTCAGATCAGCGGTTTTCCCCATGATTGTTTAGCCTAGTGAACCAAACTGAGAGACAATTTTGAAGGCTCAGGAAACCTTTGTAGGTGTTTTGAGTTGATTAGCTGATTGGCATGTCACCATATTCTAATTTGTTGAGATAGTGAATTGGTGGGTTTTTGGTAAGCCAAAATCTCACAATTAAAAGAACCAAAGACTGTAATACTTCATCTGTGTTCTAGATTTCGTTAATACACGAGTTTCACAATTGATTAATTACTGAAATAAATGAACTTTTCCATGACATTCTAATTTATTGAGATACACCTGTATAATCAGGTCCCCGGTGCATCTACCAACCAAGGAAACATGAAAAAGATTAACCCAATCACTTTGTTTAGGTAAGCCTTTTTTTGAGAAAACGAGCGCGTCTGATTTCGCTCCCTTGGTGATGTGGCAAAGGGATCTCATTATAATATGACCGCCCCTTAATCTGTAAACTTCCACTCAGCGACCGTCATTTTGAAATTTCGCAAGCGACAGCGGGGTAACAGCTCTAAATGCCATGGTTGAAGTTTTGAGCAAACTGCTAACTGTTCTGTCCTTTGCTGCACAGACGAGCACAGAGCACTCATTTAGAGTCCTCGCCTCAGAGCAGATAAAGAGCAGTGGATTTATTGATTTATTTACTGTATATTGCTGCTGCCACACAGATCTAAATTAACTGCAATTTATTTCCCAGCTGTATACCTTCCAGACATACCGACTGTTTTGTAACCGTGTGTTTTAAAACGTAAATTGTGTCTGAATGATAACGTAGTCTATTACTCCCCAATTCTGTGACAGCCCTTTCTGTCCGTGTGCTTCGGATGTGTGCGCTCAAAACCTTATATCTGAAGTTTAAACTCATGTGGCTTAAAACGCATGATTTCAGCGCGATAAACATGATAATCAGAACCAAAACAGATGTTTTTAGCAGGTTCGAGCTGTAATGGCGCAACTCTATTCTGGAAAAGGGGGTGGGGAGCAGCAGCTCATTTGCATTTAAAGACAAAGGCCTGAAAAACAGCATGTTTCTGCTTCCATTCAAAATAGGCATTTTCAAAATTATGTAATAAATTATCTGTGGAGTATTTTGAGCTGAAACTTCACAGACACATTCTGAGGACACCAGAGACTTATATTACATATTGTAAAAAGGGGCATAATATGTCACTTTTAAAGTATCTACAGTATTTGAGATACTGTACAGGCTGTTCTTTACTTTCCAGCTATTCAAAATAACTTATTTCATTATAAAGTATGTACCTCTTTTACGTCTGCTTAAAACACATATTATTCCTGACAACTTCAGGGATTAATATCATATTAAAGCTATTCAATATTACTTATAAGTGTTACAGAAATAAAACTATTACTTCATGCATGCTCTTATTTGAGATACGGTGGGTAAATATCATGTTTGCTTCCAACCACTATTCAAATCGAGTTTTATGATTTAGGTTTCTTCAGTGTAAAATTTTCCATGCAATTACTGTTACTGTACATAGGTATGTTTCTAATTCCAAAAGAGGCAGGTAGATATATAGTAGTCTGCGTTTCTCACTAGTATTACTAAAATGTCCTTTATGCTTAAACACGTATGGATGATTTTTTTGTTTATTTTGGTGATTATTCATGTATCACTCTTAGGGAAACAGGCTTTATACAAAAATAATCACACAACTGTTTCCTATTGTAATGAAAATGCTCAAGACCTCCTCTGCAGATCCACAGGAAATTGAGTTTTTTTACCACAGAAATAATTCATTTCAAAATAACAGCATGCAGCGATTTGGCTTTTCAAAGTGAATCTGCCCCTATGGACTCTGTTTGTTCCTCTTACAACTATTGCACACAGACAAATACAGTGCATGTGCTTGCAAAGGCGGTGGATTTCAGAACCAAACAAATTGTAGACTGCTGTTCGTGGTAATGTCTCTCTGTCTTCTAAAATACTAATGCTGCAAATCCTTGTTTTACTTGTGTGATCTATTGGATAGTCGTGTACAGGTCTGCTGGGTGAATTGTTTTTCCTGATTGTTTTTCCTGATAGCCTATGCTTTATTTCGATTTCAATCCAACTTTTAAGATGCTTAAGAAAATACACAAGGTATTTTGTAACTGACTGCACCATGCTCTGACCCCATTTGGCCTTTCCTTTTTTACAATGTCTCTTCTGATGAAGAGTTATTATCCACCGTATTTTTAACATAAGAGCAAGTGTGGCCATTTGTAAATTAAATGTGCAGAGCTTCGGGTGTAATCAACTTCTATTTTAGCTGTACAAAAACATTCCATTATACTGCTTTATATTGCAAACTGGAATTTATCATATTATTTGAATGTAATTTATTTATTGTAATATGAGTGGTTTGTTGCACAAATAGTTATTGCTGCACTTTGTTATACTTCTAGTTATTATGCTTACACTTTCAGAATCCATAAATGAAAATTACCCTATGATTTACTAATCCTCAAGCCTACCTAGGTGTATATGACTTTCTTCTTTCAGACGAATGCAATCAGAGTTATATTTAAAAAAATGTCCTGGCTCTTCCAAGCTTTATAATTGCAGTGAATGGGTGATATTCAATAGTCCAATAGAAGTCCAATAAACTGCGCCAATCCATCATAAAAAAGTGTCGCGAATAAAATGAAATGAAAAGTGTTGACTGCAGCATTACATTTAGATCTGCTCAATGTTGTACCATGATTCCTTTGCCGCGTCTTTACAGTGTTGTGCATTATAACCAATCACACATAGTCTGTTGAGCTTATGAATGAACATGATTCGTGAACATGATTCCGACATCTCTGGATGGTGAAAACGTCATAACCCATTGTTCCACACTCCATCATAGTGTCATCAAGCTTCGCCTTTGTTATTGTTTTGAAAATGCGACCTCTAGCGGCGAAAACTTACATATTGTGCCTTTTAAAGCGCATCTAGTTGCCTATATGAAAGCATTTTAGGGGGCCCAAGGCCTACCTTTGCCAAATGGGTAAGTCCGCCTCTGCCTGCTTTAGGTAATAATATGTACACTTTAGTTACTAATATGTACACTTTATGGACTAATATGTACCTTTTTTCAGTGTAATGGTTAATGAATTGAAAGTCTCTGACATATAAAAAAAACTAAAAAAAAACAGCTTACTTCCGAGTGGAAAAAATAAGATGGATAGTAAAAAGTGTTTTGGTATTATGAAGCCATCCGATCAAACGGACTGAATTATCCAACTGAAACCCATGACAGCGCGCTCAATAACTCCCAGTATGTCTTGTTGTTAATAGCGTCTGGGAGTTGCAACTTATGAATACCAAGGATATTCAAATACGCCCAAGGGCTTCCACCATAATGCGCGTGTATCATTAGTTGAGTGTGCGAATACCCAGGGAGCGACGTGGAGGAGATCTGAGTTAACCCTTGTTTGAATCCCGAGGGGCCAGCGGGAACCTTGTCGTTAATTCACCTGCTCTTGACGGAAATTCAAAGCCGCATTTGTAGTGTGTCGCTGTTTGCTTCGCACGTTCACAAGAAAGCCAGCTGCGCACTGAGCCATTTCTCTCTGGGAAATAAGGCTTATTATTGTAAACAGTGAATAATTAAAATCATATTCCAGGAGCCAAAATCTTTTTATTGTGTTGCTAACATGCCTCAGTGTAGCTAATGAGATTTTGGTAATGGGCCGTGCTATCCCACAGGTATTGTAGTGGATGCTGGTATGGACACACTGAGCACGGGCTGGAAATTGCCTAGCCTTGGGCCTCTCACCCTTAATGAGCTTTGATTTCTTCAAAGAAAAGCCTACAAAGACTCTTTGAACCTTGCTCTTTTTCTTGTACTCGTTTTTCTTCTTAAGACAGTCAGCGGTGTGGATCCGTGCATGAGCCGTTAGCTGTAAGAAAACTGTGAATAGGTGAAATATGAACCCTTGGTGTCATATTTTAGATGAAGAAGTAACTGTTAAATGATAGAGGTGATGAAATTATTCATTGTGTTTACTGGAATGAACATGTAGTCCTTGCTGTCTGTTTTCATTTTCTGAATATAACCTCTATCTATCCATCTATCTATCTATCTATCTATCTATCTATCTATCTATCTATCTATCTATCTATCTATCTATCTATCTATCTATCTATCTATCTATCTATCTATCTATCTACCTACCTACCACCTACCTACCTAATTGTATGATTATTATTTATTATTATTATAGTCAGTATATTTTTCACATTTTTTGGTGGATTTGACCGAATAACTAGGGCGGATATTTAGCAGAGCAGTCTATTTTGATATTCTCTGGTGTTAGACACGGATCATACTAGCCTACATTTATTCTGTATGTGTATTATATATATATATATATATATATTATATATATATATATATCTATATAATATATATAATATAGATATATAATATCTATATTATATATAGTTATAATAAGTATGTACAGTATTTATGAACAATGAGTCCAGTGAAGTACATGTCAGTTATTAATTGACCTATTCCCTGACAGAGTTGAATTATTTTAATATGTGTGAAGAAGATTGACTGCAGTTGCCACCGCTTTATTGTTTTTATAACATTTGCTGTACATTTTTTAAGCATTACAGGGAAAGTCATGGACATTTTTTCTAGTTACATTCAGCCCTATAATATTTCAGTAATCACAGATGACTTGGAAGTCATGGAGGTTTCAGTGGTTCAAAGTTAGGCAACCCTGTTACTATTTTTTAATAACAAGTGACTTTATCTTGGTTCAGCCTTGGTGATCTGAAGTGACAGTTTCGCTCTCTAGCATTTGCAAAATTTACTAGTGTTAATTTGTTTGACAACTCATACACATAAACACAGGCAGAAACTCTCGTTTCCAAATACTTGATGTAAAGTGTTATTTCTTGTTGTTACCAGCAAAATTACAACCACAAGAAGATCTTTGGAGTTTGCTGCATCACCTTACAACACTTAATATTTTAATATATATATATATCTTATTATAGATATATATATATATATATCCTAGATATATATATATAGAATCTATATTAGCTGAATAATAAAAATGAACAGCTCAGAAACAATGAAAAAAAAAGGAAAAGTGGGGCAGTCGTGGCCTAATAGATAGAGAGTCGGACTTGTAACACGAAGGTTGCGGGTTCGAGTATCAGGTCCAGCAGGAATTGTCGGTGGGGGGAGTGACTAGCCAGCGCTCTCTTCCACCTTCAATACCACGACTGAGGTGAGTCCCTTGAGCAAGGCACCAAACCCCCAACTGCTCCCCGGGCGCCGCAGCAATATGGCTACCCACTGCTATGGTGTGTGTTCACTACTGTGTGTGTGCACTTGGATGGGTTAAATGCAGAGCACAAATTCCGAGTATGGGTCACCATACTTGGCCACAATTCAAATTTGGAGAAATTTAGCATTACATCACTTGCTCACTAATGGATCCTCTGCAGTGAATGGGTGCCGTCAGAATGAGAGTCCAAACAGCTGATAAAAACATCACAATAATCCACAAGTAATACAGATGACTCCAGTCTTGTGACGTGAAAAGCTGTGTGTTTGTAAGAAACAAATCACTCAATCCGCCACTGGGTCTAACCTTAACTACCACCCACAAAAGATAAGGAAAACGTCTTATTTTAAAAAGTAAGCCAATTTATTTTGTTATCCTAATTACTGTACGCACAATTATATGGTTAGTTGCATTCTGATTATTTGCATTTGGCATTGATTTTCCCTGCTGTCCCTGACTCTGTGTTTTAGCTCAAGCATTTTTCACAAACACTGGATGTGAAAGCATCTATAGTTCCAGAAGGAAAACAAACAAAACCCAGGAAAAGGTACCTGTAAAAAAAGAGAAAAATCTAAAGCTTTCTCACAACATCACAGCCAGACGAACGTGAAGTCCCAGCGTCAGCAGAGCACAAAGCAGGAAAAGAGGTGGGATGTCTTTCAGCACCTACTCAATGAGGAACAGATGCTGACCTTTATCCAAGAGTCACTGTGGGGAACAGACGTGGAAACAAAGCCAAAAATGGCCCGCCGTCATTTTGCTAACAAGACTTGCCAACACTCAGTACAATCAGGGCGATTCATTAAGCAAAGCCTCTTTACAGAGCAGCACAAATGACAAGCCGGTCACTTCAACAGGTGCACTGATGAGACTAAAAGCCAGGTTTTTAATAATGGAGACGTGAAAAGATCCTCTAGAGATTTAGAGGTGTTCCTCATGATTAATTCTCCACAGCTCTTTCTATACATATTTGACTTACTTTATCTCTAGCTAAGCCTATATCCTTAGCAATGCTGCTGATTTATTTTATAAAACAGTTGTGCTGCTTAATATATATATTTTATTTTTTGAAACTGATTTAATTTTTCAGGATTATTTGACAACTAGAAAGTTCAAAAGAACAGCATATATTTGAAATAAAAATATGTAATACATTATACTTCCACAATATAATGTGTCTTTGCTGAAGAAAAGTATCAATATCTTTCAAAAAAAAAAAAGACCCCAAACCTTTGTACAGTAGTTTACAGTATATGAGGATATGGGACACATTTGATATGTGTTTGCATTTTGATTTATGCTTTTACTAGCACAGCTAAATGTGATGGATAGAGAGTTGGTTAGCTGTCACATTATGCCACTGATAACAGCCACAACCAGCAGTCGGCATTAAAAATAATTAATTGCAGCATTGTATCGCCACTCATTACAACACACACTAACGTAATGCTGAAGAATTAGAGATGCTCCCTCTGTAGTAGATACAGCCCTCATGCAAGCTTTCAAAAAAAAAAAAAAGTGGTGGTACAAGATCAGCCATGGCTAAAAAGAGAAACGGGATGAAAGAGTTTTGACATTACGAGAGTGATTTTAACAGTAGGTTTCTATTCCACCACTGCATGGCCATAAAATGTCAGCTGCCTTTTAATAAATGAAAGGAGACATGTTATGGGAAAACAGGATTTTCTGTTCTCTTTTTAAATAAAAATTTTGATCTGCTGTATAGACATGCACTAACACAACTCAAAGCTCCCCTCCAAGTTTACCTTTTTGCTAGGCTTGATCTAAAGGGTGTGAACAGCTCAATTAGTATGGCTTTTTATAAACAAACCTAGGGGATTTATCACAATTTGCACCTGTACTTTTGCAGAAATCATGTTTGTGGGTTTGTGCGTTGGTGGTTTGTGCTTGGTGGTATATGATCAAAAACCAAGGCCTGTAATCTCAGAGAACAGACAGTCAAGGCAGTGATTCTGATGGCTTCACAGAATCACTCTCTAACATAAATGAGGTTTTTGGTGGTGGTCTGGCAGAAGGCATACCCACCTCATCATATGAGACGTGATGATCTTCATATAATGACATCATTTTGGTACAGAAAGGTGTTCAATATGTTTGTTCCTTGAGTACCAGTGGATCACAGCGGCAATTTAGTTATTCTCAACTGGTTTCGCTTTAGGACCCAGTTTTTCATTGGACATCAAGTGGTGACCCAATACAGTACCAAAACTATTTTTCACTGGGGTTTTCAAAAGCATTGCCCCAGATTTTTCTTTTGTTGTACACTCTCAGAAACATTAGGTTTAAAATCTACAGTGGGGTCCTTGGCCTAAAAAGAACATATTAAAGACCCCTGTTATATATACTGTATACAGTATTACTGTAGTATTGAATAGATATAATATATAATATCCAATCCATTTTCGTTTGTGTTGCTGTTGTTGCTGCTATTGCTATGTATTCAGATGCCATTGCTTTCTTTTGAAAAACCCAACAGGTTTGTCTTTATAGTTTGAGTGTTTGGTTTCTTTTCAAATTCAATGGTTTTGTTGCCAACAATTCACATTAAGCACAAAGCATGTTTGTCTTCTGTAAGTGAAATATTGAATGTGGTCTCTGACATGTTTTCTTTCATTTTGCATTTGTAGAAAAAACTGCATGTTACGCAATCTGCCCTTAGCTGTCAAAGTACTTTAGAGTTTGATGCATTTGACATAAACAACAAAAGAATGTTAAAAATGTGTTGATTTTTTGATCATTTTAAATATATCTATTCTGTTGGGATTATATTTATTATTTGCTTTTAGCATTTTCAGATTGTTCTCAACATTTCCACAAATAGCTTTAATGAATATAATATGTCGGCTTTAAATATTTGAAGAGTTCAGATGCAAAAGCCTCTAAGTGCCATCTGAAATTTTTTTCTAAAATTAGCATTTTTATCAGGCTCCTATGTTTAGGTTCAGAAATTTCACTTTAATGACAATGTATAGGTCCTTTTCTATGCCATTAAAGTGAAATAAATGAACATAAACATAGGAGCCTGATAAAAATGCTAATTTTAGAAGAAATTTTCAGATGGCACGTAGAGGCTTTTGCATCTGAACTCTTCATTTTATAGCTGTGCTGTGGTACAAATAGATATCTTGAAGTCGTAAAACTGAAGTATGACTTTTGAGACATTAGGTAAGTAAAATAAATTGCACCACTCTATAAAAACATCAAAACATATGCATTCTAATTTAGACAGAGAGAACTAAATGAAGGGAGATTTAAATAAACGTCCTTTGTTCTTTGTGACTCTGAATTGGAAACTGCTTTTATGTATGTGTTTGACTTAATCTGCGAGAAAGACAACTGATCAGAATGTTTTGTTCTTTGACATACGTGAACATTCGCTTTTCACTTGCATGAAAGAGGGAAAGGAGAGAGAAAAAGTGAGAGGGAGACAGATTACACCAAGCAGAACTGAAACAGGGGTATAGTGCTTAATCAGGAGCCCTTGAGCTCAGAGGAAGGAAGACAAACATTCCTCACCAACACACCTGCCAGATTGATGACAGCTACCTGTAGAGAACCATAAATTCACAGGCTATTTGAGTGTGCAGGTCTGTACTGTTATTATGTGTTCAGATACATGGTGTAAATGGTGAATAGTGTGCAAAAAACGTGCATCCATTTTTCTTTCTCCATTTTCGCTCATGAAAGGAATGCATGAGCTGATAAATACCTTGCATTCAATGTAAGTTGCTTTTGATAAAATGTGTTAAATGTTATCTGTCTATCTATCTATCTATCTATTTATCTATCTATCTATCTATCTATCTATCTATCTATCTATCTATCTATCTATCTATCTATCTATCTATCTATCTATCTATCTATCTATCTATCTATCTATCTATCCATCTACTGTGCCTGTCTGTCTCTGTCGCTCAGACAAGGCTTTTCTAACTTTCTATTGTAGTTATGTATAAAGTTCTTCATATATCTGATAAGCATTATATGTTTGTTAATAATTTGTTTATGAAAATTTTGTGGGAAAAAAAGAGATTCACCAATAAGGAATCCTTCAGAAGAGAGGAGAGATAATCATCTATGGTCGTTTAAAAGAGCAGCAGACTGTCATCTTTCAGGCTGTCTGACCTCTCCACCAGGTGCTAATATAGCTCTCTGTTCCTTTCTCTCTTTCTCACACTCATTCCACTCCAGCGTTTAAAGTGGATGGTCTGAATCGCTGTAATTCTCTCAGATCCTTTAGCAGAGCCCTATCAAGGAGAAGAAAACAGAGAGTGGTCAATAAAAAAGAGTTGCAATATTAGGCTGGACTCATTTGTTTTCCTGTAATTAATTCATGGCCATGCACCACAAAGACTATTTATCTTCTGTCCTGATGATTTCACGTGTCTTACAATGTATAGACTGGTTGCACAGGATTATTTTTATTTTTTTTTCTCCATATTACAGTTATAAGCTACCATTACAGCTCAAATCGTAAATTATTTTTTAGTTTGTGTTTCTAGTGTTTTGTATAATAGCCTATTCCAGAACGTTCACACCAGACTTAGCCACGCCTCTCCACCCCCTTTTATGAGAAATCAGCATCATCTCAAGGTTAATTTTGCGTAGTATAAAGTAACGCTGTGAAGTGAAAAATGCCATATACTGTAGTTTTTGGTTCACTCACAGGATTGTTGTGGTCTGCTTGTCACACACAACTATCATAAGGCTTCAGAGGTTTTTTAGGAATAGCGCTTCTATGACTTTTATTGTGTTTTAATGCTACATTTTGACCCTCTTTGCTTTCATTGTATGGTAAAGAGCAGAGTCATTCCCCCTAACATATTTTGTGTTCTGAGGGAGAAAGAAAGTCATATGGACTTGGAACAACATTAAAGTGAGTAAATCAAGACAGAATTCTAATTTTTGGGGCAAACTGTTCCTATAAGAGAGTTGAATTCATTCCTGTGCATGGACACAATAGTAAACAGCCTTGATACCTATTTATGAGAGATGCATCATTAAAAAGTAGACCGTTTTATTTGTAGCCTTAATTAAAACAGCCTTGCTTTACACGAGTCTCCACAAAAACACTTCCATTATGTTAAACATAAACCACATAAGGCATACATTTTTTTTAAATATAGATCCTTACTTAAATACATTGCCCTACATTCTTTTGAAACCCTTTTGTGTATACTAAAAGTTGTCACACTATTTATATAAAGCTGAAGTCTGCAATTTCTCGGTGCCACCTTGTGTCACCAATGAGAATTGCAAAAAATAATGATTGTTTTCAACCAGGTGTCCCACCAACAAGACAGTCTGCCATGCGCTCCCCTAATGTCCTCTTTCAAGTAGGCTACTTTTGTTAAGTCTGCTGATTGAAATCCTGTTCAAGACATCAGTGATGTCATACTGACTGTCCACCACAGTTGATAAAGTTGGCTGGCACAATTACATCACAGTTTAATGCTCTCTGAATTATAACAACTGTGATGTTTTGTTCTTAAATGTTAATCTGTGTTGCAAAATTAATAGGTTCTTATGTTTATCACCATGTTTTCAATTCACGAAGCCTATACATTAGGATGTTTGTGTTTGTAGTTAGTTGCATTTAATTTGAATTTTGTTTAGTGTTAGAATTTAGAGTACTATCTATTCAATTAGAGAATAGGGAAAATGTGAAGTTGGGGTGGGACACTAAACCGTGTGTATTACAATTCAGCAAGCTAACTTTAATTATATCACTTTAACTGATTCTAGTTGGCCTGAAAGACTGATGATACACAGGGCAACTTTTTTGAGCAATGTTGCTTGGGCACTTTCCCATTGAGAATGGGAAACACATTTCTATCTGGATACTTTAGATTGGTCATGGGTCCTGTGTCTCACCTGGTTGCCCGTTGACGGCAACATTAGCCAAAGTTTTCCTGCAAATTGCTCAAAAGTTCCCCGTTATCATCATCAAGGAAAAGCTATATAGGAGTCCGTTTATGGTAAAGTGTGCCTTGCAAATTGCTGTCTGACACATTTTATCTTATATAGCTATTAATGTCTTCATTCATGCGCTTATATAGAGTATGTTTGGGTATAATGACAGCTGGACCAATCCATACACTTCCAAACTACTGCATTCTGTCTAATGAGAGTATTTACACAATGCATAAGCCCCTGATTGTCTATTGTGTTGTTTTGCTTTAACTGTGCCTTTAGGAGTGCTTACAGTCTCTCTCCAAATGTAGAAGAAAGCATCTGCAATATCTGTTATTGACTGGCCGGTTCAATACACAACTATTAGCCTCTGTCAGACTGATTAAACAACTGAAGATGAAGAGTGAAGATGTCTGGACTGAGACAGAGAGAGGAGAGAGAGAGAGAGATGCTAGACCTCAAACGACTTGCTCGTCTGCTCTCTCACCACCATTCTTTTGCTTTTCAGTCATCTTTTCATCTGCTACCCCTCCCTCTACCTCTCGTTCGCTCCTGGACTATGTTTGATTCATGCCAGAGATGATTCACACTCCACCATATCCGGCATGAGGGAACCCTCACTCTCCATCCATAATTCAGATCCCCCCTCTCTCTCTGTGTGTGTGTGTGCATCTCCATCCTCGCACACACTGCCTGTGTCTTGTGCAGCTGTCGATGCATCGGGCAGAAGATTGCGCGGTATATAAGAGGGGGATCTATGAAAGCACACAGGTAAGAGAGAAATCCCTTGCTTTCTCTGCAAGTTCTCCATTTCGGAAGATAAATTAATATTGATGAATTGGGATGTGGATTATGGACGTTTGAAGTTAGTGGAAAATATAGAAAGGCATGAGAGGGAATGAGATTGGGCGCTGTAGAGTGATTGAAAGTGGAAAAGAGATTGTGTGGGTAATTTGATGGTTAGGGATGGGCGATGCTCGATGTTGTCTCTCATGAGATGCATCGTGCAATTAGAGCCACTCTGGGAAAGTTATATATATCGCTGCGCTCTAGTTTAGTGTGTGTGTGTGTGTGTGTGTGTGTGTGTGTGAGAGAGTCTGTGTGTGTGTGTGTGTGTGTGTGTGTGGCTGCTTGTTGCCATATGACTGTTTATTCATCTTCAAACACCAGTGAAGGCACTCATACTATATTAATGGACTGTTGCGCCTTGTTCAGCTGAATAGTGTGTGTGTGTGTGTTGATAAGAACAGCTCAATAATGCAGTTACCTAAATGTAACACATTTGCTGATGTACTTTTTTGAGACTAACACACAAGCATGAAATAATGCATAATAGGATGACAAATGTGTGTGTTGCGGTTGTGTTTGTGTTGTTGTCGTGTGTAATGTGTGTGTGTGGTCCTGGTATTCTTTACGTTATGGGGACCAATTGTCTCCACAAGGATAGCAATACCAATCATTTTGACCTTGTGGGGACCTTGTTTTGGTCCCCATGAGGAAGAAAACTTAAAAATCAAACAGAATTAGGGTAAGGGGATAGAACATACAGTTTGTAAAGTATAAAAACCATTATGTCTATGGAATGTCCCAATAAAACATGGAAACCCAACGTGTATGTGCTGAAAAAACAAAACAAAAAAATAGATCTGCCTGTAGGAAAGAAAAAAATCTCAGATATATCAGATGTTCCTCCAGACAGCTACAGTATGAGATCAAATAGAGAGTCTTCTGAATCTTCTGCTTTTAATTCTGAGAAAAAAAACTCGTAATCTCACATGTCTCATCTCAACAATGTCTTAAACGGTGCTCAGATTTGCCAATATACTATTCTGACTCTTCCAAGACCAAATTATCTGAGTTTGGCTGATGGTCTTATTTGTTTAATAACTCTATAGTCTTACTGCATGCAAACACTTGTCTCTTTTTGGTCTGATTTAAATTTGGAAGATTAGATAATTTTGATATTTCAATGTAACTGAGAACTCAAGTCTCCAGATTTTCTGAATGTTTACAAAATATTTACTCAGTTTTTGGCAATACCTCTAATCAGCCAAGCTTTGCTGATTAGCTAAAAATGGACACATATTGGCTGATGATTATTTATATTGATCAGTCTCAATTCCCCAAAGAGTTCATTATGGGTAAAGATAACAGCAATTGTTTTATATACTATATATACTTAGCATTTTTGTGATTTTATTTCATTTTATTATTATCTCTTGTCTTTACAAGCCAGCAATGTAGTGAACCTATATAGTATGTGCACATGTCTAAAGTTACCAGAAATTAAAAACAGCAATATTATATTTAACTAGATGCATTCAGTGCACCTAGTAAATGTTTTTTCACCAGCTTGGTATACAGGACCTTTCAGGCTGGAACACACACACACACACAAACAAACAAACAAACACATATCATAAGCCTGCCCCTGTACATATGAGTTAGCTGCTGACAGCCACACTCTTTCCAGCTGGCACCCCAGAGCTGATAAGGAACCTGCACAGCATTTTGTGCACTGTCTTAACATCGCTACTTATAACCATGACCATAAACACGCCTCTGTAAACAGACCAAGGCTGCACAGATATTCATATTCTGCCTTACTGCAGAACAATCAACATTGGTGAGTAACTCAAGAAAAGTACAGATGCTACGCGTATTTAACGTAACTGCATATGTTCAGTACCATGACAGTAGCTGTTTCAAATCTATCTATTTTCGTATAAAAAAAAAAAAAAAAAAAAAATCTAGTAGTTCAGATGTCAAAACATGAAATCTGTGTATTTTTTTTCTGTCACAGATGCAACTTTAAAGTAGAGCATGTGACAGCAGTGAAATAAGCTGTGTCTGGAAGTTCGATTCATTTTAGTGAACAGGTTTGTGAGAATACTATTTGTGTTTGTTTTGATCATTTTTGTGCTATGCAGATAAATATTGCAAAAATTGCAGAATTTCTGTTCAAATTTCCCTTTGATGTCTACTACATTTTTCTTAACTTTTAGTGAAGTTAACTTCTTTGTCAAAAGGGTGGCTTGACTGTAGTTGACTTTAAATCATGAGTAGTTTATCCTGGCAAGCTACGGTTTCAAAGGAGCTTCCTCAACACCGAGAACAACACACAAGTCAGGTGGTGTGTAACATGCTGGATCCATTCCTCACAATTCTGCTCTAATATTGAAGTAATCTGCTGCACTTTGGGACCCAAAAAGGCTTCAAAAGGAAGGCAAAAGGCTGTGAGAGAAAAACAGAGACAGAAGCATCTGTCAAGGATGTGAGCTGTCTCTGGAAAAAGAGAAAGAGGAAGAAAAGATTGCTTTTCTGTCTGACTGTGTATCTTGTGAGCTTTCTGGTTTCAAGGGGAAGCAACTTGCTTTTAAAACGCCTTGAGTTAAGAGTAAGCATAAACCATGCTAATGATTAGGCCTGTAATGGCCTGTGTGTGTGTGCATGCTGACCCACACTATTGTATTTGTCAGCCATAGGCTCATGAATCACTCTTGTTGATTAAAACGCCTCTAGCATGCAGACTGTGATTACGCAGCTGCTATCATTTCAACCCAAGAAAACAGAAAGAGAAAGCTATGCTAACCAAAGGCATTTCCTCCGATGTCGAAAGTCACACAAAAAAAACACTTTTTGTTAAAGTCACACAAAACGGCATTCACAACTCATTTTACTTCCGAAATCTGGTGCATTTTGAAGTGAAACTGGATATCCAGTGAGGGGAAATATAGGATGAGACTTTCAAGTCGTATTGCTTGAACAACTAGAGGCATGATATCAGCTGGAAAAAAAGGGTAATTAAAATTTAAACAATTCAGAGACAGAGCATGATATTATATTTTGATAAAATAGAAAGACAAGCATTTTCAAATATTTTTTTTTTAATAAAATATTTAAAATTCTGTTTATTAAGCGACTCTTCTTTGTATCATGTTTTTGGTTGAAAACGTATTTGTAACTGATCATTAAATATCAGAAATAGAATATAACTGCAGACATTTAGTGTGTTTTGATGACACCTCCATCTGCATTAGCGGCCTGCATTCTGAAATATTGATCAAATGGTGTTTAAAAGCTGAGGTGCACTGCTGTTGATGGCTTTGGTTGGCACCAGGTTTTTCACAAAAGTCCCATGACTGTTTAAATTTGTCCTGCAATATATCCGGTTTAATCTAATCGATCATAAATAACCATGTTAATTAGGGTGTTTGTTATTTTTTAAATTTCAGTCACTTTTAATTAGATGTGAAGAACATTGCCATTTTGTAAAGCTGTGCAGTTGCAGAAGTGCTTTATCTGTTGCATCATTGTCTTTTAATGCGTTTTAAAGCTGTACTGATATAATTCAGAGATAGTTTGGACTGTAGTGTTGTGCTCATGAAATTTGTGAATAATATTTCATATGTTCATGGAAGGTTTGAGAACTCCAAGGCCAAAGATATGAGCTGCTGTCTGTTCCAATTAAACGGCATCTTGATTGTGTGCAGTGAGATATCACGGAATCATTTTGTACAATTGTGCATTCATGAGATATAATGAGTGATGCTTTCTGTGATTCTGATATTTTATTCAGTTATCAGTGTTGTGATGCCTTGCAGCAAATGGATGTGTGCATACATTACACATTATGCACAATACATTATGACTCTTCTCATGTGCACACACACACGAACACACACACTGGGGCTGAGCAATATGCAGACTATTCACAATATATTTGCCATTATTTTGCATGTCAGTATTGCGTAATAATTTTTTATTTGGCAATTTTAAATTTCTGAAAGACTGTTATTACACTATTTCCACCAACTCTCGTTGTCATTTAAGAGTTGTAGCTTGTGGATATAAGAGTGTTAAGACCAAGATATTTTATAGATGTTTCAGGAGTTAAATAGATTGCATTTTTATTTTATTTTGGGAACAATGGCTGTTTGGCTGAAACGATGAATAATCTGATTGAAAATTAACAAAGTTAATAAAAAAAAAAAACAGTGTATAAATATGCTAAAAAATTATAATATATGTCAAGTTTCTGGAAAGAAAATTTGATAAGAAATTAGTTGTCTTGCCACTAAAATGAACATTCTGGAGAGGAAAGCCTTTTTTTATTTTTTTCAACTTTATACCTGCACTGTAAAAAAATTCCGTAAAATTTACGGTAAAAAAACGGCAGCTGTGGTTGCCGGAATTTTACCGTCAATAGGATGGTTTTAACTTAAATTTGCAGTTTAATTTCATTAACTGATATAATGTTAATATACCATCCTATTGCAGTACTGAATCTGTGTTGTACGTGTTAAACCTGTACCCCCAAACTGGTGGTGATGAGAAAGTCACATGATGAACCAAAGCCCATCACAAGCTGCTTTTAAATAATAACATATATAGAAGATGCACAGTGTCATTCACACAAACACTAAACACCATCACGGAAACACACATGAAACTGAAATAATGCAATAAACATTAATTTAACAACATTAGGTGTAACACACGACCCTAATATACAAAACTGATAAGAAAAAAACTATGTTACGACCTCTAGGGGTAAGCCGTAACAGAAAAAGGATTTGAATTCACACCAGAGAGATGCCAAATAAACAATTTTATTTTCTTTAAACGGGAGTATCTTCAGGGGCAGACAAGGCCAAAACAATAAACAAAACAGACTTTTCTTTGACAACTAAATAACCTCAAATGGAAATAAAAACAAAATACAGATCAACTTCCCTACCTCCCTCAACCAAAAACTAAGTAAAGAAAAGATACATATAAATAAAATGGCGTCTAGCCCCCTACGTCCCTAAATTTGGCAAACTAGTATTTACAAGAATTTACAAAAGTATTTACAAAGTTTCCGGGCGTACACACAGCAGAATCAGAATCCAAATCGTAGACAAGCAATGTTCAGATAAACCGGGTTTTTTAGAATTGGATCTTACAATAATAAATACTAAACAGATTCAATACACTCAGAATATCTCTCTCTCTCCGGTACGACACTTTTTCACAACCCTACAACAAAGAGATTCAAGATTCAAGATTTTTTATTTGTCACATACATGGTTATATACAGAATATATGACCACTACCGATACGACGGCGATACAAACAATAGCAAGAAACAGTTAATCAGAACGTTAGCGCAACACAACGGTATGAAGTCAACGAGGCTCAAAGGCACCAGAATGAGTGTTTGGGGCGGTCCTTATATCTGGGTAGGGTGTCACCATCACCAATCACCACCTCCCGCTGGTTAATAGAGGCCACACCCATCTGGAACACAAATATGTCTACACACACAAGCAGAGAGATCAAATACATACCAAAAAAAACAAAAAATTCACAGATGCATAGACTAGAGGTCATAACACCCCCACCCATAAAATAAAACATACAAATGTTTTACTGGTTGACACGGGACAGTGAGTCAGCAATAACATTT
This sequence comes from Sinocyclocheilus anophthalmus, assembly GCA_018155175.1. NCBI lineage: Eukaryota > Metazoa > Chordata > Actinopteri > Cypriniformes > Cyprinidae > Sinocyclocheilus > Sinocyclocheilus anophthalmus. The sequence goes on from JADLZN010005795.1 coordinate 56,766, forward strand.
TCAATACCTTTTTTGTGAAATATTTTCAAGTTGTAACCTTGACAGATCAGAGACCATTGCATTAAATGATGATTGGCATTAGACATTTGTTGAAGAAAGGTAAAAGGGTTATGATCAGTAAAAATAGTATGTACACTTGAACCAATATACACTTCAAAGTGTTGCAAGGCGAGGATTAATGCAAGGGCTTCTTTTTCTATAGAATTGTAGTTCAGTTGATGTTTGAGGAACTTTTTAGAAAAGAAACTGATTGGATGATTCAAACCATCTTCTCCGGTCTGCAATAAAATGGCACCGACGCCTGTACCACTGGCATCATCTTCTAACAGAAACTGTTTTCCAAAATGAGGTGTAACCAGTACGGGGGCACTACAGAGCATAGTTTTCAGAGCTTCAAAAGCAGAATGACATTCAGGAGTCCACTTAAAAGAAACAGCTTTACGGAGTAACCCCGTGAGAGGACTGGCAACAACAGAAAAATTCTTACAAAAACAGCGATAATAACCGGTCATACCGAGAATCGCAGAAGCCACCCCCCCCCCCCCCCCCCTCTATCTCCTCGTCTTGGGACTGGAAACTCAGGATAGCTTGGATCTTAGAAGTTCAGAGGAACTTGACCACTAACCAGCTTCGTTTACCTAGATATGTGACCGTAGCACAGCCAAATTCACATTTTGCTAGATTCAAGGTAAGATTTGCATCAGAAAGACGTTTGAAGACTTCATCTATGGTTTTAAGATGATCTTCCCAAGTGTCAGCATAGCAGACGACATCATCTAAATAAACTTCACACATGGACACATTAGATAACACCATAGACATTAATCGTTGAAAGGTAGAAGAAACATAGTTATTTCAACAAAACAACATCAAATTTGAAATGTTACGCAGGGAATTTTGGGAATGTCAATTTATGGTTATTCATTGTAAATTATACGGTCTTTTTCACTTCCAAAAACGGTATACTACCGTAAAATTAATGTCCAATACATGTATGTCCAATACAGTTTTTCACCGTATAGTAGGGGAACTTACCATTAACCAATTAATAGGTTTTTATTGTAGCATTTTTACAGTCTTTTTCCGTTAAATTCACGGTCATTTTTTACAGTGTGCCCAAATTACATAGCCAACGGTTGATGTCGCTCATGTTGTTGGAAGTCATCGTCTCTCATGGAAAATTAATGACTCCTAATTGCTTTGAATTGTGTGACCCCCTTGTAGGGCCATGTTAAAATGTGAAAAGGACTGTCCTGTGCCGCTGATGGACTACTCTTCTTTGAGCTTCTTTGCCTCATTTAACTGCGTGTTAGTTGTGGGTAAATAAAAAATGCTTGAGATAATTAGGCACAAACACAGACTGTGAGTGAATGGTCAGTTTGTTTCAATCATTGCTGTCTCTATCACTGTCCATAACACAGAATAGATGGGAATTGTGTATGCAGGGCGTCAGTCTGTAAACACAATAGCTCAAAGCTCGGACCGAAGATCGCACTGCAGTTTTTCCGATACTATAATGATGGAGAACACTGTTTGTTTCATGAATGTGTTTTTTTCCACAGCGACATAACTCATCACTTGTTGACGGTTTATGTTTAGGATTTGTTTTTAGTTATCATGGAGCCGGAGGCCCTTAACAGCTGTTCATTTGCAGCACGGCCTACAGCTGTTGCGATGAATCCGGCCAGCTGATGATAGTTTTTCAATTGCTAAATACCCTACGGTCTGTCTGTCTGTTTTTTTTTTATTTACTCACAGCTTTTTTAAGCCTTCATGCTTTATAATGAAGGATGCACATTAGGTCATTCATGTTTGTTTGTATAATTTATCATCCTCGATTTGCCACAAAGAATGATGGGAATTTTGTTGCAAAAATCTGGTTAAACACCCTAATGTGTAAGAAATAAAATGGTAACACTATCATTAACTTTACAGGTGTTTGACTGTCAACAAAGAAGCCTTCTATCAACCAAACTGTGGAGGATGAATGATGCTGTGCAACCCTAGCATTTGTTCTGTAGTCGTACAATTATCAACAAAGATAAGAATTTACCATGGTTTGAACACCTGTCACTGCAAACTTTGTTGAACAGGTTTTATTTATGATGTTTAGGAACTTTAAATCATTGACTTTAAAACACATTCAATCTGTAAACAAACATTGTATTTATTGTAATTTAATTAACTGTAAATGCGGTCACATTTTATTTTTACATTGATAAATGTGATGCCATCCAACATGTCCAGTTTATGATAATTTATTCTTCATTCATTTATTTGATGTTTTATTGGTGTTTCAGAAGTTTCGGTAACACTTTACTTGAAGGGGTGTGCATAAGGCTGACATGACACCTTCATAATCATGACATGACACATGTCATGAATATGAAGGAGGTTTTATGCGTGTTTATGACAACTGTTATTAAGTGTCATTCGCTCAGTTATGTCATTTTTAATGCAAATATGACATTATTTGACCTAACCCTACCCCTACACTTACCCCTAACCATAGCCCATAACAAAGACATCTCAAACAATGTCATCTTTGCATTAAAAATTACATAACTGAGCGAATGACCTTTAATGACAGTTGTCATAAACATGCATAAAACCCTTCATATTCATGACATGTGCCATGTCATGATTATGTAGGTGTCATGTCATGATTATGAAGGTGTCATGTCAGTCTTATGCACGCCCCCTCAAGTAAAGTGTAACCGTTTCAAACTGACTCAAATCTTTGATTCTGTGCTTTATTCGCATCACCGCTCAATGTTGACAGAAATCGCAGCCCAGTAAAATGTTTGAAAAACATGATGATTTTTTAAATAGATTGCATTTTTACATTTTGAAATTAATTGGGAACAATGGTTGTTTGGCTGAAATAATGAATCATCTGACTGAAAATTAATTGCGTATAATAATTCAGAAATTTTATAAAATTAATTATCTCTATTAATATATTGTATATATCTATATATTTCTCTATTATAACTATCCATACCATCACACACACCACCACACCACCACACACCACACTACATATATATATATAGATAATATATATATATATAATATCTATCTATATAGTATATATATATAATATAGATATTATATATATCTATAAGATATATAGATATAATATATAGTCTATATGTATATATATATATATATATATATATATAGATGTATATATAGTATATATACGTGTATATATAATATGTATGTATTATTATATTATATATACACATGATTTTTTGTATGCGTTGTTGAAGAGTTAAACTCGAATCTAATCTAATTGTCATTTTCCTTACTTCACTGGCAGAGTTTCCACTTGCTTTAAGTATAAACAAGTTGCAACCGAAAAAAGTGCAATAAGACCTAAATAAGATCTTAATATCTCATGCATTGTTGATTTTTAAGTTTTTGCAATGAATAGTGTCAATTGTCTTCAGCAGTTTCTTTGTCCGTTCAGTCCTGATGAGAGAGCACTATGAAACCATGTTAAACCTCATGCTACCTCAAGAGCAGCATCCACATTAACCTGCGTGCCTACAGCAAGCGACAGACGTTGGCCCTGACCTGTGTGCCTGTGGCCTATGGGAAAGAGAGAGCCGGGCAGAGTGATTAATAGTCATGATTAGCAGGTGAAGGAATGTGCTCTTATGGCCTAGAGCATCGCACCGCATTTATCTCCTCAACCAACGTATCCTTTATGGAGGACAGCTTCTTCAAAGACTCTAAGTGACCTAGCCAGAGGGTGCTGTGGAAACGTGGGTGGGAATTTTGCAATGGTAATGCAACATGGAAGCAACTCAACGTTGGGAACATAGCTAGCCGTTTGGTATGAGTCAAATCCCACGGGTGCTTCATTGTTTGCATAGATAGTTACCCCGATTTGGTTTTTGCATGACACATATTCAGTGAGAAATAATGTGGGCCATTTTTTAGATTCACAAAAACGTATTAACATGCAAAACTTGAGGCAAGAATTCACACTTATGCTTTCTGAGCCAAATAAACTCATTTAGCTTGAGCGAAAGCAGATACGTGACCTGACCTGATCACTGCAATTGACACCAGCAGTTTGTACAAATTTTTTCAACACATATTAGCATAGAGCATGAAATGGCCTGTGTTTAGAAAGAAAATAGAGTAAGTTTTGAGTCTGTGTTGAAATGTTCTGGAAATTCTGTATTTTCCTATTATGTTGGTTCATTTTATGCTGTTGAGGAAATATCTGCGTTTGCCAAGAAACGTTTTTCTTTTGTAGTGTTGTGTTTGAGACCGAACAGCTTTGAAAAACATGTTTTTCTCCTCATTTCGCTTCTAGGAGGAACCTCGAGTGATTTGACACTTCATAGAGTGCAAAGTGACAGACGACAACAAAACCCATTTCATGAGACGTGTCAGAAATTTGATTTGACGCACTTTATTTAATATTTTATCCAAATGGCAGAAGAGTACTGAATGTATAAACTCTCTCAACCTGTTGCAAACGATCCTTGAACACAAATTGACATGCAATAGTAAGTCTGGAATTGGAACATTAAAAGAGTATTTTAGTCAAAAAGGACAAATCTGTCCATATATTTATTCACGTCATGGTGTTTCAAACCTGAACACCCCCCCCCCCCCCCCCCCCCCCACCCACACACACACACGCACACACAAATTGCTTTTCTTCTCAATAACGCCAACAATTTAGTCTTGAAAGTCAAAAACGTAAAAAAGGTTAACAATAATTTTTAATCATAATCATGTCATCAATCATATAATAATACAACCGAGCTCCGACCCTTAAGACATACTTTTTAGTATAATTGAGGTATTATTATAGTTTTTCACATATATTTTGAATTAGATTTTAGTTTTATATTTTCAGTTTTCATTTTAAATTTAAAGATTTAGTAATTTTGTTGTGTTTTTGTAATTTTTATTAGTTTTTTATATTTTTACTTGGTGTTAATGTATTTTTATTTCAGTTTTTGTTTCGTGGTATCCTTTATTTGTCTAAGTATACGTTAAATGTATATTATATATATATATATATATCTAATATATATATTAGATATATATATATATATATATAATATATTAAAATATCTAGCTGCTAGTATACTATAACCATAATAAACTGATAATAATTGTCTGATAACTGCCATAATCATACTAGAATATAATTTATAATTAGTAAACTATAATCATCTTTTTGCCCAATAAACGGCATCAATAATTAAACTGTCCATCATGAATTACTCCTTACATATAAAATTCCAAATCTTGTATTCTGGGTTAGAGTTATGAGTGATTTAAGTCCCCTCAATACTATGAATACACACATAGTTATGGGTTAGACAAGTCCTCACAAAAAATGTATGTGTGTGGAGACAGGTTGTGTTTTTTTCTGTATTCGTCACTCTGCTTTAGTCTTTCATTACATGATTTTTTCTCAAAAGGTCACTGCACTTACAGTTACTTTACCCTGTTTACTTCATCACATAACGCCTTGGTCCACTTCTTCTTTAGAAACTAGTCAAGAAGAGCAGCGTCATTTCACAGACACACAGTCAGACACCAATCCTGAAGTCTCTCATAACAAGTTATTCTGTCAAACTCAACGGGTGGCTCCTGCTCGTGCTTTGCATGCAGCTGAATCGATTAGGAAGATGAATTAGTTTGCCTTCAGCAATAAATAAGAGAGAGTTTGTTTGACAAACATTGTTTATTCTTTGTGCTCAGGAGAAAATGTAAAGCCGGGGCGGTCAACTGAGCTCTGTGTGTGTTGTGTGTGTGTTGTGTGTGGGTGTGTGTGTTGTGTGTGTGTGCGCGTGGTGTGTGTGTGTTATGATACACCCCTAATGATGTACATTCACGTGTTCAACAGCAATGTACTACCTGCCTGCAAAATAAATAAATTAATTAATTAATAATTAAAAAAAACCTTGCCACATCTGCCGATGGTGGTTGAATTCCAGAGGCACACACTGCGTACCATAAGTGCTCACATGTTAGTGTTATTATATAGCTGTTTATTTGATACCTGATTTGTATGTGTTCTACAATAGAGATAAATCAGTGGTGAAAACTGGATCCCTCTCATTGTTGCTGTCCCGTTTCTATTTTTGACATGCTGCAGAGCAGCTTAAACTACTTTTATTTTCATCAGCCAATTTTGCTATTTATACCTCGCTAGCTATATTGGGGGTGCTATCTGTAAGAGACGTTTGGATGTTTTGTAATGTTTTGAATCTGGCTCTTCCAGTTAGAATTTGGAGTTATATAACAATAGAGTTTGATTTGTTTTATAAGATTGTAAGTTTTACTTTTTTGAGTAATTTTACACTTACGTCATACTCGTCATTGTTTTTAATGATGTTTTGATGGGTGCTTTTGAAAGACTGCTTCATGAAGCTTTAAAAAATGTTGCGAATATCTTGTTTTCGAACTAAATAAATCAATAAAATCCAAAAGCCATTTTTGATTCAGAATGCGTATTAAGTGCAGTGAAGCATTGATTTAGCTGAGTCCGAGTTTTAAAACAAGCTTGGTTTCTATCATTGCTGCTACACTGTAAAAATTATTTTTCGAAGTTGTATATACATTTTACTGTTTTTCTCTTTTTACTGTAGAGTTTCATGCTTTTTATTCCATTTTCCTTGCTCTGTTTCATTGTAAATAATTGTGAAATTTACTAGAAATTTCAGTAACACTTTAGATTAGGGAACACATTAACTAGTTGCTTATTAGTATGTATATTTCTAGCATATCTGTTCATTAGTACGTATAGAGCACATATTATTCACTTATTCTGCATGACCATATTCTAGATATGAATATACTGTATTGGCCCGAATATAAGACGACCCTGATTATAAGACACCCCCCTTTTTCCAGATGTACCTTTTGAGAAAAAGGCTTTTTGTAAAAACAAAATCTTGTTTTTTCTCAGTAAAACACATTTTGTCTTCAATTATTTTCATATTGCATATTTTTCCTATTTTAATTTTTGTTTTGAAAGTATGGTAAAAACTGGTAAAATGTACCAACAATCACATTTAAAAAATATACACTTTTTGATATACCATTAAATAAAAAAAAAATTAGGACATTTAGGATTTCCATCTAATAGTAGCCTACCAAAATCTTATTAACAGTAGAAGTTAAATCTTACTGTAGTCTTCAAATCTGGGTACTGTCTTACATTTTAAAATCACAAAGGGAGTTTGGTCCCATCAGGCTAATGTGACAGTCACGACTCATGCATCTGTAAGGTTTTCTTTTTCTTTTATTTTTACTCGTGATCTTTACATTACGTATTTCATGGCACACTCTTTTTATGCGTATTTGGCGTCACCTATTGTTGTGGGTGTATTATTGACATGTCAAAGTCTAGACCCTGAATATAAGATGATCGCGTTTTTTTCAGATGTATTTCCAAGAAAAAAACATTGTCTTATATTCGGGTCAATACGTTACAAAAACATGATCTTTTGAGAACTGTTCACTGAAAGATTGGATTCCAGAATGGTTCTTTTATGGCGTCACTGCAAAAAAAAAAAAACTTTAATTGCAACCTTTGTTTATAAGAGTGTATTGGCCCAAAATACCATAAAATCACCATGGTATTCTTTATAGTATCGTGTGTAGTATCACGATATGAGAAAACGTCTCTAGGTTACGTATGTAACCATGGTTCCCCGAGGGAACGAGACGCTGCGTCGAGTCGCTTTGGGAACGCCCTTGCGTGACCGCGTTCTGAACCACGTGTCAAATCAGTCCAATGGAGCAACGAGACGTCACTAGCAGGGTGACGTAAGCACCAGAAAGTATAAAAGTGCATCTGGCAGAGCGCAAGTTAGCTTCGATGAATTAGCGCCTGGAGGGATGCAGGGAGTATGGTAAAGAGACGCAGCGTCTCGTTTCCTCGGGAACCATGGTTACATACTTAACCTAGAGACGTTCCCTTCAGGAACTCGAGCTGCGTCGAGTCGCTTTGGGAACGAGAATACCCACTGCGCCATACTACCAAGTCCCTGCCTGTGTGTGTGTCCTATGAGCACATCATGAAGAGAGAACTTGGGAACCTGGGGTAGAAGCCAGGTCTAGGTTGTAAAAGCGGACAAAAGTGTGTGGAGAGGACCAGCCCGCCACAGCACAAATGTCCTGCAAGGCCACACCCAAGCTGAAAGCCTTGGAGGCCGCCATACTCCTGGTCGAGTGCGCTCTGACCCCCATAGGTGACGGTAGGCCAGAGGACTTGTAGGCTAGTGAGATTGCCTCGACCACCCACCTACTCATAGTCCGCTTGGTCGCCTGAGATCCTTTCTTTGGCGGACCAAAATAAACAAATAGCTGATCTGCCTTACGCCACAGGGCAGTTCTGTGTGCGTAAGCGTCCAGTGCTCGAACTGGACAGAGCAGATTACGCCTTTCTTGGCCTACTTCCTGGTACAGAGGAGGACAGAATGCCTTAAGTACTATGGGCCCTGGTGAAGAAGTGGGCACCTTAGGGACATACCCGGCCCTCGGGTAAAGGAATGCCCTAACCATGCCTGGAGCGAACTCCAGGCATGAAACAGAGAGTGCCAGAAGATCCCCGATCCTTTTTAGTGAGAAAATAGCTAGGAGAAAGATGGTCTTGAGCCTGAGAAACTTGACCAAACTTCTTCTATGGGTTCAAAGGGGGCATTGCATGAGCCCCCAGAACTAAAGAACCACAGCCAGGTCCCATGAGGGCACCTTGGTGCGCTGTACCGGTCTCAGCCTCAGGGTGCCACGGAGGAAACGAGTGACAAGTGGGTGTCTTCCCAATGATTGACCACCCAGAAGGGCGTGGTAAGCAGCTAAGGCCGCCACGTATACCTTCAGAGTGGAGGGAGATAACCCTGCGGAGAATCGCTCCTGCAGAAACTCCAGAACTGTACCAATTGGCCAGTTGACCCCCCCCTGTGGGGGTTCTGCAGTCGCTGTCCGCACCATGAAGCTAAAAGTTTCCACTTCAAGGCATACTGTTTCCTAGTGGCGGGAGCTCTGGACTGGAGTAGAGTCTCAACAACCTCAGTTGAGAGACCATATGCTAGGAGCTGTGCCCCCTCAGGGACCACGTCCACAACTTCCATAACTCCGCCGATTGATTAGGAGACCAACCGAGGTGTTTTTCTGTGCGACAAACTCATGATGCCCCCTAGGTCGGAAGGAAGTGTTTCAGCGCTCTGAACACGGCCAAACCGCATTCCCCTTCAGTTGATGTGCCAAATATATGATGGCCTCCCCAGACCCTGGGCAAGCACCCACTCATGCCCGCGTCCCCACCTGTGGAGAGGCATCCTCGTTTCCTACGACATGAGCACTAAAACGTCGGGCCTTGAACAGGAACCAACGTTTCTCCACATGTCCTAAGGCACTTAACTCGCCGGCGTGACCTTGTCATGCAAAGCGGATTCCCCTCAGGGAAAAAATCCTTGGTTTCCTTGAGCCCCCTAGCAAGGGCTCATGTAACAGCCAAAGGTATCACGTTGGACGCCGTGCCATCAGGCCCCAATATCCTCAAAAACGTTTGACAGTGAGTGAGGCCTTCTCTAACGCTCGGCCTGTCGGTGAGGATTGCTCGATTCGAGCATCGACAGACGTTCCTGCATGAGGTTTGAGTTCCCACACATCACGCCCAGATAAGTTGTTCTCTGTAGTGGAGAAAGAACACTCTTCTTGGCATTTAGTCTTAACCCCAGCTCTCTCGTATGGCGAGGACGACATCTCGATGCCGAGCCGCCGTCTGCTCTGATTGAGCTAAAATCAACCAATCGTCGATATGGTTTAGTATGCGGATGCCCTGGAGTCGTAACGGAGCCAGGGCTGCATCCACACATTTTGTGAAAGTGCGGGGTGAGAGTGACAGCCGCAGGTAATCATCTCTATTATTGGTATGCTTCGCCCCCGAAAGCAACCTCAGGAACTTCCAGTGTTGAGGAAGAATGAAAACATGGACATAAGCGTCTTTGAGATCTATCGTAAAACAAACCAGTCCTCGGACTGGATCTAAGATACTATCTGCTTGATAGTGAGCATCTTAAACCGAAGCCGTTTGATAGCGCGGTTCAGAAGACGGAGATCTAAAATCGGACGCAAGCCCCCATCCTTCTTCGGAACGGTGAAGTAACGGTTGTAGAACCCGGACGCTCTCGAGAGAGGTGGAACACGTTCTTTGGCCCCCTTCCTCAAGAGAGTATCTACTTCTTGTTCCATTACCAGAGCCTGCTCGGGACCCACTAGAGTGGGGGTGACCCTGTTGAATCGAGGCGGACGAGAACCGAACTGGTTTCTGTCACCTTTCTCTACAATCTGCAGGCCCCATTTTGAGATATTTGGTAGAAGTTTCCACGCTACCAGAATATCTACTAAGGGAACCAGCCTCTCGATGCTGGCGTCTGGTATTATTAGAGGAGCCATTTCGGTGCCCTGAAGCGGATGACCGGCAGGGAATGACCTACCTGACTGCTGTAGCACCCTCACTTTAGGGGGCGAGCTCTCCCGTGCCGTACAGCTGGGCGGCAGCTGGGAATTCGCTCATCGGAGCTCACTGAGCCCTGAAGCACCGAGGTGGCAGGGGTAAGGGAATCTCCATGGGCACTGAGGAACACCCGACCCGCCTGCTGTAGCCCTCACTTTAGGGGCTGCTTCTCCCCGTTACCGTCCCGTTGCTGGCGGCAGCTGGGAATTTTTTTATTTGTTGTTTTTTTTTGTTATTTTTATTTTTTTTTTTTTTTTTTTTTTATTCGTTGTCGGAGCTCACTGGGCCCTGAAGCGCCGAGGTGGCAGGGGTATAAATGCACCTCCATGAGGGCACTGAAGGAACAACCGACCTGATTGCTGTAGCACCCTCACTTGAGGGGACAAGCTCTCCCTTGCCGTACCATTGCCGGGCGGCAGCTGGATTTTCGCTCGTCGGAGCTCACTGAGTCCTGAGGCACCGAGGGTGGCAGGGGTATCAATAAGCCTCTGTGAGTGCACTGAGGAGGATTGGGCACCGTATATTGAGGTGTTATCCTTTCCTCCCCAGGTTGGGCTGCCTTCAGGGACCTGACAATGGTAGGACCACTTAGCCGAGGTCCTCTTAGACAAATTAACGGTCCGCAGATCCGTTTTCGGTTTATAAGACCCCAACTGAGAGCATCGCTCCGACCCCTGATCTTTCTGTGGAGGGTGCGGGTTGCAACGCTCTGTTTTGAGACTGGCGATATAAGGAGCTTTATGACTTGGGCTGCTGCTCGCTCAGCAGCCCCACCCCTGAGCCGGTCAGCCTGGTATGCTTGTAACACCACCATGGTGTGCAAGCATGCGCCAGCCTGACCTGCCGCTGTATAAGCTTTCCCAACCAGGCTGGATGTCTGTTTTACTGGCCTGGTGGGAAGCTTCGGGTCCTTCAGGGACGATGCTGAGGATGGGTAGAGATAGCTCGAAAGCGTCTGCTCCACCACTGGCATCGCCCCATATACCTTGTCATTCAGCCCCACGATGTTCTTTTGAATATTTCGAGACTGTGGGGCTGTAATACGGGGTGAGTATGGTTTCTCCCACGATCTTGACAGCTCAGCATGGAGATCGGGAAAAAACGGCAGGCCCCGTTTTGAAGGCTGTGATCTGGATTCAGAACATGCTTGTCTAATTATTTTTAGGACGAAACAAAAAAAAAAAGGCCTCCTGTCCCTAGGCTGGCCAAACGATATTTTATTTTACCCCCCATAATCACGAATTACACCTCATACGCGAGGGTCTGTGGTGGCGAGTCCACAGTCTCCTCTGTCTCGACACTCGTCACATCCACCTAGATAGATAAGCGTCTGGCTCTTTCTCTCTCGCGCGGGGGGGGGCCGCGAGAGATCGCAGCCTCGGATCTATCTGTTGAGGACCGAGAAGACGAGCCGCCGGATCCTCTCGCTCAATCCACCCGCGATCCCAACGACAACAGCTGCCTTACGGTGCTCGGCAACAGCGGGACGCTGCCAGCGGACGCGATCCTGGCCGCTGTCATCAAACGCAGCCAGGCGAGAGCGGAGCGTGCGCAGCGAGAGCTCGCAGTGATGACAATCAGCTGCTCGAAAGCTGACCGTGCATGCTTTGCTCCTAAACAAATGACACACAAATCGTGTGTATTCCCTGCCGCCAGATATCGTGGGCAGGGAGAAACTCAGCGTTTGTAATGCCGTTCGCTCGCATAGACTTTTTCATTGTTTTATATATATGAGTGCTTTTGCGGACAGACAACAGTAAATAGACAGACACATACACAGAGCGCTACTGAAGAGCAGAAGCTGGATTGCGCTCTGCCGGGTGCGCTTTTATACTTTCTGGTGGTCACCCCGCTCATGATGTCTCGCTGCTCTATTGGACTGATTTTACACGTGCTTCAGAACGCGGTCACGCAAGGGCGTTCCCAAAGCGATCTCGACGCAGCTCGAGTTCCTGAAGGGGAAACCCTGGTATACAGTCAAAGAACACGTGCGACCTAGTGCTCCATACAGTTTCTCTTTTATATGCTTATATGTAACTAGAAATGTGCAATGACTTCTGCTGGTTGGGGATTTCTGGCCATGGGATATTGCTGATCATTTGTTCCAGTAGGGCCATTGGTCTTTGGTGCCTGTGGGTAAATGTCCTGTGTTAGGGCTGAATAGGGGCTCAATACATTCAATAGATGGAGATCTACCCCTGAGACCATAAAAAACTGATAAGGCTTTTCTTGTGGAGAAAGCTTGAGCTTAAGTTGATTTGGGTGGACATTTTATTGATTTTTTTAACACACATGCTGGATTGGGGCCCGAACCTGCTCGTACTTCGCTTATGTGGTGGGTTTTACCATCAAACCTGTACAGAATGCCCAAGCGATTCAGCTGTTGTGCTTAATATCGCCATGTTGTTCACCTTCAATTTTTTGCTTCCTTCCAAACCTAGCCTTTGAAGAAACTGCATTTTCCATCCACATTTACTGGCTTCTCCGATTGGCTTTTTTTTTTTATTTTATTTTTTCTAAGCATATTCTTTTTTTTTTGTATCGGTTTTTCCGTCATTCAATATCATTCATATGTAGTAAAACATATATATATTATATATATAATATATATATATATACTTATTTTTTTTTGTCAGTGGTGTAATGTAACGAAGTAATAAAACATAGTTACAGTACTTAAGTATTTTTTGGGAGTATCTGTACTTTACTTGAGTTTTTATAAGGGCGGGACAACTTGTTACTTAGTCAGAAGAACACGGACTGTAGGAAAGCAGGTTTGACGAATCAGTGTTCTGGCGTCTGCAAGTTAGACTCCTAAAACACCTTTGCTATTTTGCAAACAAGTGCGCGCACTTTGATTCAAAATGAATTCTTTTCCACTCAAGTCGAGTCTGGGGTGTGTGATATACAGTATATCTTCTGTGATAATATGGCAAGTGTTGTTGTAATGATGTGCGATCAGACATTATCAAGTAAGCTATATCACCAAATCACAAATGGAGTGCACGCACGTTGATTTATTAGTATATTAAAACTAAAAATTTCAGGCATTCTAAATTGTAGACGGCAAAAATGCTTCTGTATGCGTTTATATTTATATAATTTAATGTAGTTAACTTAATCTATATCACACAAATAGTACAGTTTTTCTTCAGATATCAGCATGAACATATTTATAATAATTTTTTACAAGTTCAGTAAAGCAATAAGTGACATATTTTAGACATAATATTTCTTGTTTTTGCTCAATTTTGCTAACAAAATAGTTCCTAACAAAGATCACAGCACTGTTTTGCATCTCTGAACAATTGTCGGTGTTTACTTATTGAATGAATCAGATTTTTGAACGAATCGGTTGAATAAATGAGTCAGTGATTCATCGGTTGAATTTCAATGACTCACTCATTAACATTCACTTGCTGTCACCTACTTGCGGTTTTAATTTCACATTTAAAGTACCTTTTCATTTTTAAAATAATTTCAAATATCAGTATTCAACTGTTTTTATGTTAAACAAAGACTTATTTATGTATCTGTAACTGCAGTTTAAATGCATTCGTGTCCCCTCTGCGATACATAAACTGTGTAAATACATCTAAATGCTATTTCAGTTGCAGATTCCAGAAATGTTTTCTTACATTGGAATGAAAGACACTAAGTACCGGATGAAGTGCTTCTTATTCTTACCCAAAAACACAAAATGGAAGAAAGAGTTAAAGTTCGTTTTGCATTTACTTGTACTTTTTACTTTCAATACTTAAGTACGTTTTAGATTTTAAAAATACTTTTCGTACTTAAGTACAATAAATATCACATTCTTTAAGACTTTTACTCAAGTAATATTCAAAACGGTGACTTCAACTTCTACCAAAGTCATTTTCTGCTAAGATATCTGTACTTTTACTTGAGTAATGGCTTTCAGGTACTTTATACACCACTGCATATTTGTTTACCCAGCTGTTAAGGTTCCTGTACAAAATAGAATTAATGAAGATTGAAAAAAAAAAATCGAAAGGCATTTTTCAAATGTGATTTTTCTTTTCCCCCCAGTTTTTCCAATCATTGGCTTTTCTTTTTTTTTTCTTTTTTTAGAATTGTATTTATTTGCTTATTTATTTAGTTAGTAAGAGAACAAAAATTATGTATGAAAAAAAAACATTTAAAACTATTTAGAAACAATATATTTTCACCTTGCTGTTCCGTGTTTCCATATAAAATATATAATGAATTATACATAATTATTTTGTATAAAAGTTGTGTTATTCATTATCTTTTGAAAGCATTCTGCTTTTGCCCACAAAAAATATTTGCTTTTTAAATTTATTTGGTTAGTGTTTTGTTTTGTTTTGTTTTTTTCAGAAATACAAAGTATATATCCAAAAAATAATATGTTCCATTGCTATCAAGTTTCCATACAGAATATATATACATACCAAATATATATATATATATTTGTAGAAAAGTTTCTTACATTACTGAAACTCTAAGCTGTAAGCATGTGAACCCAATGCCAGCAAACTCAAAGAGTGTTTTTGACTGACTGCTGTTTGATTTTCCCCAAAAAAGTGCAGGCCGGCCCCCTGCAAGTAATCTGACTCTCTTTTGCTGTTTACAGTGCTGCTGGCTATCCCAGAGAAAGCTATTTCAGTGATATCTGTCAGGGAATAGCAGCATTTTATGTGTGGTATTGGGAAAAAAAACTTTAAGTCTTCGATCTTCATGCTGTTGCCATGCAAATCTCCAAAACAAGAAGACGAAAAATCTTTCTTTATCACCACCGCACAACCAGAGTTGGCAGCCTGCTACTTTAACACCACGTCACCAGAGAAAAGTGCCATGAACTTTGACTATTACGGGACAATGCCACTGGAGCAACCAAGGGTTAAGTGCCTTACTCAAGGGCGCAGTGATGATGGCTTCATAGTTCACGGCCGTGGTCAATCACATGACCTCCTAAAGGCCCTGTCACATGAGTTGCGTCAAGGCTTCAACAAAAGCGCCATGCATCCCTTTGACCTCCACATGAAAAGTGTTGCAGAGAGTCATGTATCCTGTCCTGTCTCGTGGTGCTCTTTATTAAGTTAAATGAGTGTGAAAACTGAAGCAGCATGACTTAAAAGAAATAAAAACAAATTATAAGACTTTAAATATCTCTTTTTTTTTTTACTGTATGATGCCAAATATGATTCCATATCAAATATTCCGCCATGTGATAAAACATTTAAAATAAAAACACAAATTTAACTTTTTTTTTCTAGTAATTATGAGTTTATAGTCAGACAATTCTTACTTTTTCCCCCTGCAATTCAGAAAGAAAGTCAGAATTGCAAGATGTAAACTGAATTCTGAGAAAAAAAATATACACAAGTCAAGTTGCTCAAAATTAACCTATTTATTGAACTGATGTATAACCGTAATATCACTCACACAATCTTGCCTTTGTATCCATATAATTCAGTATGTGGTTTAATAGCCTACGTGCAAGTCTTTCAATGCAACGGAGCCATTTCCTGTATATTCATTCATTTGAAGTTATTCTCCAGACATACATTTATACCTGCGCACCAAGACGCATAAGATGACTTCTTGAGTGTTTCCAGATGATTCTCAGCTTGAGGCTGAATGCGTGCGTATGGCCCTCACCTGATGCCATCTGACTATGAATATTCCAGGCACGGCACATCAGAAATGGCAATATGGGTTTAACTGCAACCTTGAGGCCAGGAAAAATAAGTTCTTAATTACTGCGTGAACACATAAAGTGGGAAGCTTAGCATGCGGTGGAGTTATTGGAGCTCAGAATGCGGCCCATCAAATTCAGATGGATTTCCTGGACTGTCTGTTGCCATGGCAAGAGGACAAGTGCAGACGAGCCACGTTTCAAATACCATTAAAGCTGTATTAACTAAAGCAAAAACATGTTAAGCATGCTAATCTGGAGAGAGAATTCAGAGAATATCGAGGGCACTTAATTGCCTGGTATACACCGGAGACAGTTTGAACACACGTCAAGAGAGAATAAAGAAAAGGCATATTACAGTGATCATCAATCATGAAACACATTAAATGTAACTTATTTGTAACTAAATTGTTTTAAACTTATCTGTGTGTGTGTGTGTACACACCTATTAATTTATTTTTAGAGTATTGTTAATACTCATTACGATTAGGAGCTTACTTACTGGCAAATTGTGTTTTTTTTATTTTAAGTGTCAGACTCAACTTTTAGTTGGATGTATGCTTAAAACAAGCAAAAATTAAATTAATGCTAGATATATTAAATATATATATCTATCTATATATATATATATATATCTATATTATATTATATATTTAACATTTTTGTTTTCTTGCACTTTTTTTCTTAAAGTAACTTTAGTATTTATTAATATACAGTAAAACATACCGGAGATATACAGTTTAAAACAAATACATTTCAGCAAAACTGTATAAGACTTAATTTCAGAAATGTATTTTGATTTGATATAAATGTTGTTGTATTAAGTATTAGTTAAAGCAGGTTAAATTAATTATTATTCTAATTGGCAATTGTATTTTTCCTATTTAGTTCAACTAATTTATGTTTGAGTTTCTGCTTAAAACATAGTTTTTTTTCTTGAACATGTTTTGCGTGTCAGCTAACTGTATTTTTTATTAATTTAAAGATCCTACAAATTACTTCAGCAAAACTTCATCCCATTTTGATTTAAACTTTTATTTTATTAAAACTATATATTTTTATTCGTTTGGCAACTATTTGGCATACTGATAGTATGTTTCTTTTATTGTGTTATATTAATGTCTAAAAAACCAGGTTGCTTCTCTAAGTACAGTAGTATTTATTAATACTTAAAAAAAAATATTACTTTTACTGGAAAACAAGACAAAAATACTGATATGTTTTAAATATGTATTAATGTGGACCCATGTTTAATACGTTATGCATGGGTCTACGTACAAATGAAGTTTTTCAGTGCAGTGTTCCGTTCTTTCATTCTTTTTCTTTCTATCTATCATAACTGTGCATATAAATCAGTCCCTAAGGGTTAGGATCGAATCTTGTCTGTCTCTGTTTTCTCCTTGCCCTCTGCTTCCAAAGTGCTGAAACTTTTTTCCTTTAGTAACTAAATACGATTTCCTGCCTGCCAAGCCTTTTCTAATTTAATAGACTAATATTGCATTGATGTGAACCTCATCTTACCACTCCCTCCCAGTAAAGGTGTGTATAACAAGCATCAGAGCCCCTTACGAGGCTATTGATTTTACAATGCGTCGTCTGACTGCCGGGCTGTGAGTAGTGCATAGTGTTAGATTGTCTCTCTGGCGGGATGTTGTGGAGTTTGAGTTGATCAAAAAAAGAAGAAGGAGCTCCATTATGCAGAAGGGGTGCAGTTCATTCGATTGACCACGTGCCAACGTGCAGCAACTAGGCTGGACACTGACATAACCAATTGACTGGTGTCAAAGCCACTCTCTGCTACTTCCTTATCATCGATTGGTCCTTTGTTGAGACTGAATTAAGCTGTGTCCATGTAATTAGATTATGCCAGCCTCCGCTCCCTCCCCTCGGTGAGAAGCACTGGTCAGTGTTCCTGCCAGACAGGACAATCTCAAGACATTTACGTCTATGGGGTTTTAATTTAGCCCTTCAGCCAACAGCAGGAACATAAAAAAACATTGCAATGAACCTGAACTAACTAATCATGATAAAATTAACAGTTGCTTGATTAATATGCTATAATTATCTCGAATTGGGACATTTTATAGACTAGATTTACACCCAAGCTGGAGGAAGTGCCAGCCGTCAACGCTGGCTTCTCCATTTCAACAGAAAATTGTGAATGCTGGGTAAAACCACAAGCATAACAACCAGTTTTGCACTGTTTGCATCACTCTGTTTATGTGTTTATTTGATGCTGAGTGGTTCACTCTGCTGTGGTTTTGTTTGGAATTATTTCTGATGGTGGAGCAAAAATAGTCATGGGAACCGGCAATGTTGTGCATGCAAGTAGTCAATAATTCCATCTTGATTATTGAGCTGTAAAAGCAATATCACACTCGCAATTGATATGAACATTATGAATATTATTTATGTGACTTAAAGTTCACTCTGATTTGCACATACATATTGTGTGTGTGTGTGTGTGTGTAAAATTATTTTATAGAATGTATATAATATATTTATTTTGTATTAATTTTAAAAATGAATATCAATTATAAAATTATAAAAACTGAAAAACGAATCTGACAGAAGTATATTATATTAAATTACTCCTTACTTTTCAAATTCAATTAGATTCAAACAATCATTTTATGTAACTGACTTAAAGTCAGTCTTAAAGAAAAACAATTATGACTTAATTGTAAGACTTGCAAGTCCAAGCAGTTTATGCAATGGACCTCACCAAATCCTAATAGTTTTAAGGGTTACTAAGTGCTCACCTTTCAGTGTCTGACATTCAGCAAATTAAGTGCAAACATCACATAACCAAATTAATTTTCATCATCCAAATCATGACATGTGGCACTATTTTTGCGCTGAGCTGCTAAATTAACATGAACTTCTTAAAAAAAAAAAACATTAATAACTCTAGAGAAGTCACATCTGACAAAACAATATGCATTTTTATCTCCATAGCTGTTGCATCAAAGTTTTATTCCTAATTATTAAACTTTTATGACACATTTTGGAGTGACTGACGTTTCTGGAGAGTTTAGTTTTTAAGCTTTCAAACGGAATCTCCTGAGAGTCGCAACAAGACATTTAAAACTGATTCATGATGTGTTTTTGTACATTTTGAATCCTTTCTTCACCCCTGGATACCAAAACACCAACCTTTCACATCAAAATAGCATCAAAAGACTCAGGATGTTGACTCAGTGTTGACCTGTTTATATGTCCAGGCCAGAGCGGAGGTGTTACCTGTAATTAACCTGTTCCGTCGATCTGAAAACATATGGACGTTTCCTCTGAGCACGTCAGCCAAATCCATAATGCATATGTTCCTTGTAGGAGCGGGAGCAAATCCATGTAAATAATTTACCAGAGTCAGAAATAATTCATTCAGCATTTATGGGTTGGATTTTGAGAGTCAGAAGACACATTTTCACACATTGGACTTCACTGATGTCAGAACGTTGTGACTGATTAAGTAACTCCTTGAATACTATACTTTGTATTCTGAACACATCGCTTAATACAGCAGCGTAATTGAATGCTGAGTTTGTTTGAAGAGATCAGTAGCTTTTTTTTATTAAAACATCATTATTTATGAAGTTGTCTTTGAAATGCTTTGGAATTCTTTCATCTGTCACTAATGTTAAAATGAGTGCATTACATGAAAGTTGCAACATGATATTCTGCATGAAATACTGTAGAATTGCTGAAGGATTTCTGAATGGAAAGGTTAATATTCCTGTGACTGGTGCCACAAAAATGGCATATTTTGAAATTGCATGCTAGAGTTTTGTATTATAATGCGCCGCTGTATATTAAATTACACAGGTCTGCACTAAAGATGTAGGTGTTTTGTTTTGGAAATTGAGCGAGGTGTAAATATTCTTGCTGTACACCCATAGCTTGTGCGTTCTGATTAATGTCTCCTACACAAAACTCTTCTTCAGTGAAAACAGAAAGTAAGCAAAAACTTCAGCATTCAGCTACAAGAGTTCACCAAATAAATGAATCAATGCTGTGACATTTCGCAGAAATCACAGACAAACTTGTGAGTCAATATGTTGCTATCTATGTCTGTTTTATTTGTTTGGTGTTGTAGATGGAGTGAATGCAGTAAGTATTTATTAGTCTTGCAAAGGTTTGCTTTTATCATGTTTAATCATTACAGTTGGACTAAAATGTGAGAAAAGCCACAGATTGTGAGCAGCTCCAACTATATGTCAAGCTAACAAATCAATTACATTGTATTTACACAGAACATGCTTCACACTAATGGCGTAATATACAACTATGGTGATACCATTAAAATAGAACAGCAAACATATCAATTAATTAACATTTCCCTGATCTGTTTTTGTTGTCATCTTTTGGTTTGTGTTGTGTGTGTGTGTGTGTGTATATATATATATATATAATATATATCTATATATATATATATATAAAGAGTTTTTGCATGAACTCTATCATACGCAGTCCCTTGGTCTACCTCCATCTGACATAATGGCCTCATTAGCAAATGGCCAGCTGATTGTTCCTCCTGTACGTAGCATGAGCCTCTCGCTCTCAACATTGCAAATATAAAGACGAGTTTGGGGGGGGGGCTTGCCGTAGCAGTTGCAGCTTGCTTCAGAAACCCTACACCTTCCCCAGCTCCACATGTATAGATATGTTACAGGCTGATTTCATGTATGTCATATATGGGGGTTATTTCATATATGTCATATGTGCAGCAGCAGTATTTCTTACTTGCTCACAGCAGCATGTTGTGGATGTAATGGCAGTCGCAACTCTCGGTACTTGCTCTGCCGCAGCAGCAGCACAGCCGATCTAATTTGCTAAGACCAAATACACTAACTTGTCCTGTACCCTTACCATGCCATACCACCCGACAGTTGTCATGACAGAAATATATAGATAATATATATATAATATTTATATATAATATATCTCTATATATATATTATATATTATATAGTATATAGATATATATCATAAAAATCTACAGCAAGAGAAGATAATTCCAATTATCCGTCCCAATAATCGCCTACTATATGCTTGAATTATCAAGGCTTATTTTTTTATGTATTTTATTATATTTATTCAAAACTTTTTATTTTATTTCATTGCATTTCATTTCTTATGGAGAACATACTTCTATGCTTCACTACTAATCTCCTCCTACCAGTATTCTTTCTTGCCTCTCTTCGCCTGTTGTAAGACAGAAAGCCCTTCTTTACGTAGCTTTACAGGAGGCCTGGGTGGTTGTTTGAAGTCTAACGCACATGTTTTCACGCTCTAGACAGAGAGAGAGAGTCAGATAGCAGTGCCTGCTGTGTCATTGATCACCTTTAAGCTCGATTAGAGTGAAAAAGGAGGGTGACAGATTTTGTTTTTCCACCTCAGTGGTTTTTGGACCCTGAAATGGAGAATGCTGCATTGTACAGTTCACCTAATGGTGCTATCACCTGCCTCTTCAAGTAAAAGTAATCTGCAAACAATTTAACTCTTGTTCCTACAGCCTACTGCTCTTTCCACCAGCATTAAATATTACTGCTGAAAGCAATCTTTAATCTTTAAGTGTTATTTAGTGTATTTGAAAAACTAAGTGATGTAATTTTTATTTCGTTTTTTTGTTTTCATTTTAATTTTAGCTTTAGTAATTCAGGTTTTTTAAATTTTTTAATATGTCTGTGTTTTTTTAGTTTTAGATGATCTAATTTAAGTTATTTTAGTACCTTAAACTAAAATGTGTGTGATATATTTTATTGTTAAAATTTAAAGAAAAAAAATGTAGAAAAATGCATAATTTCCTGGCAGAAAATTATCAAATTATCAGTACAGTTTCTGTTAAAACACCCATATATATATATAAACCAATCGCACATAAAATAGGAAGATAATAGACTGATGATATATCTGTATTTATCTTTTTATTTAGGGCATTTGGTAAATCTTCTTCATTTAAAGTAATAAAGCCATAATGAGGAAAATTACTAAAATCCTCTTAGGTCCGACTTGTAAAATACACGGGTCATTCAAATATCCATATAATTAATAATCCAATCCCGGACAAAAATTGAATATTGAGGTAATTAACCCGATTATAAACCCTATAATAAAAGAGCCAGCAGTGGCTTTATAGATTGGGAATCCTGAGATAAAAAGTCACAAATCAAAGACGTTCACTGTAAAGGTGCTGAAGAGACATTTACTCGCCCTGAACAATTCCCTTCATAAGCGTGGAGCCTGGAGGCAAATTAAATTGACGATTCATAGTTTAACTATTTGAATGTTAAAACTGATTTTCCTAACGGGAAGCACATAAAGGGATGAGATGCTCGGGAAGGTCAGATAAAGAGGAAGAGAACTGAAGGTCGTCAGCGTTTTCTTCATGATCAGACGTTGGGAGTCTATAAAACGCATGTACATAAACCAGTGGAGTGTTTTCTCATTTCATTCATATCAATGAGTCACTTTTTTGTTACATAAAATGGTGCACCATATGCGGAGTAAGTGTTTTTATAGTATCACGTGTGGGTCAAAGCAATCATATTACCAGCATATATATTTATACAACCTTTCCCTGTCTCATGCAATCATCTATCTGTCATTTTTACATTTATCTTTCCAGCCTGAAAGTGCAAAATTAAAAAAAAAAAACACTGTATGTGACCTTGAGGGAAAAATACTTTGGGTCAGGGAATTATGCATGTAATAAAGTAATCCAGAGCCTGTCCAGTGTTATTTTTTTAGCCATAGTTTTTGCATTTAAAAAAAAATGTCATTTAAATTTACTGAATGTATAATAATAATATCAGTGACAAACATTAAAAAAATAATAACAATTGATACATTATGTAATTAGCATTGAGAACGTTTACTCAAAGTCAACTAAATACTAAATATGGTTTTTAAAAAAGCTACTAAATATGTGCATAATTTAACCTTTGTTAAACAGGTCCTTAGAGGACAAAGTATCCATATAAAAAAAATGGTCATAAATACTGTTTATTACTATTTATATTAACACTTTAGCTGCCAGTTCGTTTTTATTTTTTTTATATATACATAATTGCATGATTTCAATATTCAATATTACAGCAGAACCAAAAAACAGGAAAAGGAAATACTTGCTCCAATTATTTGGCCAAACCTGACAAAATGGTGCTATCAGGTGGAAAATAGTAAAACATTTAAAATAGTAAAAATGTTTAACCATTGCCAACAGAATGAAAACCTATTAACAAAGAATGTATGATGCTTAATGGCACTGGGAATAAAGATTTTAATTTTGTGCCCAGTGTAGTGTTTTTTTTTTAAGGGAAATTGTGAAATATTAAACTTCCAATAAAAATACAGATATTTGACTAAATTTAAGCTGTTTGCATTGACATAACCTACATAAATAAGTTAATGAATCGATCATAAAAAAGGATGCACAAGTGTTAATTCCTGCAAAATTGTATTGCTAAATTTCTGGCACATTTTAAACACGCAATAATGAAGTTACAACCATCAATAGCACACTGTTCAGTGGAAATGCAGCACTCCTCATCATCACTCAGTTTGAGATGCATTTCCTTCTTCACTTGGCACTGAAACACCTTCCTCTTTGCTCCACACTGAGTAGCTTTAAGCAACATGTGGAGAAGGTAATGCAGCAGAGTGTGAAGTTTCATGGCTTATTAAAGACGCCTGCACCAAATGAAATGAAGAAGTGCTTTTCTCCGAGAAACGGTGTAGGGAGCTCTTACTGCGTGCTGGGAAAGCACATTATAGGTAAGGACCGACTGCTTAAAAAACCTACACTGCACGACAGACGGTATTGAGGCTATTATTTACTTTCCAAATCAATTGTCTTTGAAGTACAGTGCCACAAACCAAATATGCATGGAATAGGCTTCTAATCTGATAATGGATGCTTCAGATAATGAGTTTGGAAGAGATACCCACAACTTATCGGAAGAAAGAGTCGATCAATAGAGAAATTTATCTCCCATTAAGTATCTGCCCTTTGAGCTTCACTTACGCCCACAACAAACATACAAGTCATACCGCGAAAATGCAATTGCCAGGAAACAAACCTCTGGGATGGATCTGTCAATTTGCATTTCTTTCGTTCTGGCCGGCTGAAGCTTTCTCTGAGTCAGCTAAATATTTCCTCTCTTTATTGCTCATAATGTTGTGGTCTTGGCTTACTCATCTCCGACAAGATGCATTATGCTGAGTTTCGGGGGCCTCACTCTGTTGAGTTCCCCCCCCCGAGGCCTCGTTTTCAACTTTAAATACTGATTGGGAAAGAGCTCCAAGGGCATTTTAAACCTGACCTGTTCGGGAGGTTTTTAACGAGGCAGGGAGACAAACCTCAAGCTTGCGAGAATGCTTTTGACTGGGCTTAATGAACTATTTTGCCTGATGACTCCTTAAAACGAGGGAAAACTGAACTCTGGGCAAAAAAAAAAAAAAAGGGTATCGTTTACAAACTAATCTTCCTGCCGCCAGGTGAGCATGGTGGGATTTGAAGCGTGAGTGTTGTTTGTTAAAGGAATGCTAATGTTTCATTCTAATAATGCCCATTAAGGTGCTCAATATATTATTTCCATTATTATCAATGCTGAAAACTGTTGTTTTGCTGAATATTTTTGTGGAAACCGTGCTAATTTTTTCAGGATTGTTTGTTGAATAGAAAGTTCGGTTTTAGGTCAGACAATCCGGTTATGAAACAGCATGTCCGACTACTTTATCCAATGGAATATTTAATAAATTGATTAATTAATTAATTAAAAATAAGCTATGTTTAAGTTAATATTAATTGAAGTACATTTTAGACACAATGGCAGCAAAACTGTTGCATCTTTTATCAACACAACATTGTTTCTTTCTTGATTAATTCAGCGGTTTTGAACAAATCTGGTGAGTCAATGATTCAATGACTCATTCAAAAGACAGTCACTAGAGTTGTTCTTGAATGAATCAGCATTTTGAACAAATCAATAATTCAGTCATTAGGACAGTGACTTGCCGCCACTTAGTGGTGATTTTAGTTTCATATGTGAAGCATGATTTCATTTTTTAAAACATTTCATATTTATGTATTTATTTTTGTAAAATCTCATAACATCTAATAACATCTTGAGATGTAAATCTCATAACATCATTTTATGCATGAATGCGTTGTTACACTTTATTTCGATAGTCCACTTTATAAACCAGCTAACTAACTATAGTACTTGTAACTACATGTCAACTCCTGTCAACTGATCTCATTAATTTGGAACTACATAATCTACTCAACTCTCGAGTAGACTATTAGGTAGGTTAGGGTTAGAGAATAAGTTGACAAAGAATGTGAGAAAATATTACGCAATATTTACTAATACTCTACTAACTGCTAGTTGACTTGTAGTTGCAAAGTTACTTACTGTTAATAGAATGTCTAAAGTGACTATCGCAATAAAGTGTTACCAAATGCTTACATTTAAAAAGTTTAATGGTTTTTAAAACTTTAAGGTGCCACAAATCGTTCATAAAAAAGTTAATTTATAAGTATATATAGTAACAATGCAAATGTCTTCACTGTCACTTTGGACAAAAATAATGCATTCTTCCTTGCTGATCTTTAATGACTGAATAGGAAAGAGCTTGAAGGGATTTGAAAGTGAATGTGAACAGTGAAAGTGACGTGATGTGTGGCCAAGTATGGTGTACCATACTTAGAATTTGTGCTCTGCATTTAACCCATCCAAGTGCACACACACACACAGCAGTGAGTAGTAAACACACACACACACACACACACCACCGTGTACACACACCCGGAGCAGTGGGCATTTTAAACCTGACCTGTTCGGGAGGTTTTTAACGAGGCAGGGAGACAAACCTCAAGCTTGCAAGAATGCTTTTGACTGGGCTAAGTAGTTCTTATTGAACTCTTTTGCCTGGTGACTCCTTGAAACAAAGGGAAAACTGAAAGAGAGAGCAAAAAAAAGGTTAATTGGCTAAGAAATAATGACTTCCTCCCCAGATGAGCGCACCAGGATTCACGCGTAAGCGGTTAGTTTGCAAAAGGAAACCCAAGCCAACACATGTTATGTCGGTAGTTGAGTTCTCTCATGTCAGAGTGTTAAATCAGAATTAAATAAGTCATCTATATTCACACTTGACGAGGCAAGGGACTCAGATATCAAAGATCCGTCTAATTAAGTAACCCAAGAAATCATCACTTCCATCATTGTCACTTTTTTGTCTTGTAAAAGGATGTGCTCTTCCGCTGGAATAAACTCAAGGTGAAAATGGTCACCATAATTTGATTAGGATCCTTCACTTCTTGTGTCATCACTTCTGTCAATTCAATTCCACTTTGCTCCACAGAACCTGGTTTCCCCAGCGCCGATGAGACCTGAATCTCAATATAGTTTCTTTCTCACGTAGGCTATCTAATAGCTTTGCTATTAACTGCATGTTCGCATGCTACATCAAAGGCTTGGTTGGCTCCCGTGGAGACTGAAGGCAAAGCAGAATACTGCTGCAGTGTCATCCAGATCAAATTAAGACAACACTCTCCTTTAACCTCATAGAGTTTTACTTTAATGATGCTGTTCTTTTCGTCAATTGCAGCTCTCCTTGATTCAATTATCTTGGAACTGTATGTAACAGCCACATGCTGCGACCTCATTGGATAAACCATTGTGACCCACCGTAAAGTAATCAAGCTTCTGGGCTCTTCAGACAAGGAGCTTTTAGTGATAGAACTGAGCAGTGCTGTGGTTCTAATGATCTGTAATGCATCATATATCATATAATAATATTTTGTGTTAACATTAATATTGTTGCATAGTCTTACACGGTATTTAATTATAATATATAGATATATCGATATATATATATATATATATAGGGTTAGCCTAGATGGGAAGCTGACTGAAGTGAGATACACGGAACAAAGGGTATAGTGTTTTACAAGAAAATACTATTTTCAGTCTTTTTACTACATAATTTCATGTTCAATTCAGTGTGTTACTTGCCATTCTTTGTAAATAATTGTGAAATTTACTAGAAATTTCTGAGTGAAAACTGTTTCTACACCGATTTTTTTTCTTCGTCAGTGTAAACACTACTTGTTCATAAACATTTAGGACCTTTTTTTTTAGTTTGGTTCAGTCCTCTGATGAAGAGCAGGTAAATAAATAATGTTTGTTTGAATTTATTTTTATTTTAATAAATAATTTAAATTCCCTATTACCATCAACTTTTGATCCATATCAAAAAATGCTTGCTGCCTAAAAGTCTTATTGTCTTTGCAAGCATCACACTTCTAAAAATGTACCTTTTATTTATGTGTTGGCCTAAAACTGTATTAATTAGCAAAACACTACTGAGTGCACCAGAGTGAGGTCAGCTATTTTTTTTCACCTCTCTTCACAGGTTTGTAACCATTGCTGCTGATTATTTTGCTAAACATGCAAATCCTTTGTTATAGAAGGCTGTAAACATCACTGACGCAGAGCAAAGTACACCTGTTTATATTCATCACAGAGACATTTGACTTTCACACCCGTAAACCGATTCGTTGTGCTGCGTTACTGTTCCTTGGAAACGTTATTGGCAGGATGTTATACGAGCAGCGATCCGTACCTTCAGCTCAGTGCTTAATACCGTCTGTAAATCACATAATCCACACCACGCATTACAAAACACATCTGTCTTTCCTTTAGTTCTTTTTTACTGCTGCATTTGCCTAATGCTTATATACGGTGCGATGGACAGTCCGTGTCTGGACCGCTTTGTGATTCCTCTGCTCGCCATGGGGAGAGTCAGCAGAGCGGGCCATCTTAACCAGATGCTTAGCTGCCGGTTTGGGTGTGCGATCCATCTGTCCAAGAGCTTAGGCTTGTCTGAAAATATTAATGCGGATGTTTCCGCCTGCACACCCTCACACATGTTTTTCTTACATCCAAACGAGGAGGATGGGGAAGATAAAGCGAGGAGACTTTGTTCGGCGCACGTAATTATTGTGGATGGTTGCAGATGCTCCTGCTCTGTAAACATAAATGTATGTTGGCCTACACCAGATTGTTTTCTTCCAGTTAGGACAACAGTGTTGACAGGTATTAGCGTCTGGAGAGCGCTGTGTGCTTTGATTCTCAATGGCTTTGCCAGAAGATAGTTTGCTTCATGGATGAGTGAGCAAGATTTTCAAGAAAGTCAGCGATGTAAGGATGTCAATTTCATATCACCCAAATTGCATCAAACTGTTCTGAAACCATTTCATTTCATAGCACAGGTATTACAGACCAGGTAAACTACACCTTTAGTTTCTCCTGACCACAAGTTTATTGAGTAAAATAGACTTGCATGACAGGGATAAACAGCATGGGGATGATTGATAAAATATCTATTTTGAATTAGGCGTGACGTTAAGACATATTTAGGTTACCATATAAAACATGAAATATAGTAATTTATATCATACTGTTTGTTGCATTCAGTTACTCAAGTCTAGTGAATTCATTGCTGATCATTTTGTAGGCCTATTTCACTTAATATTGATATTTATTTTTATACATTTCTTTTATTTTCCCCTTCATTTCATGTATTTTTTACCATATGTACATTTTCTGTTATCTATTTTAACTCTTAAAAACATAGTTTGCCCGAAAATTAACATTCTGTCATCATTTTCTCACCATCATCTTTTTCTGAACCTGTATGAGTTTATTTTTTTCTGTTGAACATAAATGTGGGTAACCAAATAGTTTACAGTAGCCATTTACTTCCATGGTATTTTTTTTTTCATGCTATGGAAGTCAATGGCTACCGTCAACTGTTTGATGACAGAATTCATTTTTGGGTGAAGTATCCCTTTAAAGTTTGACTCGAACTCCATTTTATTAGATTGACATTTTTATTATAATGTGTTACTAATAAGTCATTGAGTCATTGACTCAAGGGATTCATTAAAACACTGAATCACTAACAACTGAAAATTATGGATGTGAACACGAACGATTTAAAAACGTAACGAGACCACAGGTGCTTTTCAATCAGAAAGCTGCGTCCTAGTAAGACCGCCACATCTTCAAGTTCTGACGAAGGTCGTCTCAATTTGAAGGATCTTTAGTCAGCAGTTTCACGTCCTTCATTCGGCCAGTTTTGAAGAATGCATCAGGTGTATGATTCACATACTTCAATCTCCCACAATCCTTTGCACACAACAATTTGAGAGGAAACGAGTCGGCACTGAGCTCGCCCAAGTTTGTTATGAAATGTAAGACAAAAATGTTGCAGAGATGAAAACATTTATGTTTTGTTTTGTTGTACATTTCTCACATAATGCTAAACTGTGCGTAATGTAAACCACTGGTAGACCACAGATCACTCTACTGCGTTTATAGAAAGTCGGTTAATTTAAATAATTCTTGAAATTATAATTTTATGTTATGAAAACATCAGAAAAATTGCTTACATTCTGATTCACTAACAAATAACTCTTATGAACCGATTTGTTCATGAGTTCATTACAGTAATTGTAGTCTTTATACACAACATGCAAAAAACTTGTTTTTAAAACATGCAATTATTGCAATGCAATTACTATTTTTTTTTTTATTTGTACAGTTTTCTTTCTTTTACATTGAGCATTGTTGATCTAAACAGCAAGTGAATGATGTAGACTTGTTATTAATTTTGAAGTTTGAAACTTTTTCATGATATAAGACTTAAATTAGAAGGTTCCCTGTTTACTATATAGCGTTTGAATATAGATAATTTATTTGATATGTACGCAAGAGAGAATCTGAAATATTTTTTTAGATATTTTTTAGATACTAACCGCTTACGCCTGAATCCTGGTGCGCTCACCTGGGGAGGAAGTCATTATTTCTTAAATATTTCTTCAGTTTACTTTTTTTTTTCACATTTAAATTAGACTTTAAATCCCTGATTTTTTTATGTGGTCTCAGACTTTTGGATCCCAACATTTGTAACACTATTACACTGACTTCATGCTAAGGAACAGACTAAAACTTCAGGAGGAGAACAGTGGGGGGAAAGTGTATACTTTTTAAAAAGTTATCATGTAAGAAGTTTAGGGCATAAGAAAGAAATAGCCCCACAGGGATAAAATATAATTCTCCAAGATCCTGATTTCTGATGCAACAACTGAGCAATACAGAAGCTTAATGTGAGCGGGGGACAGCGAGTCAAGCATATGTTTTGGACGAATTATATGCATGATTCAAATGTTTCATTTATCTGATCTTTTAGGGAAGGGCATACCAATGGCTTGCACTGAAGGGTTGCAACAAAAAAAAAAATGTGGAAAACTTTTTTTTTTTTAAACAGTATGATGTGTTTTGCACTCTTTGGTACTGGACAACCATCTTCCTCAGTTACAGGATATGTTTATGTTCTAAAATATTTGGATGATACATTTTAAAATGCAGTTCTGCAATGAATCACTTTTTTCACATGAAAAACTTACCTTGACTGCAAAATACACCAATATATTTCTTTTAAAAATGATTACTGGGTAGTTTTTCAATATTTTGCTTAAGATGCAGCACTTATTGCTCAGATTCCCCCTGAAGGAGTCTCTACCATCAGAAAAGACGAAGAAAAAGCATTTAATATGTCACAGTAATCTTGTTATGCTCTGCTTTAAAATGTGCCCACGTTTGAACCATGAGAGTTCTCTTGGCGGAGATGTGCGTTCACATTTGAAATTCAGCGTGGACACCAGCATGCAGGCAAATGCCATTGGTTTTAGATCATATCTTACTGATGTAATGCATAGTGATTTTGATTCAGAAATTCCAGATTGTGCACATTATTTCAGAGGCTTTAGCAATGGAATTATCCCATAATTAAGTGCTCGATTTACCTTGGATTTGTGGTGAAAATTTTCCAGGGGTGAAAAAATATATATACATGACAGATAGTCCATATCCTTGCAGGCGTTCAGATGTCAGATGCACTTGTGACAGAAATGGAGAGAGGAGAGAGAGAGAGAGAGTACGAGAGAGAGAGAGATAAATGACTTGGGAGGTACAGTGATGGAGTAGTGTCTCAATGACACACATGCACACCGACGCTCTGCTTTTTCTGCAAGAATGCTTGCAAATCTGTTTATTTCTGCCGCACGGGTTTATTTCAATCTTTTTTCCCACCCTTTTTGAAATACCAGCAGTCAAATATATAGCCTCACCACATCGATCAATCTTTTTGACACTATAGACAAGTAAAAGAAAGAAACGATCCATGACTGACACTAAGATATGTGGTTCCATTATACATAACATTGTATCAAATCTGAGAAAATTCTTGAAGCGATATTTAAAAAAAAACATACACAAATGAAACCAAAATTGTGATTCATGTAGGTGAGTCAGACCTTCTTGAGTATTCCTGTTTCAAGGTGAACAATATGTTGACTTGTCCTTTGCCTCTCGCTAATAGTTCTTGCAGTGTGCTGTGAATTTCTAGGTTTTTCAATCTTTCTCTTCAGTGACAGACAAGGACGTTTCTTGCTGGAGACATTTTCAAATCAATCATACTATACACTCTTAAAAAAAGGATTTTCAAGTTTATTTTATTTTTATTTTTTTTGCATTAGTTTGTCTATACACTCTTTAAAAATAAGTTTTTATGGGATTTTTGCATTCTTTAAATCATCAAAGGTTTTATTGTTCTGTTGTTCTATCTACTGTTCTATAGCTTCATCATTTTATCTGTCGTTCCATTATTTAAAAAAAAAGCAAAAAAAGCAAAAGAAAATAAGTAAAAACTTTAATTTTAAAAGTAATTTGTAGTCAAAGTTCAGAGGTAGATGAGGCCCTTCACATGTGCACACGGTGAGTTTTTTTTTTCACCACATTGAAAAAAATATTAGTTACCTTTATTTTTTGTCTTTTGGTTAATTTGCATGGGCTCTTGAGTTGTTTTATGATTCTTCGGAGATTACGCAAGCTCTTAATGTTATACGATCTTCAGCTCAGCATGTTGGTTTCTGGGTTCTTTAAAGCACCTGTAAATACTGTCTTCTAAAGAACTAGAAAATTAAAAGTTGAGGAACCTAAAGTGTCTATGACTTTAAAATCGTATTGTAACTTTACAATGAGGTACAGATGCACCATGTTCTGCTTACACATGTGAAATTGCCTGTAGCCTCTAATTTTAATGTGCATTTTAAGTGTAATTTGATTTCATAAAATGATCAAATGTAAAAGTGCACATCTTGAGGCTCTAAAAATATACACAAGCGCTTGTGTGTCATGTACAGCTTAAGACATGCTGATGTGACATATGACAAACTAAAGTTGTTGGTAGTTCAGTGCTGGTTTTATCAGCAATGCTGCTTCTCGTTTTATTTTTTAATCTAGTGGAGAATTAGTGTGTGAATGAAGTTTGTGCACTAGTGGTTCACACCAGTGTGAACATATCAAGCTTTAAACAAGGCTTTAACCTCGCACACACACACAAACACACACACACACACACACACACACACACACAGCAGTGCAGGTAATTATTAATTGAATTAATAAGGAGTAATGAAGCATTTTAATTTTACTAATGAAAACAGACACTTACGACATTTATATTATGTTCAGTGATGGCAGGGGCAATACATAAATCTACACCCGTTTGACGTTCATCTGTTATTTCTTAAATATTTTATGTATAATGATTCAAAAAAACATATCTTGCCTTGTTGAACTGATACTCAAATAATTCATTAGAAAAGTATTAGAGAGCATGTTTCCTGCTTTATTTGTGACTCGCAAGCAATATTGGGTTTTGTGTTTGTCATCTCTTGTTTACACTGACAAAAAACATTTATCTGAAAATAAATTTTAATATGATCTTATGCTCTTTTGATTCCAGAGGTTTAAAGGATGTTTTTAGATTTTTTTTTGCATGGAAAAATAAGACAAATTATCAGTCTATTTTTCTGCAATGAGCTCAAACGTCCAGCTGTGCAGCATCATGGCATTGTGATATTACTCTTTTGTTGTTGTGCAGAATGACTTAAGTCCATTTGATCAAATCCTCCCCTGAAGCTTTTTCTGGGTTGTAGGTTCACCTAGAAAAAAAAATTCAAATAGATTTCTTTTCCACGCCAGCTCAGAATTGTTTATCTGAGGAGTGAAAGGCATTCATGAAGACAGCATGTCAATTTTCAGATCAATTGTTAGCGCTTACCCTCCAGTCCTGGCATTGCATTTACATAGTAATGGCATTTGGACCTCCATCTGAAAACCTCAGGTCTTCACCCTGATGCTTTACTAGGGATAGAAAGATAGGATGCGCTCAGCATTAATTGCAGTAATGCTAAAAACTGCTCCAGTAAAAGCCAATAATGTTTGCAGTTGAATATCGTATAGGGTGGGCTTTTTTTTCTCTTCCAAAACCCCAAACCCTAAGTGGGTCATTCTAAATATATGATGGTTTTTCATTTTTGGATCACTTCATTCTTTCCTTCTAGATAGACTATAAGTGAATTAGTGGTGAATGTGCAGCGACTCTTTCAAGTTACATACACCAATAGGTGGTGAAAAGTGATTGTATTTATGAGTGAGTCATTAAACCTTTTGTTCAACTAATTTTTTTCAGAACATCTGATTCATTCAGGATAAGTGAGTTATTGAATCATTCATTCAAATGTTTTATTCAAAAGCACTGATTCATTCAGCAACGTCAATACTATATGTTGCACGGAAATGTAGAATATCACACTTGCTCATGTGATATTGCTAACATCTTATATTTATATGAACTAGTATGGAAGTGGTTTGAGTCAATTGTAAATAAATGAATACATATTCCCTTGTCCTCTTAATCCCCTTTCATAGTTTGCCACTATTATGACATTTGCAGATATTTCTTAAATTTTTGCTCATTCTGTTTTCCAAGGTTGAGCATTATGGCAAATTCTAACGAATGTGTAAAAAGCAAAACAATAAAGAAATTAATTATAAAATAATATAAGAATGTCTGACAATTTATTCCAGGTCAAGTATTATCAGTCTTAAAACTTGTTTTGAACATTGCAGAAAAGTACTGCCTGTTCAAATGTTTCACACCACATTGAAAAACGTATTGATTACCTTGAATTATTTTTAAAATTACACATGCTGTTAATGTTACATAGTTTAATGTGAAAGATTTCTGCTGAAAAAAAAATACTACTGATGTCATCCTGGACAATTTCATCTTTTATGAGCGTTTGTAATTGGTGTTGAGATACTGACCTTGAGTTTTTAAAGTAATAAAACAATTCAAAACTTAAGTAAGTCAAGTATGATCCACTTCAGTAGAAGTTTTAGTGTAGTGATTACTAGTCGCGCAACACTACTGTAGCCATGCAAAACCTGGACGAGAGGAGCGCTATTATCATCAATTATCAAAGAGACACAGTTATTGGTTTCAAGGTAGTCGCATACTAACTATATACATGTTAAAAAAAAAGTAATACTTTTTGTGTGTACTTTATAACAAGGCATGATAAGGTTGCAGGATTGTTTTACACACAGTATTTAACATTCCTGAAGCGTCCGCCGATATGAACTCCGGTATAAATAATGTAAATAATGTAAATAATAATAACAATAATAATAAGCAATTATACTTGTACAATACATTTGAAATGCAACCACTTTGTGTCAAATGAGCCTAAAATGCAAAATAATAAGCCTGATTAGGGATAGTAAAGTTCCATTTCCACAAGCATAAACATAAAAATACCTTGGGGGGGGGGGGGGGGGGGAATATTTGAAAGTTGTAATTACATTATACTCACAGTTTCAGAAAATGTTTCAAATATTTTTTAAATACAGTTTTATTTATCATATGTTCTCATATTTATTGTTTTATTTTTAATACGTTTTTGTAAAGTCATCATTTTATTATTATCCTATTCTGATCTGTTTACTATTGGCAATTTATTTTCCATAGAGTGATTTATTTTTTTATTTTTTTGTGTGAATTGTAGGACTATTAATAAACTAAGGTAAGTTTGATCCTCAAACATCATTGTAATTATTAATTATGATATTAATATATGGAAACCACAACAATAATACAAAAAAAACATACAAAAATGTATCGTCCCCATTTTTTTATTAGATAATCACAAGTGAGATTTCAGTGATATTTTGATCACTGAACTAGGAAATGTCCCCGGTTTTCATTTCAGAAATCTGGTCACCTTCCACTGGCGAAAAGACTCTTCCATATTGATTTGACTATTGTAAAAGTGATATGATCATGACTGTGTGCTAGTGTGCAATGCATGGGCATGTACTCACAATTGTACACAAATATGCCCAAGTACAAATGTAGAACGTCAAACAAGGACACTCTTGGTCTCTTGGCTGCATAAAAGGCAATTCTTGATAATTATATACAAGTATTTTTGCTCCAATCTTGTTATGATTCCCTCATTCAACCTGCCAAAAGGACCACACAGTTGAAAATGAACACATAAGGCTTCCATGCAGGCTTGACTGGGCCATCTGTTTGGTCCTCCCAGTGCAAAACCCCAGAACCGCCTCTAAGTAATCATTCTGAGCTAGAAATAAACTTGGTGTCTGGAGTGGCACAACGACAGTGAGGAGGAAGGAAAGCCAGTAACTGTAAAATAATTAATTACTAAGACAAACAGAACAAAAAAATCCCTAAACTCTCAATCACAGATGGTTGAGGAGTCTGTCTGTCAAGTTTTCAAGCGGATCCAAGGACTGTCCCGAAGGACATGGTGTCATACACCAAATCAGCCTGTAAAGCTGGCACCTTAGATGGTACCGCAAGCCTCATTTACCCATCTTCCATCAGCACCACATGGCCATGGTCAAAACGACTGTCGCAAGCTGGCAGACCTCAGGTGATAAGCGGATTCTGCTGGGCTAGCTCCCAGTGCAGACGATGAGAGAGAGAGATCTTGGGTTGCGAACGATAAAAAAAAGATTTAGAAAAAAATTGGGATTAAACGGGTTAATATTTTTTTTTCAGGATAGTTGGATTCATTTAAAGTCAAACGAGCAGCATTTATTTGAAATTAGAAATATTGTTTAACATTGTTAAAGTCTTTTAATTTGCTAAAATGCTTTTATTTATAATTTAGCACTGGATAGTTGTAGTAGCTTAAACATGGCAATGGCAACACCAAGGTTAACATCAAGGTTCAATTTCCCAGCAAATTCATGAACTAATAATATATACCTTGAATGAAAGCTTATTTTTCATTTTTGGATAAAAGCACCTGCCACATGCATAGAGGATATAATATTATTTTGATAAAATAATAATAAGATAAAAAGTACCAAAGCTAGTGGCGTATTGGTTTCATAAAGACAAATTATTTCATTTAATTTGCAATGTTTGTGAGAAATCTGAAACATATTGGCTTGCTTGTAATTTGAACATTTCCCTGTGAGGAAAATGTTCCTTTCCAAGAGTACTTCTATAGAAGTTGACATTTTGTGTTGTTTTTTTCCAGCTAGATATAATGTGTTTGGTGTACTCAGAGAGGACTGTTGTTGAATTTTCTAAGCCTTGTGAGGTGTCAGCTTGGGTCACCTTCAAATGAGATGACTGGCCTAATCGATCTCTTTCACGCTCTCTGACGAATCAATAGTTTTCTCTCTAGACTACTAAGGCACACAGTTCAGAGTAGTGGGAAAGATTAAGTGTTGCCTTTTCTTTTTGTGTTTGTTTTGACTGCTGTTCTGGAAGAAATAGTGGAGGTGGCAGGAAATTCTGATGTTCTCTGATAATGCCTTGTGTTCCATCAAAAAGCGGGCGAAAGAAAGACATATGGCTTGAAAAGAAACAAATCACTTTCCTGATAAGGTACAACTGACTTCTTTTATTATTTCCCATATGCAGAGAAGCCATCGTGGCAGACGATGACAAAATAATTGGTTAAAAACATACCTCTCTATTCAGACTCGGGGCCTCGTGTGAATGACACTACAAGTATGAGTATAAGCTAAGCGCCATTCGTGTTATACATTTGAACTCTGTACCTTTAATAACTAATATAGATGTGTAAGGCAATATTTCTATGCCTTATGCTTAAGTTAAGTGCATGCGGTCAAGTTAAGTGCACTTAAACGGTATGCATTATAACTATTAATAATGCTTAACTGAGATTTGTAAAAGAAAGTGAAATTTATATTCATAGGGCCTTTTTGATTTCATGTTACAAGCATCCGGAGCCAGAAATTGCACCATCCACATTCCTTGTGCACCAAAATAATAATGACTACGCTTTCCATCTTCAAAGTTTGAGTTATATCCAATATGTTTCAGTCCAATATATCACATATGATGGGGATATGAAAATGTAATGCATATTAGGAATGACCCAGATATTTCCGAAGGACTGAGAGCTTTGATTCCATCCATTTTTATCGGCCTTCCACGCTGGAGAAGTCAAGGAAGAGGCCATAACGTTCCAGCTGTCGTCTATTTGTTGAAACATAAAATGCTATCATTAGACAGAACAGAGAGAGGTGAATGTAAGACAAGATGCACAGCATACATCTGTGCTCATGTAAAACATGTCAAAGTAATAATCATTGCACATGGCAGCAGATGTATTTTATGTCTTACGACAGAACTGTCCACAAGAACATTACGTTCACATAAAGTTGAAGTATGCTGATATTCTGTCCTCCAACCGTCCGTGAACTATGCAAGTAAAGATTTCATATGAGGTTCTGAGATTGAGATAAAAGTGGCAACTCCTTCTCAGTCCCAAGGTATTCTTTGTGTGTCATTATACATATGCTAAAGCCCACATCTGCTTGGTTGCTTCACTAGAATAAATTTCGCTCGGATTGCATCCCATTTTCTTTTTTTGAGCATGCAGTGTGTGCAGTGCGACATTCACAATGAAAGACTTCAAGGCAACATTGAATGGAAAGAACTTATAACATCATATGCAAATATACCTTTCTGAAAGAGCACATATGTAAAGCATTTCAGCATCTCAAAGAAGAAGGGTCTTTAGCGTCTCTTTTAACAAAGAAACCTTGATGTCACTATTTTTATTATGCTAAAGGTTTGTGTTGTTCTTCTGGCGCAACTTCACAAAATCAACAAGGTGAAGGAAAACTTATTTTTTTAACAATACCAGCAACACTTGTGAAGTGGAGAAGTCAGGATAATCAGAACGTGGGACTGAAAAGAACAACGCTGTTTATTTTAAGAACACGTTTTGGAGCACTGGCCTTCATCAGAGCTAAATGACTGAAAATGCAAAAAAAAAAAAGACTTACATCTAACCAATAGGAAAGTCAGATGGTGTAGCTTCTACCAATCACATAACATAATCACACACAAACAATATTAATCTTTTCAGTTCTACTTTCTGATTATTCAGAATAATTTTTCTCCACTTCAAAAGTGTTGCTGTATTGTTTAAAACATAAAACAAATTTTTATGATCAAAATATCTAATTTGCTGGCTATTAATGTTTCCACACTTGTATTTATCTTTAAAGAAAGCTGTATTATATATCATTTGATCATTCAATCATTCATTCATTCATTCATTCATTCATTCTGTCATTCATTCCCTCCTTTAAACCAAACAGTATAAAAGCATTAAAATGTAGTTCTGTTTCACACAAACTAATCATTTGGACTCAAAAGGCTTGGACTTTTTGTAGTTTTTTAATAAATTACTGTGACTGTATGTTTTATCTGTGTGGTCCGTGCTTTACATTGTTGAGAAGTGGTTTGATTTAGGGATAAAAGTCATGTCTAAAACATCCACAGATTCTTGTAGTATATCTAAAATGAATGGGTTTCTAAAAATTGTCTAAAACAAAAAATTTTTAATGTTAAATTTTTAATGATGCAACAGAAAAAAAATGCTAGGGTTTAAATGCAAAATTATACATATATAAGATTATGAATCTGTTTATAGTGCAACTTGCCTGACAAGGGTATTTTTGAAGTGCCATAATAACTGAATACCCTCAAAAAAATTAAGTTGCAAACTGACAGTTTTGATGCTTAATATTAGCTGTGGAGCAACACGAATGTCATTTTTCTGTGTCATTGTGTGTGGGTTACATCCACAGGAGACTGCACATGATGCACAAGTAAAAAAAAAAAAAAATATTCACAATATGTTTTATGTCATCTTTCGACTTCTACTGAAGACTGCTGTCAGCAGTGTCAGCATACTATAGCAATAAATTAGAATATCCTGATCATTGTTCCGCAGCAATTGCATTTGTAGTAACTCACTGTATTACTGAAAATAATTAGTTTAGTAGTTAGAGTTTTGATTTACAAAAAGCCGATAAGCTCATAATAGTCTCTGTAATGTAATGACATTCATGTTGTAGATTCAATGCCGGACTCGTGAAGTCTTTATTGCCGTGATATGTTTCTCTGTGTATCTCTGGCACTGGTGTCTGTGTTTTCAGATCTAATACACACACATTCAAACATGAACAGAATGTGCATGAAGCCAATAGAGGCCTAATGGTGAAGATCCCTACTGACACAAAGGTCTCATGTTTGATCCCAGGTTGCAGAATCTAATAAACTAAGTTTTGCAGTTGATTTAAATGGAAAAAAAAAGGAATTCAAAAGTTTGAGATCACTAATGAAAACGCTCATTATTTTACTTTTTTTCTTTGTTATAAAATGTAATATAATTGCGAGTAACAAGTTTAATTGAAACATTTGCATGAATTTCAGTATTTGGTTTGGTTTAATGCTAATTATGATACGGATTGGTGCACATGTATGGATTTCCCTTTTGTGCACTCATGGGCGTGCTGGTCTGAAAACGAGGTTTGTTCTGGCGCATTGCTATTTTGAGGCAACTGAAATAGACTGCACCACTGACCAACAAAAACCTGCTCTAAAGTCAATGGCACAGTAGTTTTTTTGTTATTTAAAGAGCGCATTAGTATAGGCGGGTCTACAGCACGCGTACACTCTGCTTATTACACACACAGGGATGCACAGCAGCACTCAAACATGCCAAATATTAAAAAAATAAAAGGATTGCAATGTAAAATATTATTATTGTGTAGGCTACATAAATGTAAAAATGCCTACATGTCATAATGGATAGTCATTGCATGTATCAGAATTAGGCTACCTATTTGCACGCGCAGGAGCAGCTCCGTTTCATCTCTGGAGACGCGTTCTGTCTTTGTGCTTGCATTTCGCTGTGTAAGTAGCAAATATGCCATGGCACGAGCGCAACTGGCTCTTAAAGGGGTCATATGACGTTGCTAAAAATAAATTCCTTTTTTGTATTTGGTGTAATGAAATGTGTTTTTATGCGGTTTAAGGTTAAAAAACAATTATTTTCCACATACTGTACATTCTTGTTTCTCCTCTATGCCCCGCATTTTTTGAAACGCGTCGATTTTTACAAATCTCATCTTTCTGAAAAGTGAGGTGTGCTGTGATTGTCCAGCTATCCAGTGAGTTGTGACTGGCCGAATACCTCAAGCGTGTGACGGAAATGTTATGCCCCTTACCATATTATGATGCCCTGTCCGGCCGGAGCGTAACATAAAACCATGTCTGCATTTGTGATTGTAGAAATGACAAGTGCTACTCTACACTGCCCAAAAACTCCCGTTTTGAATCGTCATTGGCAAAAATATACATCCATTAACTGTCGTACGCAGCTCACGCTCGGGGGCGCAGCCACAGAGCCCCGCAACGGGAACTCTCCCCGAGGTTCTTCGTTTGTCGTCTATTACTAAACCACAACTCTACTCCGCCTCAGGATCAGGAAACATTCCTCCATGTGCTGCACACATCTGAATATTTGGGTTTAAACTGTTCTGGAACAGTGTTTTAAATACGTCTCACACCCACTGAAGCTCCAGTCACTACCCCTGAGGTGCGCAGCAGCGCTCGTCGCCCTCGGCGACGCTCGGACTAAACGCCAGTAGCTCTCAGCGGCCCGCCCATCGGCCCGATTAGCTATCGCGCGGAAGCGATTCGCAAGGATCGTCGCGGTGGGCTTGGCGCCACCCACTTACACCCGGGCTGACTGCACCCGGCCACGTGAAAGCCGTTCCGACCGCGTGAAGTTGAGTTTCCTCACGACCAGCCCGGATCAGCCGAGTATGACGCAAGATGTGGGGGTGCGGGGGGCTCGCGTGGAAAGGTCAAACAAAGTAGTTTCGCTTGCACAACAAAACACACAGCGCCTTCACGACTAGGCGGCGGCGGCAACAGCAATACTACAGCAAGAATAAAAGTTACACCTTCTTTCTTTGCGTGAACATTTGGGCGGCGTTATGCAAATATTCCCACATCGTGACGTAGACATGTTGGGGCGTGTTTAAACGAGGCGTTTTTAGGTAGGAGTGGTTGACTCTTAATTTTTTATAAAGAATATATCTTTGGATTGGAGACTTTAGTCTTTGCAACTTTCTAGATCTTCTTTATGCACAAGAGCTTGTAACACTCCAAAGAGAAAGGAAAAATTTAAATCGCATCATAACCCCTTTAAAGGGAATGGGAGATGAGACTCTTATTGAAGTGGGGTATGAGTGGTTATGAACGAGTGAATGAAACGCATTTGTCCGTGTTTCACTTCGTCTCGAATCGCGCTCGCGGAAAGCGCTTGAGAAACAGTGTCTATTCCGCGGCTCGGTACGCTTTCAACAAATTTTTGTAGTCTCGAGCAAGACTGTACAACATTACATGATTTAACTGATTTTTACGTAGAAAGGGCGACAGCACACCACATTAAAATAAATGATCGTTCATGTTTTCATGACCGCTGGCCAAATTAAAAAAATAAACTAAAATTAAATCATCTTTGAGAGCAAGGGGGCCCCTGGTTTTCGAGGGCCCTAGCAGCTTGCGTATTTTGCGTATAGGGAGGATCAGCTCTGGTTTTGGGTGTCATAATTAATCTGGAATTATGTACACCATTGATTTCTAATGTAAACTCTGTGCCCTAGAGAAAAAACACTTATAGGCCATGACCTCAGTATGTCAGCAATAAATTCTGTCTGCACCTTCAGGGCTTTCCTGACTTATCCAAGGCACATATCTGTGGAGATTATGGATTTACGTAACGATAGCTTTGCTTTGAGGGGTCATCAGGGCTGTTTTCTGGGAATCGGACAAGCACTTTCAGGTTTAGACCGCAATATGAGCACTGTACGTGTCTGTGACCCTTCCACCTCCTCTGGGCCATGCACGCTGGCATTATCTCTCTTCGGTCTGCCATTACTGAGAGGCAATTGTGTTTCTCCTCACTGAAGCTGTGGGGGCTCAGAATACACCTATTGTGTGGATTCAATGGCATCGATTTTTCACACTAGGCTGTAAAACCTGTCTGTCACTAACAGCACAATCTTGATCTCCACGGGGAGGGAGAAGCGCTGGTGTCATTCATGTGACCTGAGAAACCCTCTCTTTCTGTGCTTTCCATCTCTGTAGAGGTTCAAACAACAGGTGGGTTGACAGTCTTACCTCTGTGCCTCCTATGAATTCATTTGCGGAGCCCTTAAAGACCTCTGACACTCTTTGGAGAGCAGGTTGCTGTGGGTATGGTTAACTTAGTTGACTAAAGTTGCTCCTTCCCATGCCACTGTAAAACAATGTTTTAAAAATGCAGCTTTCATTTTGTCAGACAAGCTCTATTTTGAAGGCTGATTAAACTATCAAAAATATAAAAAGGCTGATATTACATAACATATTAATTTAATAAGTTATTTTTCGGCCATTTTGTTTAAGCAACTTAAAATATTAGACAGCAAGAACTTACAATGCCAAGTTTGGTGGTGAGGTTCCAACTAAGGGGCTGCTATACATGCTGTTGATGCACATCAATAATTTATATTTTTGGTCAAAGCATAGGGAGTTATGATGACATAAATATGTTTATTCCGAATTAACATATGTTTTAGCTCTATGTAATGTTTTTGATTGTACTTTGTAGACAACCGTGTTGTTATAGTAGTTATAGTATAGTTCTTAAAACTAAGAAAAAAATATTTTCATTGATTTAAATAAAATCAACTTTAATTGAAATAAAATAAAATAATCTAAATGTATTTGTTTTTTTTTCTAATTTTCATTAAATTTTACTTTATGAACTAAAATAACTAAAACTTTAGTAACAATTAGTAAACACTATATACAGTGCCTTGCGAAAGTATTCATACCCCTTCATTTTTTTTCACGTTTTGTTATGTTGCTGCCTTATTTTTAGTGACGTGACATGTGGCCAAGTATGGTGACCCATACTTGGAATTTGTGCTCTGCATTTAACCCATCCAAAGTGCACACACACAGCAGTGAACACACACACCCGGAGCAGTGGGCAGCCATTTATGCTGCAAGCTCCCGGGAACAGTTGTGGGAACAGTGCCTTGCTCAAGAGCACTTCTGTCGTAGTATTGAAGGTGGGAGAGAGCGCTATACATTCACTCCCCCCACCTACAATCCGGTACGAGACTCGAAGTCGAGTCCGACTCTCTAACCATTAGGCCACGACTTCCCCCATGTTAAACTGCTTAAATGTACTTTTTTCCCCACATTAATATACACTCCATACACCATATTTACAAAGCAAAAACAGAATTGTCACAACTTCATAAATTAATAAAAAATATAAAAAAACTGAAATAAGTATTCATACCCTTAACTAAATATTTAGCTGAAGCAACTTTACAGCCTCAAATCGTTTTTGTTTGATGCGACAAGTTTGCTCATTAGCATTTGGCAATTATCTGCCATTCTTCACCTCACCTGTTCACCTCTCAAGCTCTGTCAGGTTGGATGGGGGCAGATGCACATTTTCAGGTTTCTCCAGAAATATTTGATTGGGTTCAAGCTCAGGCTCTGTCTGGGCCACTCAAGGACATTCACAGAGTTGTCTATAAGCCACTCTTGCTGTGTTTAGGGTCATTGTCCTGTTGGAAGGTGAACCTTCTGCCCAGTCTGAGGTTCTGAATGCTCTGGACTGGGTTTTCATTAAGGCTATCTCTATATTTTGCTGCTTTGAGCGTTTCTTCTACTCTAACGAGTCCCTCAGTCCCTGCTGCTGAAAAACAGTCCCACAGCAGGAGGCTGCTATCAGCACACTTTACTTTTGGGATGGTACTCTGCAGGTGATGAGCAGAGTTGGTTTCCTTCAAACATGATGCTTAGAATTGAGGTTCATCAGACCAGAGAATATTATTTCTCACAGTCTGAGGGTCCTTTAGTTGCTTTTTTGCAAATTCTAAGTGTGTTTTCATGTGTCTTCACTGAGGAGAGAATTGAGTCTTACCACACCACCATAAAGCCCAAATCGATGAAGTGCTGCAGTGGTGTTTGTCCTTCTGTAGGTTTTTCCCATCTCCACATATGATCCACGGTGTGCGTGCGCTGCTAGAGTAACCATCAGGTTCTTGGTCACCACACCAACCAAAGCCCTTCTCCATCAGTTGTTCAGTTTGGCCAGGAGGCCAGCTCTAGGAAGAGTCCTGGTTGTTTCAAACATCTTCCATTAAGGGTAACAGAGACTATATGCTTCTGTGAACCTTCAATATTTTTTTTTCTGAACTCTTCTCCAGATGTGTGGCTTGATGCAAACCTGTTTCTGAGCTCTACAGGCAGTTGTTTTAACCTCAGGGCTTGGTTTTTGCTCTGATATGCATTATCAGTTGTTAGACCTTTTATTAAGATGTGTGTGCCTTTACAGATCATATCCA
Organism: Sinocyclocheilus anophthalmus; assembly: GCA_018155175.1. Taxonomy (NCBI): domain Eukaryota; kingdom Metazoa; phylum Chordata; class Actinopteri; order Cypriniformes; family Cyprinidae; genus Sinocyclocheilus; species Sinocyclocheilus anophthalmus. The sequence continues at coordinate 101,662 of JADLZN010005795.1, forward strand.
TTCAATTGAATTTGCCACAGGTTAACTTCACTCAAAGTGTAGTTACAGCTACAAGCAATATGAATGCTCCTGAGCTAAATTTTAACTGTCCCAGATAAGGGTATGAATACTAATGAAATGGAATCATTTAAGTTTTTTTATTTTTAATAAATTTGCGAAGAACCCAAACCAGAGTTATTGTAGTTAACTAAATCTGAAAAAAAATAAATAAATAAATAAATCATAGCTTAACAGAAAATAAATAACATTTATATATGAAACAAAATCAGCTAGTTCTCATTTCTCATTTGAGTTTTGTTTAACTTGATGTACTAAAATAGCTAATACTAAAACTGAAATAAAAATGAGTAAAAACTATATAGACATATATAAAATAAACAACAATGACTAAAATAAAAATAAAAAAGGAAAATATAAAAAATAAAACCTGATTCAAAATATTAATACAAATTACACTAATGCCTCAGTAATACTAAAATAACACTGCACCAAACTCATTCACAAGTTAAACAAACTAAGCTCAACATCACTATTATAACATCAATACTTATATTAACTTAATGTTTCCAAGTTGAGTAAACTCAAAGTCCTGAAGCTGGTTGCCTCGAGTTTTTGAGTTTTCTCAATTTCTGATATGTTTACAGTGCAGTATCGTTGTTGTAAATTAAAAAAAAGAAAAAAAGGTTAAACAACTGACGGCAGAGGAAAATATGTTCTAAAAACATGTGGTCACTTTCTGAAACCTGTCTGTGTACTGTGCACACAGATGGAACTTACACAGCTCTCACAATAAAACGTCACGCAGGAAAGGCAGATCAGCATCTGTAGTGAGATGTTCATAGTGCTGTTGTTGGCTCTTGCGCGCCGCTGCTCATTCGCTGCTCTCCAACAGCTCTCTGAAACTTCTTCTGTGGCGCTGCTTTTTTCTTGCCAGTAATTTTAATGTGTTGTTGCCTGTGTTAAATATTCAAGAGGGATGAGCTAGCCTGCGAGGCTGGAAAGAGGGAAATCACAGCTGTTGTTGACCTCAGTTCTTATGTCTTGCTTTCTGAAACAGCATGCTAACTGCCATAAAGCCTTAGTGACTGATTTGGAATGCTTTACAGAGGCAGCAACTTTGTGAATCATTCCAATAGCACATCTCACTCACTAGAGACTCAACTCATAATTTATAGTGTTTGGCATTAGCGTGGTGTTTAGCTAATGAGGCAATACTCTAATAACAGATAATTAATAGTGTGAATGGAAAACATAAAAACGTGCAATTAGTACATAGCAAAATAGAAATAAAACCCCTTTAAAACCAACGTCTTCAAAAAAATTGAGACTGGTAATATTTTTAATGTTATGCTCATCAAGGTTGGTTTATTTTTTTTTAATAAATAAATAAATAAATTAAATAAATAATATATATTTGCATCACAGGAATAAATTACATAAAATATATTCAAATAGAAAACAATTTTTAAATAAATTCCATAGACTGTTTTACTGTATTTTTAATCAAATAAGTGCAGCCTTCAAAAAATAAAAAATTTAAAATTTACTGACCCCCAAACTAGTGAATAATGTTTGACCTACGTATAAGCTTGACCTCACTGTAATATCTGTCTGAGCCAAAAGGATATTGAGTTGCTGACAGGCCGTGAGCAGATAAACTGCACAGAAGATCTGTATGCGTGAATAAAAACTTTCCCCTCTCTGAAGCGGGTGATGAATCGCACCGGATGACTGATGCCTTTGTGTACTGAAATCTTTTGATGTTCCCTGTCCTGCTCGCAGCCATGCCCCGTCGTGTCAATGTCAGCCTAAAATATTAACATGGCAACAATTGCTCTCCTGCAAGTAACAAGAGAGTGACAAGGAGAGGAGAAGAGGGAGAGAGAAATATGGCAATAATTCTTAGTCCACCCTTCACTGTTGCTTTGGACTTAAAGGCAGGTAAAAATTCCCTAAATTGTAGTTCACATACAGAGACAGCGGTGTTGAAACACTGGTGGAAGTCAGAAATGAGAAGTGGAGACAAAGAGAGAAATTATCTCACATCTGTTTACAGTAAAAAAAAAAAAAAAGTAGTTTGGGGTTTGCAACATTTAGTTTGTTTTGAAAGAAAAAAGAGAATTATTTTTATTTCAAATAATTGCTGTTCTTTTGAACTTTTTATTTATTAAAGAATCCTAAAAAAATAGCCCACTTCCCACAAAAATATTAAGCAGCACAACAGTTTTTAACAGTGGTATTAATAATATATGCTTGATCAGCATATTAGACAAAAAATAGCTTTGCCTCAAGAATAATTAAATTCCTATTACACACACTATTACTGTTTTATACTGTATTTTTGATCAAATACTCAAATAGGACTTTTCAAACATCTACAACTTAAACTTTTGCATGGTATAAGTGTGTCATGACTTTTAACTTATATATTAATATATATATATATATATATATATGAATATAATATATAGTATATACATGTGTGTGTGTGTGTGTGTGTATTTGTCAGACTTGTGTTCCAGTTGTGTTGTGTTTTCCTCCCCCAAGTTCTCCCTCCTGTTTCCTTATGCCCATATTTGGTTCTTCCTGTTCCTATTTAGGTTAATTTGTCCCAGGTGTTTCCAATGTTTATTATGTCATTGATTTCAGGTGTTCCTCATTGTGTCGCTCGTCCTGTGTATTTAATGGTTTCTGCGTCCGATGTTTGTGGATGTGTCAGCCTCTCCTGTTATGTGTGTTTTACCGGTTCCCTTAAAAACATTAAAATCCTGTGTTGATGTACTCCTGGTCTCCTCGTTCCTCACTTCGCGCTTGAACACAGTAGCAACGTGACAATTTGTATTCTATAGTCTTTCCTAATTTATTTTTTTTTGTTACTTCTTGAATCCCAGGAAAATGTCATTATTACGGTAGTAAAATAGGCAGAGTCATGGATTTTATGTTGATTTTAAACATGAAAAAGTCTTAAGACTTTGCTCATTAAAAAAGAAAATATTACTTAAAATTAAATGCATATTTTTAATATTTTTTCTTGTATTTAAATGAAATGTTAAATAAAGGATTTCTAAAGGTGATGATATACAGACATACATCTGACCAATCAGAGCCCAGTTTCCCAGTCTGGAACCTCCTGAGCTCATTCTGAGATTCAGCAGTAGCACTCTGTCTGTGAAAAGCAGTACAGGCATGTCAGGAGCCGTATATAATAGAGCTGCATAAAAATCAATGAACCTACTGTTTTTCTGCCCCTGAGTCATTGGAATGTGTCTGCACCCGCAGCAATCTGAGGGTTGACTGTGATTCCTTTCTGTGGCAAATAAACGGCACAGTGGCCCATAATTAAACAAGTGTCTTCTCAGTTCATACAGAGTGTGTGTACATTGCCTCCCTCTCGCCCGCGTTCGGTTTGCCGCGTTCACCCTCCGCCAACACAAGAGCCGCTCAGCTCTGTGAGTGTTGTCAGCGCTGGCAGGCTGATGGCTTCATTCATGAGGAGGTTTACAATGTGTGTTATCTTTCAGCCTTTCTCTCACCTCCAACAGTCCATTAGCAGACACTTTGCAGTCATTCTCCAGTCTGTGGTTGAAGCCAAGGTCAGCGTGTCATTTCATGCATGTTGAATTTGAGTTATAGAGTTATTAATCACATCAACTGATTCCTGATGGTAATACCACTATTTAAAAGTGGGACGCAAAGAGAAAAATGGGTGTTCGAGGGAAAATGGAGAAGTCATCTTACACACATTTATGCATGAACAGTCACAGATCAAATTCAATCAGGCTGTTTGAACTGCAAACCTTCTGATACCCAAATTGAATCACTGGAGGAGTCAAAAACAGATACATTTTCAGACTCTGGGATTAAAAATGATTATACAGTAAGATTTAGATTAGCGGTGCTGGGGCTGTGGCCTAGTGGTTTGCGCAGAAGTTTCAATACATTGAGCTGTGGTGGTCACATGAGCAAAATGGGTTTGAATAAATATGAATGAATAAAAAATGAGCAGCTTGTCTCTCTTATCTGCATTTCCCATCATTTCTTGACTATTCAGTTATTAAAATCCTAAATAAATAAATAAATGAGCCTACAGAGGATAAGTGGATGGATGTATAGATTTTTTGGGAATCATCCATACAATTATGATTTATATTTGATTGCAATAATAAAATATAATTGCAAAATATATACAATAATATATAATATAGGATTTGTTTGTTGCTTGAAATAAATAAACAAACAAATATTTAATAATCCTCAATAAAATAATAAAATATATACAATAATATTTGAATTTTCTGTAATTGCTGTTAATAACAGACAAATAATAACTAAAATGACACATCTGACCTTTTTTGCAGCTTAATGGTGTCTCGCTACATTATATATTAAATATCTAGATTATATGCTACTTTTCACAAATAAACATATACAAGAAGCATTTAGAGTCCATAAACAAATATTACATACAATGCAATGCAATACAATTAAATTAAATTAAATTAATAAATTAAATTAAATTGAATTATTACATTTTCTTTAATTTCTCAGAATACACATTTGAAAGCCAGCATAATTGTAGTGTACGACATCTACCAGCAGAGACAAACCAGCCAAAACAGCCAAAACAGCTAACTAACCAAACAGCTCACCTCACACAGACCTTCCTCCTTGGATTGACTTAACGAAGAAATTGATTTCGTCATTCATTTCAAGTATGAAAGGTCAGTTATAGCTTTTCTTATAGCATCACTGGGCAACAAAGCTTGGATTTCAGTGAATGATTTGTTTGAAATGGAATCATGAAATTCCCAAGAACTCCAGATCATGTCTGTTTATGCAAAATGTCATTCACATCAGACTGTGGGTCGGTGATACATCAAGTTTTATAAATATCATAAAACAATTTCCAGTTCCACGTGTTCATAGCGCTCTTAATGAAGTTTGGCAATAGGCGCCATATTGTGCAAGCTAATAGTTTACAATATGCTGTGTGGAGTGACTGGATGGATTGTGATATTTGTGTTTTAGCGTTGCTTTGAATGACAGGTGTGCTTGTAAACAGTTCTCAAATTGAAGTTTGCTGGCTGGTGTAGCTGTACATTTATTTGTATGCACGGTTTCACACTGGACATGTTACAGAATTTACAATGTCACTTTCCTTTAAAGGCAAATAAAGACAGAAAGGGTGTTTCTGTCCTGCAATTAATTTTTTTTTATGTAACCGGTGGCGTTTTGTTGGTAGTTTGGTTCTCTACCCTGTTATAATTGTCTATTCTCACGGGGCTCATACATTGCCATCTGTGATTTCTTGAGCTACAGTGGTTTTCTTACATGGCCATCAGCAGTAGGGGATGTAACAATATAACATAATATGTGATGGAAAAATGCGACCATGTATTGAGAATAACACTGTATGAGTAGAAATAAACAATAATTCAATCTGAACCTGTTAATAGTTTTAATGCAATGAACGGAGCAGCCTCGTTGATATTATACTGAATTACTGATGTCTCATGGTTCTCAAAACCCATTCTCCCCATCAGGAAATTAAGGTATACACTGGATATAGTACTGGATATAATGAACATTAGGAGAGACATGCATATTTCATCATATTATAGTAGTTGTTTTACTAGTGCCTGGAAGTACTTAAAGGAATAATACTAATAATAAAAATAATATTACTCACCCTCGGGCCATCCAAGATGCAGATGTGTTTGTTTCTTCATCATATTTGAAGAAATGTAGCATTGCATCAATTGCTCACCAATGGATCCTCTACAGTGAATGGGTGCCATCATATTGAGAGTCCAAACAGCTGATTACAACATCACAATAATCCACACAACTCCGCCCGGCCATGGATTAAGGTATTGTGAAGTAACTTTAAACTGTAGCTTCTTGACAAAATGTGAGTCCAAATAATTATGCTTTCTCCAGTGAAAAAAGTCCATCTCCTGTCCTCTCACACTAAAAATCCACTGGCATATTTATTTAGAACTGTTTTAGACTGTTTTCTCTTGTAAATGCTTGACTCTGTGCATATTTCTCTCCTGATTATAGATAGACGACTCGTATATTAGCAAGAAGCAGCAGTTTGAAGTTAAAAACATCTTGATGAATGTTTATCGCAAACACTCAACTTTTAGCTTCACGAGACGTTAATTCATGGACTGGAAGTCGAGTGATCTATTGGTGAGTAAGTGATGTAATATTAAATTTCTCTCAATGAAGAAACAAACTCATCTACATATTGGATGACTTGAGAGTGAGTATGTTTTCAGCAAATGTTCTTTTTTGGGTGCACTATTCCTTTAAAAATATACTTAAACTGTATACTTGCATCTGTGATTTATTGTGCTCCGGTGGTCTTGATTGGCACTTCCTGCATGAGCATCATGTGCTTGGCAGTAGGTGCATGAATTATCACGCTAATCCAGAGCATAGGCTGTGGTTCTTTATGGTCATCACACCTTTACGAACACGAATGCCAGCATTTCTACATGTCCATTATTGCCATAATCCAGCAGTTCTGCTCTGCCATTGTGCCGTAATTGGTTTGAAACAGGCGTCGCCGCTCCCCCTCGGTCTCTTTCCCAGGTTGCCCACCACATTGCTGTGATGGGCAGCGTTAGCCTTGAGAGGCTGGAGGGAATCAAGCTAATGGAATGTAATTTTGACCTGCTTGTCAGTCCCGGAGACACCTACATCCATCAATGTCAAGCAATGACACGTCAATACTGGCCCCAAGGTTTGGCTGCATAGCAAACCGCAAACTTTAACGTCTCACTTAGGTGTTTCCAGACATTTTGGGGAGAGGTGACTTAACGAGAAGTGACAAGGTAACACTCGCTATGAAACCTTCTTGATGTGATAGAGATGAGGGCCGTGTGCTTCAGATTTAATGGAGATTATGCAGCTCAAGCATAGTTATAAGTGCATGTTTGTAAAATGGATAGATCCTATAATTTCTGATTGGATGAGCCATGTTTGAATATGATAATCTGCATTCTGTTGTATCATTGCAGAACAATAATAAACTACAAAATACAGAAAAATTTGTAAACAATACTAAGCTAATGAGTAGTGCTGGGCGGTATACCGGTTCATAAAAAATACCATGTTTATTTTTCTTACAATATGAATTTTTAAAATACCGCAATAAAATATGTCACTTAAACAACGTTCGGAATGCGACACTGTTTGAAAGGGGTCCCTTTTCACTGTTGCACTGCGGTGAGGGAACAGCTGAATGTGTTACTAAGCGTGAAAGTTCCGAAACTGAAGCTGTAGAACTAATAGAACGTGATGACACAGAAGAACTCATCCACAATATCTACATTGACCGCCACAAATATCCACCGCCCCCTGCCATCAGCTCCCGCGTCTCACACACACGAGCGCGACTTTAGCACTAGATTTAACAACTTTCAGACCCTTTTAGCAGCTTTCTCCATAGAATATTCATACTGACAAACCTAGCGACTTTTTTGGATAAACCTTAGCTATGGTTCAGTTGGAAGATTTCGCCAGTGCTGTCCCGCAGACATGAGGTCTGACTTTCCCGGATAAGTGTCACCTCTTTCGGCGTCTGTTATGTGCAGTGAGAAGCAGCGAATTCAGTTGGCCGCACCGCAGCCGACTCGTCAATAAATGAGTACAAAACAGTGTTTCCAAGAACCTGTCGCTTACTGATTGTTTGGAATTATAAATATGAGCATAGTTCATCTGTTAATATATCACATGCACTTTTTTGTTTGTTACTCAGACGCAGGCAGTGCCCTGCATGAGACAAAAAAGTAATATAGCTAAAACAACCGCATAGCCGCTTTTTAGTGTAGATGCATGTTGATTTTATCAGACGATGCCGCGATTATAAATGAGAGTGACTCCTGGTTAACATGTATTAAAAGGGGTCGTGTTTGGTCACTATTTATGTGGTATTTTTTTACAATATTCACTAATCATGACAGTAAAATAGGGCATTCTAAGTCAAAATACTGCAGTATTTCCTCTCTCAATCAATAGAAAATATGGTTAACACCCAGTCATGCATGAAAAAAAAATACCGTCATGTACCGTGAAACCGGTATAATTGAAAAATACCGTGATATAAATTTTTGGTAATACCGCCCAGCACTAGTGTAGCCTATATTAATTTACTGGGGAAAAAGTGTGATAGGCTATATATATATAATATATCATATATATATATATAGATATATATATATATATATATATATATAAAAACGTCTCGGTTACGTATGGTAACCCTCGTTCCCTGAAGGAGGGAACGGAGACGTCACGTCGGAAGACCAACGAAATTGGGATATCGTTTCGATAGACCAATCTACTTCGAATGTAAACTAAACGAGCCAATGCACATTGGCATGCAATTATTGCATCCAGCTGCCGCTGACCACAGCGTGAGTAGAATAAGGCAGAGGTGCAATGCATACCAGGTTTTCGCGGAGGAGCCGAGCCGGCGACTCGGCCGCTCAGCGGTGGTACAGCAACCGTGGCGACGGGACGTGACGTCTCCGTTCCCTCCTTCAGGGAACGAGGGTTACCATACGTAACCGAGACGTTCCCTTTCAGTCAAAAATTGGGATCCCTACCAAAGCGCCATGGTGCTGCCCCTTCCAGTGCCCTGTGCGAGCCGCCTGCGCCCCTATCTGGTGTAGGCCGGGACTCGGGACAAGTAGTTCCACTCACCATTTTTCAAAGCACTACCTTACTAAGTTAGACTGGATAACACTGGGAAAACGTAACCGTACCACTTGGGACAGGAACGTTGCAGAAGCCCCATCCTTCCCAAAGGAGGTTTCGGAAGCAAATACACATATAGCATCCGTTTAGGTGTATATGGAGAAATGGAGGTGATTGTAACCCTCTTGGAAAGGCAGAAGTCTGCCGGGGAAACACGGGCTCTATGGCTATACCGTGGGCTATACACATACGAGAACCTCCTCCGGGGGCAGCGCTTGCAGGTTCACCACTTGGTCTTTGAAGGGTGTAGTGGGAACCTTGGGCACGTAGCCGGGCCGGGGCCTCAGGATTACCTGGGAGTCAGCCGGCCCAAACTCTAGGCACGAATCGTCAACCGAAAATGTGTGCAGGTCCCCTACCCTCTTGATGGAGGCCAGTGCAAGCAGGAGCAGAGTTTTCAATGAAAGAAACTTTAGCTCAACTAAATGCAAAGGCTCGAATGGGCCCTGCTGTAGTGATTTTAGCACTAGAGACAGGTCCCAAGAGGGTATGGAGGGGGGCCGGGTAGGATTCAACCTCCTGGCCCCTCTAAGGAACCTGATGACGAGGTCATGCTTACCTACGGACTTCCCATTCACCGGGTCATGGTACGCAGCAATAGCAGCAACCTGGACTTTGAGGGTGGAGGGAGACAGCCTTCGCTCCAGACCTTGCTGCTGAAAGGAAAGCACGACCACAATTGGGCATCTCCGGGGGTCTTCTCGGCGAGAAGAACACCACTCGACGAACAGGTTCCACTTCAAGGCGTAAGCGTGTCTCGTAGACGGTGCTCTTGCCGAAGTGATGGTGTTCACTACCTCCTGGGGTAGGTCACCTAGAACCTCCACGTCCCATCCAGGGACCAGACATGGAGTTTCCAAAGGTCTGGACGCGGGTGCCAAAGGGTGCCCCGTTTCTGAGTCAGTAAATCCTTCCTCAGAGGAATCGGCCAAGGAGGGGCTGTCGCGAGGAGCACTAGCTCGGGGAACCAGGTCCGAGTGGGCCAATACGGCGCAACTAGCAAGACTTGCTCCTCGTCCTCCCGGATTTTGCACAGTGTCTGTGCGAGAAGGCTCACTGGGGGAAATGCATACTTGCGTAGGCCCCGCGGCCAGCTGTGTGCCAGTGCGTCTGTGCCGAGTGTTCCCTCGGTCAGGGAGTAGAACAACTGGCAGTGAGTGGTTTCTGGAGAAGCAAACAGGTCTACCTAAGCGACTCCGAAACGTCTCCAAATCAGCTGGAACGTCTGGGGATGGAGTCGCCATTCTCCCGGGGAGCGCAGCTCGAGATAGCTCGTTGGCTGCCCAGTTGAGCAGCCCAGGAATGTGAACAGCACAAAGTGACCTCAGAACCTTCCGACTCTAAAGGAGGAGGTGGCGGGTGAGTTGCGACATGCGACGGGAGCGCAGACCACCCTGTCAGTTGATGTACGCAACAGTCGCAGTGTTGCCCGTGCGGACCAGCACGTGCTTGCCTAGTAAACGCCTCTTGAGAGGGCTCAGGGCCAGGCGTACTGCCAGCAACTCTAGGCAATTGAGGTTCAATGCAGAGCTGCGGGCCAGTACAAAACCCCTGGACTGCATTGCCTGTTGTACGTGGCACCCCACCGGTCGTGGAGCATCGTGTAGACCACAGCATCATGGAGATCTGCTCTAGGGGAACCCCTGCCGGAGGAACGCCAGATCTGACAACGGGGGAAGGTTTGGGCGACAGGACGGTGTAACTTGGACCCGTGTGAGTGTCGCGCTTCCACGGACACCTCGGGACTCGGCCATAAGCCAGTGCGTCTGGAGCGGTCTCATATTAACAGGCCGAGCGGTGTATGCGGACAAAGCTACTCGACTGCGTCGTCCGAAGACGGCCGGTCTGCGGACACAGGGGAATTTGAGGGCCAAACCTGGTTGGTGTCCCTAATGTCGACCAGACACAGCCAGAGGTGATGCTCTTGGACCACAAGTGTGGACATCACACGACCCAGAGAGCTTGCGGTGACCTTCGTCGCTCGGAGCGCGGGGTCAGTGGCGGTTCGGAGCTCTTTCAAAACTTCCGGATCGTGACCACCCTCATGCAGGTCCTTCAGTGCCTTAGCCTGGTGCACCTGCAGTAACGCCATAGCGTGTAAGGTGGAAGCAGCTTCCCCGCAAGCCATATTGGCACTGCCGGTTAGACCAGACGAATACCTACAGGCCCGGGAAGGAAGTACCGGTTCTCCCCGCCAGGAGGAGGCGGACTTAGGACACAACTGCATCGCTACCGACCGCTCCACCGGGGGGATCGCCGAATACCCCTTCGCTGCACCGCCGTCGAGGGTGGTGAGGGAGGATGAGCCCGCCGGCCGGTTTCTGGCAGAAAAAAGGTGCCGTCCATGACCTAGTGAGCTCGTCATGCACATCCGGGAAGAAAGGCACCGGGGGGGGGGGGCGCTGAGAACCAGCGCGAGCCACCCCGAGAAACCAATCATCCAGCCTTGAGGGCTCAGGATGCGGTGGAGGTTTCTACTCGAGCCCTAGCTTCTCGGTGGCCTGGGAAAGCATAGCTGTCATCTCCGGATCCAATTCAGGCTTTGCCACCATCCCGGAGGGCAGCAGCCTCATCGGACAGCTCTCCCTCCGATGCTGAGATCGACATCTGGTCGGGGGCAGGTCCACTGGATACCGCTGTACGCTCTTTAAAGAGGGCCCAGCGCGTTCCGTGGGTCGCTCCACTGGATCGGAGGAGCAAGAGGAGTGATGGTCCCCAGAGGGTTGGTTCCCTCAGCGTGCTTAATGCCCAGACACGTGAGGCAGCGATCGTGACCATCACCCGGTGCCAGGTAACGACCGCACCCAGAAACGCACGGGTGAAACGGCATCCTTATAAGGACGTTCCGTCGTCTTTATAAAGATGCACCCGTGTAGCTCTTTTAGAGAAATTTGCTCTTTTTAGGAAATGCTCTTTTAGTGCTGAGGCGCACAGGGGAGATGGCCGCTTTGCAACACGACAGGGAGTAGTGCAGCCTGAAGTGCGCAACCCACTCGACACTGGAACGACCACTGCTGAAGCGCCGTCTCGCCAACACAGAAAGCTTCCGAGAGCGTGCTGAACTCGTAGTTCTCTAAATAAACATAGAGCAGAACGATGTTGTCGCTCGGCTCCGAAGCGAAAAGCTGGTATGCATTGCACCTGCTGCCTTATTATACTCACGCTGTGATCAGCGGCAGTGGCTTATTAATTTAATCTATTATATAAGTCTTAGTGAAAAACTAGGATCATTTTCCCCCTCCCTTTCTCTTCTTGTCAATATGGGTCAGAGCTGAAATATTCAGTTATATTAAGTTCATTTTTCCCATGTCTATTGATGCTGGACTGAATTTTATGTTTCTAGCACCTGGGCAGAATGAAATTCAAAGCTTTACATTGCTCCGTTACTCATGGTTTAAAATGCCTTCATAGGTCGTAAATCAAAGCACATGCAGGCAAGAAAGAAGTAATGCAACTGTTTAGATCTATATTTAAATCATATTTTTGTCATTTGGATTGTACTTTGCAATGTCATTTGCATTTATTTATTTGGCTAATGCTTTTATCCAGTGTGACTTTCTGTGAGTTCAAGTACATTTTGTACATGTGTGTTTCCTAGCTATCGAACCATTTTCTGTAGTTTATAAAAGACATTGCAATCATTAACAGACTTTACATATTTTGATTGGCTATCCAATATACAGTATCTCAAACAATTATTTTACTAAAAGGTAAAGGCTTATAGCTTGTTTGAGGGTAATCTTATGAGAGTGATGATTTATTAATATAAATCTCTCTTCAAGAGAGGCGAGCAGGGCTAATATTGGGAAATGAGAAGATGGAAAAGAAGGAGGGGGACAAGGTTCCCGTGACTCCTTTGCACATCTCAGAGTGACATCTGTGACTCTAATGAGCTCATCAGGCCGTGAAAGTGGGGGAAAAACACATCAAAGACCTCACATGGCTTTTATCATGAGGGAAGCTGTGGCGATTAAGCAAACCAGTCAATTAAAGGAAATTATTGCTCGTTAAGAGAGTTCTCTCTGAAGTCGTATGATGTTCACCTTTCCTTATTTACACTAAAAAATAAATGAAATTGAATAAATTAACCAACTTGCGTAAATTATTATGTAGCTCAAATAATGGAACGTAGTGCTTGTAAATCCAAGGCCATTGGTTTGATTCCCAGGGAATTCATAAAATGACAAAATTTATACAATTTGGATAAAAAACATCTGCCAAATATGTAAATGTAACTAAATGTGATTAAATTCAAGTTTATTTCTATAGCGCTTTTCACAGAACAATTGTTTCAGAGCAGCTTTACAACTTGTAATGATTACAATGTAAAGAATAATATTTTAATATAACAAAAAAATTATAAAAATTGACTGCTTTGTATGCCAATCCAAAGCTGGCATCATCTAAAGACTTGGCAAGTGTTGGCTTTGTCTGAACTCTTTGCAAAGGCTGAATCCAAACTGGAGTTGGTGCAATGATCTATAAATTATAATGCGTATGATTGAATATTAACAGAAAACAGAAAAACATCAAACAAACCATTCGTATATTATCGATCTGTGGTTCATTTAAAATGAAAAGCAAAAAGTGATTATGTACGATTATGACATATAAAGCCCATCATTTCCAAAAATCTGTAAATCATATATAACTATAAAGGCCCTCTGTATTTTCAGTTTTCTTATTTTCACCCAAAATGTAATTTATTTTAGATTAAGATTTTTATATGAACGTGTATGCATCTGGCAGATGCGGTTTATGTTGCATTCAATGTATACATTTTTATCAGTTCTTGCTTTTCCAGGGAATCGAACCCATGATGAGCTACTGACCTACTGTTTGAGCTACAGGATTTGCTCAAAATTATTTTCTTATAATTCTTAAGCATATTCTTATTTAGTCACTTTTGCACTGTCATGTCGTTTTTTTAATTATTGGTGAACTGCTTCTTTAAAGCCTTCAAAAGTTCAAAATTGTGAAACATGAGGTTAGTTGGGTCCCATCTGCGAGTGTCTCAATCCATCCTTCTTTCCTTCTCATCTTGCCTGTCATTCTGCAACTTCCTGCTACCTTCTTTTTTCCTTCCACCTTGAACTTGTACCATGGCCCACACGGCAGCGGGAAGCAGATTAATAATCGCTCTTTGAAATCTCAGTCACATCGTAGCTGCTTTCCTGCCTTCTCCCAGTCGCTAACATAAATCACACGTTTCCCATCTGTCAGCACTGACTAATATCCACTGCTAGCTTTCCGACGGGATCCTTTCCCTGACTGCAGCTCCAGTAGAGAGGTAAAGAAAGCAAGTGTTAGTAGGCATCTAAAGGGCAATCAACTTTATATAACAATTAACTGTAATTTTGTATGTAGTGTAAATTTTATATGTGTTTTGTATGTATGAAACTGTATTTTTATTTTGTTTTTTCTTTATGTATGTATTCATTGGGCGCTATAATATTGGCATCCTGCATAATATCTATTTATTTATTTGTTTGTTTGTTTAAATTTACAGATGAATTTACACCTTATATCCAATGTGACTGTCCTGAAAATTTCTGTAAACAATTTCGTTCCTCAGTGTAAATAACTAACTGATTCAAATAGAATCATAATAAATTGATTTCCTGCATATAATATATATATAATATATCTATTAATATATATATAGAGAATGATATAGAGATATATAATTATTTTTTTTGATATGGAATGCAATTTTGCATGTAATGTCTTTTGCATTTTTTGTGGGGGGGGGTGGACTATAATTTTGAGATTAGGTATTGCATCATATATAGGTAGTTTTTTTTTTTTTTTTTTTTTTTTTTTTTTATAATTACACATCAATTTATAATGTAAATAGCAAGTATTCTGAATTACATTTATATTTCTTTACATAGATTAATTGCTTAAAGTGTTAAATAATTTCAAACCTTATAGGGCTTCTCTACGGAAGTTCTAAGCGGCCATGCAATATAATTTTTTTCCTTCTCGTTTTCTCGTTATAACGACTTAATTTCTCGTTATAACGACATAACGAGAGTTGTTTTCTCGTTATAACGACTTAATTTTATCGTTATATAGACATAACGAGAGTTGTTTTCTCATTAATTTTCTTAATGACTTAATTTTCTCGTTATCTCAAAATAACGAGAGTTGTTTTCTCGTTATAAACTACTTATTTTCTCGTTATATCGACATAAAGAGAGTTGTTTTCTCATTATAACGCAAACCTATTTCTCGTAAATCGACATACGGAGAGTTGTTTTCTAGTTAGAACGAGCCTTGATTTTCTCGTTATATTCGACATAACGAAGAGTCAGTTGTTTTTCTCGAGTATAACGAAGTCAAGTTTCTCGTATATATCGACAACTAACGACGAGAGTTTGTTTTCTCGTTATAATACTTAATATCTCGTGGAATCTCAAGCAAAGTTTTTTTTTTTTTTTTACAATGATTGTTTGATCTACTGTTTTTTTAGTAACGAACTCAACTTTGACACGCATCTGATGGACAGATAAACCATGCGCTCTTACTGTAGCCTAGGTCGTGGATATTTCAGCAAATTTTGCTTCACCTAGTAATAACGTCTACAATACAAAAAAAAGGCTGATCAATCACGGTTGATATTTCCATAGACAGTACGCTAAACATGTGTTTGTATAATTAGCATGTTAAAATGGTCAAAGCAACACCGCAAACAAAGGCGGAGCGCCTTCAGGATGCAGAAATATTCTAAAATCTTTTAGAGCTGCTTGGATTCAACTCAATTTCAATTTTCCTTTTATTTGAAAGAAAATTATATATAATTTGTAATCTTTAGTAGTCATTATATGCTGTGACTAATATCATGTGCGTTACAAGCTTCTGTATGAAAAGAGCGTTCATGTGTAGCTATATGTGTATATGTGTGTGTGTGTGTGTGTGTGGGTGTGGTGTGTGTGTGTGTTATGTGTGGGTTTGCCAAAAAGAAATGTAGAAAACACAAAAGATTGCAACACTGTAGAACATCACTGAATTAAATTAGCCTATACATTTTACATATAAATCACATTTCTTATCAAAATACATTTAATGATTAACAATAAAGATAAAAAATAAGGAAAAGATGCACATTACAAATACATCATTGAAGCACGTCCTAGATAAACATAACATCCCTGCTTATTAACTAACAATAATGTACCTCAAAAAAGCACAAATAAAGATATAGGTGCAAAAAGAATACATAGTAACGTCAACCTTGCTTTTAATAAGCAGTTATTATTTTATGACACAGAGCGCGTTGGTGAAACTCATGCATCTAGCCATAACTTAATACACAAAATAGTCATATTTATTCAAGCATTTAACATTTATGAATGAATGAATGAATTTATTAAATGTCAGTAGCCTAATGAACATATACTGTACAAATTATAGCGATCACGAGGTCATTCATATTCTATCCCAAACGCGTACAGTAAAGTGGACATACAGTATAACCTACAACACCCCATCAGTTATATTCAGGTCAATAGTGCCACCTGTTGGCACAGTTTTGTAACTTAGAGAACAACTTTTTTTATGACGAGATCACGAGAAAATTAAGTCGTTAAAACAAGAAAACAACTCTCGTTATGTTGTCCCCTCGCCCCCATATAACGAGAAAATTAAGTAGTTATAACGAGAAAACAACTCTTGTTATGTCGATATAACGAGAAATTAAGTCGTTATAATGAGAAAACAACTTTCGTTATGACGAGAAAATTAAGTCGTTATAACGAGAAAACAACTCTCGTTATGTCGATATAACGAGAAAATAAGTCGTTATAACGAGAAAACAACTCTCGTTATGTCGATATAACGAGAAAAATAAGTCGTTATAACGAGAAAACAACTCCCATTATGTCGAGATCACGAGAAAATTAAGTCGTTATAACGAGGAAAAAAATTCGGTTTATGTCGCTATAACGAGAAAATTAAGTCGTTATAACGAGAAAACAACTCTCGTTATGTCGATATAACGAGAAAATAAGTCGTTATAACGAGAAAACAAGAAGGGAAAAAAATAATAATGCATGGCCGCTTAGAACTTCCGTACTTCTCAGTGTTAAATGATCAGTTTTTCTCCTTCTTTTTTTATTTATTTATTTAAACTAATGATGACTCATACATTTTTGGAGATTGTCTGCGGTGCATATATGTCTGTCAGCCATTTGAAGGTGTGATGATAAAAACCTTTCAGCACAATCATTTTACACTGACAGCTTTTCAAACACAGGATGCACCTATTTTCATGCCTTTTTCCCAATATGTTTTCTTTAAAAGAGGCATTTTAAAGACCCAGATATAGTATGATACTTTTTCCTTTTTTTATTATAAATTCAACATCATTATTATATCCTGTCAGGGCATGTTGTGCAGTAGAGCTCTCCAGGTTTCTAATTACACACGAGTGCTGCAAATTCTTCCTAAAACTGTTGTTTTTTCCCAGAGCAGACATGTGGGCGATGGCCTCCAAAACATATTCCAGGAACTCAAGATTACGTCATGCGTGAGAGTCAAATCAATGAACAGAAGGCTATTTTTTCACACTGAAATGTGTCATTGGATAGGTCTCCATTTCTGGCCATACTCACTATGTTTGGACTTTTCAAGGAAATCGTTCATGCCAGTGTGTGTCTGTAAGAGCAGTGATTATGAGCCACTTCAAAACTTAAGTCAGTACGAATGTGTGCGATAAGCATTGTTTATGGTTCATAAAACTAATGAAAATGCAAAGATTCCAGTTGTTTGTGCAATGTAAATTGATTTACTTTCTTGACTGAACTTTGCATATCAAATATGGCTGCAAGTAACATATGTAGGTGAAATCTGTTATACATACGCTCAAAACTGTGGAGATGATCGTGGACTTCAGGAGAAAACCCCCTGCACTCCCCCCACTCACCATCATGGACAGCACTGTGACTGCAGTGGAGTCATTCAGGTTCCTGGGCACCACAATCTCTCAGGACCTGAAGTGGGACACTCACATTGACTCCATTGCAAAAAAGGCCCAGCAGAGGTTGTACTTCCTTCGCCAGCTGAGGAAATTCAACCTGCCACAAGAGCTGCTTAAACAGTTCTACTCTGCCATCATTGAGTCTGTCCTGTGTTCATCCATAACTGTCTGGTTTGGTTCAGCTACCAAATCAGACATCAATAGACTACAACGAACAGTCAGGACTGCTGAGAGGATTATTGGTGCCCCTCTGCCCAGCCTCCAAGATCTTTACACCTCCAGAGTGAGGAAAAGGGCTAAAAAAAATCACCTTGGACCCCTCACACCCAGCCCACTCTCTCTTCGAACTGTTGCCTTCTGGTCGGCGCTACAGAGCACTGACCACCAGAACAGCAAGGCACAAGAACAGTTTTTTCCCACAGGCTATACTCAGTCTTAACAATTAAGCTTTCATAATTATACATCATCCATCACAACTAACATAGTATATTTATATTAAACTGCACACTTTGTAAATAACATATCTATCTGCACACTAATAAACATATCTTTACATTTATCTAAACAATTAAATTTTTTCCTATACTTCTATTTCTGTATATAGTACATTATTCATTTTTTCTTTTTTTATTATATTAGTGTTATATTACAATCCTACTGTGTTATTCCTATGTATGTCTACACTATCATGTATGTCTGCACTATGTTTGTACTTTCTTCTACACTGGAAGCTCCTGTCGTCAAGTCAAATTCCTTGTGTGTGTAAACATACTTGGTAATAAAGCTCTTCTGATTCTTCTGATTCTGATTCTGATAACTGAAAAATGCATGACTTTTATGCATGATTATCCCTCACAAAAGTACCATATTCATACACTGTAAAAAAAAATGTTGAAGTAAATAAAGATTATATTAATTAAATATGTTGTAATTGTTATTATTATTATTTTATCTTGTCTGAGTGAAAATTGTTTCTACACCAGTTTTTTTTTCTTCTCTCCATTGCATTTCGGTTTGTTTCAATCTTTAGTTTAATTTGCATCTTGACTTGGTTGGAATGAGACTTGACAAGTGTTTTGAGTGGTTGTGAATGTACAGCAAATATTTCTATTGAAATATCTAACTACTCCTCATATTTCTCAGATGTGTAGCTTGATATATTATGATACATTTCCCCGCCTTTAAATAATTTTTATAAAAAATGGTTTTAAAAAAACTGGGCTGTTTTTTATGCATAACTTTATCTCCTTTGGTCTTTAACTGTGTAAAAATGAATGTCTTTTATATTGTACATAGTATATAATAACGTGTGATGGCTAGAAGCTTTTACCAACCGTGCAGTGTTTGTAGATCTTCTAAAACTGAATTTATTGATGTTTAATTTCTAGATGTTTAAAAATATATATATTTTATTGACGGCCTTACATCTTCGAAAACTCTCAAACTATTTATATTTTGCAAACTTACACAGACGTTCTTTAAAGATGCATGTCTTGAGCAAACAATATGTGAAAAATCTCAGATTTATGAGAAGATATTTAACGGTTTTACCTTTTTACTTTTTAATTAAAAATGTCATTGCAGAACTTATGGGTCCTTGAGGGAAATGTTGTATTCCCGTGAGGAGAGGGACTCTCATGTGAAATTTAACAAACGGGCTGACATTTCAAATATCATTAATTTGACTGCTAGTTGCTAGACAACCATACGCCCCATCCATCCCATAATTACAAAAAAAAAAAGTGATACATTGTGATAACAAGAGCCTCATGGATGCAAAGTTTAGTGCGTTTTCACTGTACACATAGAAAGTTAAACATGTTCAAAGTGAGCAAGAACAACAACAACAATGATAATAATAATAATAACAGACCAGAGGATTCGCTGGATTCCTAATGAGTAATTCTGCCAGATGTCTGTGCCATGACTATAATGAGATGCAAATTGAACTTGTCACAAATAATCAAGTGTATCAGGTTATAATTTTAAAAAAGAATTATTGAAAAACAGGTGACACGTGCATTTTCCATGCATTGCTGAATGTTTTTAAGACGTGATGTGCATTTAATTGCTCCATTTTTATGTTTTTAAACCACATTATGGCTCTTTACACAAATGTAAAGGTAATATATTGTTATAGACTGTTCCATGAAGAAACTTTAACATCTGTAGCACCTTTCCATTGCACAAAAGGTTCTTTAGATTATTAAACGTGTTCACACTAAGAAAAAAATTATGGGGAAGAAGGTTCTTGGGAACACAAAATGGGTCTTCTATCACATCAGTGTGAAAACCTTTTCTTGAAGCCTTAGTTTTTAAAAGTGAAGGCTTTTTTTTTTTTTTTGCAGGCTGGAGAGGGGATCCCATTGATCAGCGGGTAGAGAAACTCTTCCAGCTAAGCCTGAGATTTGTGAACAGGTCAAGGAGACTGAAACCAGAGGTGAGTAGCTTTATTCTACCTGTGTAAGGATGAAGTGGGCTGTCATTCTAGGTCTTCAGAGATGCCTCTTCATTTATTTTGGCCGAGATGTCTGCCCATTTGTTTCTACCTTAGACAGTTGCAGGTTCTTTAAATCTAGGTTACAGCGAAGCAACCTATGTGTCTGCTGGACAACTGACGGATCGGGATTCTCCTCGTGCTTTTGTTGTTTTTCCATTGTTTTATAGTTATTTTCAGCACAACAGGGGTCTCGGTGTGACACTCAGGGTCTGAAAGCTAGTGTTTTTTTAATAGTATAGGCAGTGTGTTTGTGTCACAAGATGTGACTCCAGCAGAGTTGGACAAATGGTATTGCGCAGCTCCTTTTCATGCAAACAAACCCGCCGTGATCACTCAGTGTGTGGCTGGCTGCTGAATTATTTATCTCGTCCTACATCGATTTCATGAATTAGCAAAGCATCGCCAGGCCTTGAAGGTAGGAGTGGGAAGGAAAACGTAAGATCGAGAGCTGTCTGCAGAAACAGATACGTCGTTATACAATAAATAATATTGAAATACTCTTTCATTTTCCTAAAACACATGATTAAATGGGGATAGGCATTGTTCCTTGTCACTGTGAAATTTTTCATATGAGGCACATTAAAGATCTCACACTCTGTGTGTGTTATTAAAATGGAAAGGAAAATTACGGTGGCCGAGAAGTGCAAAGCATATCACAATTCTGAAAACAAAATAACAAATTACAAACGCAAATGCAAGTCTAAAAAACAAAATAACAATTCAGAAAGCACAACAACAATTCAGAAAACATTATAACAAGTCAGAAAACACAATGACAAATTCGAAAACAAAATAACAAGTCAGAAAACACAACGACAAACCGGAAAGCTAGGTACTAGTGAGACAACGCCATTGTGGGATTACATCACGCTGACTGGACGAGACATCTGGTCAAGGACCACGTATACAGAGAAGACCAGCGAAGACAGGCAAGAGGGTCCGGTAGAAATGTGTGACGATGTATTAAGATAGATCAGTTTAAATGATTGTATGATTGCCCTTACTCTGAATAAAAAAATACGGAATGTATATTTACATGTTTAGTTAACCGTGGCTGTGAACATCGCTCAGTGTAGGCAGATGGATAAGCATGTTGTAATGGCTTTTGAATGCGACCCGACCCGGGTTGATCCTGCCTTTTGGACGAACTTTTTTTGTTCCCTTATTCAAATAGCGTCCCCTAAACATCGTAAATGCATTTATTTAAAATAAAAATTAAGGAAAATAATCAAATAGTTGAAAATAAAGTATCGGGTAGGGTTAGGGTAGGTGTAGGGAGGGCTTTATTGTAGCAATAAGGTGACATCCATTTAATAATTAAAATTAAAATAATAATTTACACTCAATACGTTATTGCATACTGTTTATAATGTATTACAATGCTGAGGTGCCGATAATTGCCACTATTTGCAACAAGTAGAATACTTGATAGTAGAAATCCTGCTATTTTAACATAGTGTAACTAGGTATTTGCACTTAGTGTAAATAGCATATTGCTAAAAATACTGCTATTTTCACTTAGTGTAAATAGAATCCATTGCTAATACGAGATTTGAAAAGGGAGAAAAAAAAAGTTCGGCAAAAGGCGGGATCGAATCCGGGTCAATCAGGTCAAAAAGCCAAAGACACACTCTTATCCATCTGCACCACTGGAGCTGATGTTCTACAGCAACTTTTAACTAAATGTAAATAGACACCCCGTATTTTTTATTCCAGATTAAGGGCAATTCATACAATACATTTAAACTGAGCTACTTTAATACCATCTCCGAACTTTCTACCAGGACTCTGCTGTTCTTCGGCTGGTTCTTCATGTATACGTTGATTGACAGATGTCTCGTCCAGTCAGCGGTGAGTAATCCCAAACCAATGGCGCTGTCTCAAACTATACCTACCTTTTCCAGTTTGTCTGATTTGTCTTGTGTTTTCTGACTTGTAAATTTGTTTTCAGATTTGTCGTTGTGTTTTCTGACTTGTTATAATGTTTTCGAAATTTGTCATTGTGTTTTCTGACTTGTTATTTTGTTTTTTAGAGTTGCATTTGCGTTTGTAATTTGTTATTTTGTTTTCAGAATTGTGATTTGCTTTGCACTTCTCTGTCACCGTAGAAAATACTGCATAATGGCATAATGCGCACTATAAGTACAATATGTCTGTCTGAGAACAGATTCAGTTTAGCCAGTTAGGCACAGGAATGAATTTGTCATATTTAGAGTTGTAATGTGATTGTAAAAACAATTTTAACCATAACTAATCCAATATTAGACGCTAAAAGGGTATTATGGACGAGTTAATTTGCCAGGAACTTCACATTTTCAAACAAATCACTTGCAAAACAGTGCAAATTTAGTAGTATTTTGTATTTTAGTATTCATTAGTGATGACAATGTGATATCTAGACAGTAGGATGGCTAATATAAAGTCAACCTTTAGTGAATTTTGAGTAAATGGAGTAAATGGAACTCGTGGAAAACCAAAAGAGCTAATTTGATTGTATCTCGTTTGTCAGCACTAAATTGTAGCATGTTATTCAAAATTGACAAAACAATTGAGAATAGAAAATGTATATGAAGCTGACAGTTGTGTTATTTGACCTATACATGGGTGTAATGTACTTCATTACAGTATTAAACTTATTTTTAGTCATTTGTACTTTGGATCTATTGGAAACAAGTGCTTGGACTTGGAGGAAAAAATTCAGACTTTTTATTCTTCACTTCTTATTTAATTCAGACCTACAAAGTTCATATTTCACAGGTAATTGTGGCTTAGATCTTTCCACACATCAAGGTTTATATATACAGTTTTGTACATTCTGCTGAGCTAACATGTCAGTCAAATCATTATACTTAAAATGTATTTAAAACAGCCAAGGAAGTCTCTGCTGTGCTTGTCCTTGTGAAGTTGATCATCTTTTCGGTCACCAGAACTTTGAAACCGTTTGAATTGTAATGCATTTTAATTCATTCAGATGATTTCTGAATATGAGTTTCAGTTTAATTATATGTTAGAGCCTTACATAATGAGGGTTCAAGTTGTTATACAAAGTGTATGTATCGGAGTAATCTCTTCTGTCTTGATTTTTTTGTCAGTCTATTTCTACAGAACCTGAAACCAGGATACTTTTAAATAGTTAAAATGTTTTTTTTTTCTTTTGGTTTGATATTTGAGTATACACATACAGTATGCTTACATATATCACTGCCTTGTGTGTGTATATAGTCTTGTCGCCCATTGTCCAATCCAATAATTACTTGGATTATGTTTATAATTCTGTCAGATCACAGGCAGAAAATGTCACCAACTGCTTGAGTCTCAAATCACCTACAAAACACCAAAAATGCCAGCCTGTTCCTGCAGGAACAACAGATTGTGGATTATGGCTTGCTGTCTTTGAATCACTTTTCAAAGGACAAAGCACTACAAAGTAGGAGGAAGTGGAAGGAGAGACAGACAGACAGACAAGCATTGACTGTTTATGTTACACCAAACAAGGCAAGAAGGTGACTGAAGCCTTTATGTGAAATATGGCGGCCGTTTAGCAAAGACATGATGGCTTTTGAAAGGTCTGGTTCTCTGTATATCTCCGCATAGGCATAAGGAGAAATCAACTTTATGGGATCTTAGATTGGCATCAGCAGATGGTGGCATTATTTATTCATTTGCAGATTTGTTCTTTCATTTGTTTATTTATTTATTATCCATCGAGCAAAGACAAAAGAAAGTCAAGCTCGAACTTTAGGGCAAGTGATACATAAACTATGATACATTTTTGCTTATGTAATCGAATAGCGATATCCGAACCGGGTTTCTGAGAGATTGGAGATGGCTGACTGTGTTAGAACGCTACATGTAAGGACATTAGTCTTGTCCAGGTGTAAAGGTTAAAGGTCACTCACTGTTTTTGTGTGTCACTGGCATTGACGGTAATAACAGGATCTATCTGAGTTTCTGATGCTGCTTCAAATGTGACTGAGTAGAAAAAAAAATTCATTTCATAACCAAACAAACTGCTTTGTTGTCTACATGTGCAACTAAGAGCATTCCAACTGAAATGAAACCTCATAAGTGACTGATTTGGAGCGGACTGATTTTGTTGTTGATAGGCATACTCTCCAGTTTACTGTGCTGAAGAAGTTATATTTGTATAGAAAAGTGACGTGACATGTGGCCAAGTATGGTGACCCATACTTGGAATTAGTGCTCTGCATTTATCCCATCCACCCAAATTGTGCCAACATCTCGCAGCAGGTGACCGCACCCGGAGCAGTGGGCAGCCTTTTTTTTTTGCTGCGGCGCCCGGGGAACAGTGGGGTTCGGTGCCTTGCTCAAGGGCACCTCAGTCGTGGTCTTGAAGGTGGGAATGGATGAGCGCTGTCATATTCACTCCCCCGCCTCCCAATCACGCGGTATGAAGATCGAACCCGAACTTTGATGACAAAGTAAGACTTTCTAACCATTAGGCCACGGCTTCCCCAGAATGTCATAACCAACAGATATGTGAAAATAGCTATTAATAATGTAACTTATGTAGCTAATGTGTATATTTTTTGGTATTCCACTTTCTTATAGTAAATGTTTGTACACATTTTCATAAATGTGTCATACTTGAAAGGAAATTACACTATTATAAATTAGAAGAAATGTAGGCTATTATTATGGTTATAGTAAATTATTTAGACAATTTGAATGAATAGTTTTATAAAGTATATTCTACTACTAAATGTTGAATGATATTTTGATATACGGGTTTTTTTAATATAAAATTACGTATATATATATATTATTATATATATATATATATCGGTATATAATATATAATATAGATATATATTTATATATTCTGAATGAATAGTACATTTGAAAAAATATTGATGTTTTTTATGGTGAGTTTTCTTTTTAAGTGTGAATAACTAGTGTAATTGTTATAGTAACAGTCTATTCATAATTTTTGAGTTACATTTTAATGAATTGATAGTTTTATTCATTTGACCCTTGTGTTTTGAAATGGCTAACTTTACAGTGGATTATTTATAATGTTTTGAATAATTAATGTTGTAATTTTGGTAAATTATTAATTCTACATTTTTGAATGCATATTCCTTTTGAATGATATGAAACGTTTTATGCGAAATTATTTATTAATTAAATAAAGAAGACATTTTATCGTGATTTTGATTGAACATTGATTGTATTAATAGTAAATGATTTAGATTTTACTTAAAATAACTTATAAATAACTTACTATAACACCCATCCATATTAATTCAAATGTAATAGTCAAAATATTAAGGAAATAATAAAATAACTACAAGTAATATTTATACTTTAAAAGAAAGTTATTATATTTTATACCTGCTTAATAAATATTAATAATTTCTAATTCTTTACTGATTTTGTTTACTTTTTATTTTTAATTTTTTTATATATGTATTTATTTCCGTCATCTTTCATTGTGATTATTGCACAACATTATGGCATTTTCTTGAGGATGCCTACAATGCTGCCTTAAAATTTGGATGATAATTAAACATACTTCATTTTGGAGCAGGCTTCAGGTCCAGATCTTGTCTTAAAGTGCTGCCCGTGTAAGTTTTGGAACAGAGAGTGAGACAGTGACTGTGCGTGACGCAGGATGCGGTGGAAAAAGTGAGACGTGTAAGATCAACTATGACTAAGAAAGTGGACCAGATACTCTGTGAGGAATAGATCCCAACAACAATTCCCAATTATCCTTATGTGTTTCTGTGTCTTTTGTGTTCTGCAGTGTACAGAATGAGATCCGGTGGACTAGAGTTTGCAAAGCCTCATGGGAGTTGCAGTTCCAAACACACAAGGTCAATAAACACTCATGAAGTCAACGCTCACAAGGAACACACTACACAAATTCACTCTCCACACTCAAGCCACATATGCTTTAGTCAAGGTAAAGTGCTCTGTGCTGTGTTAGTGTTGTTGAACACAGTGCAGGTTCTCCAAATATGCCAAAGGTTTGCTGGAACTGATTAGTTTGTCCCATTTTTAAGCAAACCAATTTCCAAACTGATGTTCCACAATTTTCATTGTTCACATTTTTCAGTTCATAAGCAATTAATGATATGAAATTATGAATGATCATGACATTATTTCATGTTTCAGACAGAAATGATATAACAGTGCTCAGTGCAGCTGTTTCCTTAAGTTCTGTGGCCAACAAGTATTTGAACACCAAAGACACAATTAAGAATGCAAAATAGCAAACCAAGAGCAAAATGATTCTAGATTTTTTCCTAGAAATGCTATTTTTTACACGGGTATCCCAGGAGGTGAAGTTTGTCTCATTAACTGTGAATGTCTTTAACCAAACATATTTGTGTGCAATGAAATGCAACTTGGTTTGATATTGTATTTAATGCATTTTTTAAGAGTAGCACAAGAGTTCAAAAAATTTTGGGGCCACTGTACAGTATGTGCTGACATTAATGCATTAATTTGAGATTGACTAAATCTGTAGACCTCTGAAGAGGGTGTATGCGTTTTTCGATTAAATGAGGTCCTCGGTGCCAATTTTGCAAATAGAGATAAAGCCTGGTCAAACCTTAAACAGATTTATAGTGTAATTAGGTCAAGGCTTTGGCTTAGTATATGTCTGGGAACTCAACAGCCAAGCAAGTGTACTTTTTTTTTTTTTGCATAAGGCAGCCAAGTTGTACCATCTTTTTCATATGCATCGAAAGATCTCACTTTATCAACTTATTATAAGGCTATTTCTTACTGGTTTTGAAAATTGCATTTCCCAAGAGAATGCATGAATTGGGAAAAATATGCCTTGAATACACTAAAACTGACTTTTGAAACTGAAATGATGCATTTTGAAAATACATAATATACAGTGGGTACGGAAAGTATTCAGACCCCCTTAAA
Source organism: Sinocyclocheilus anophthalmus (assembly GCA_018155175.1). Lineage (NCBI taxonomy): Eukaryota > Metazoa > Chordata > Actinopteri > Cypriniformes > Cyprinidae > Sinocyclocheilus > Sinocyclocheilus anophthalmus. The sequence goes on from JADLZN010005795.1 coordinate 128,814, forward strand.
TTTTTCACTCTTTTATATTGCAGCCATTTGCTAAAATTATTTAAGTTATTTTTTTTTCCTCATTAACACAGCACCATATTGACAGAAAAACACAGAATTGGTGACATTTTTGCAGATTTATTAAAAAAAGAAAAACTGAAATATAACATGGTCCTAAGGATTCAGACCCTTTGCGGTGGACCCCCTCATTTAACTAAGGTGTGACCATTCTTCTGCATCCTTGAGCTGGTTCTTCACCTTTCATTTGAGTCCAGCTGGTTTGATTCTACTGATTGCGACTGATTAGGAAAGACACACCTGTCTTATAAGAACTACAGCTCACAGGGCATGTCAGAGAGCAAAATGAGAATCAGAGGTCAAAAGAGGAACTGCCTTGAAGAGTCAGAGCCAGAATTTGTGACATGGCACAGATCTTGGCAGGTTACAAAAAAAATTTTTATGCTGCACTTAAGGTTCCAAGGCCACAGGGCCTCCATTCCTTAAATGGAAGAAGTTTGGGACGACCAGAACCCTTCCTAAAACTGGCCGTCCGGCCAAACTGAGCTATAGGGGGAGAAGAGCCTTGGTGAGAGAGGTAAAGAAGAACCAAAGATCACTGTGGCTGAGCTCCAAAGATGCAGTCGGGAGATGGGAGAAAGTTGGAGAAAGTTGTAGAAAGTCAACCATCTCTGCAGCCCTCCACCAGTCGGGGCTTATGGCAGAGTGGCCCGACGGAAGCATCTCCTCAGTGCAAGAAACATGAAAGCACGCATGGAGTTTGCTAAAAAAACACCTAAAAGACTCCAAGATGGTGAGAAATAAGATTCTTTAGTCTGATGAGACCAAGATAGAACTTTAATTCTAAGCGGTATGTGTGGAGAAAAAAAGGGCACTGCTCATCACCTGTCCAATACAACAGTGAAGCATGGTGGTGACAGCATCATGCTGTGTTGGTGTATTTCAGCTGCAGGGACAGGACGACTGATTGCAATCGAGGGAAAGATGAATGCGGCAAGTACAGGGATATCCTGGACGAAAACCTTCTACAGAGTGCTCAGGACCTCAGACTGGGACGAAGGTTTACCTTCCAACAAGACAATGAATGACCCTAAGCACACAGCTAAAATAAAGAAGGAGTGGCTTCACAACAACTCTATGACTGTTCTTGAATGGCCCAGCCAGAGCCCTGACTTCAACCCAATTGAGCATCTCTGGAGAGACTTAAAAATGGCTGTCCACCAACGTGTACCATCCAACCTGACAGAACTGGAGAAAATATGCAAGGAGGAATGGCAGAGGATCACCAAATCCAGGTTTGAAAAACTTGTTGCATCTTTCCCAAAAAAAAACTCATGGCTGTATTAGATCAAAATGTGCTTCTACTAAATACTGAGCAAAGAAAGGGTCTGAATACTTAAGACCATGTGATATTTCAGTTTTTATTTTAATAAATCTGCAAAAATGTCAACAATTCTGTTTTTTTCTGTCAATCTGGGGTGATGTGTGTACATTAATGAGGAAAAAATTAACTTAAATGATTTTAGCAAATGGCTGCAATATAACAAAGAGTGGAAAATTTAAGGGGGTCTGAATTTACTTTCCGTACCCACTATATGTATATGTGTGTGTGTCTCTGTGTGTGTGTCGTGCCGCGGTGCTTATTATAAATAGTAAATTTATTTTAGTATATAAAGTATAAACATGATAGACTATTGAGTTACTATTTAAAATATATAAATATTAATATATTAGTATAATTTTATTTTAAATTATATTCAGATTTTTGAGTAGTGATACTATTATTAGTAGTATGAATACATTTTAATTAAAAGTGATTTTATTAGTACATATATGGGAATGCATAATACATTTTGAGTTGATTCCATTTTTACATTTTTGATTTTTTTGTGTTAGTATTAGTTGTGTAGTGATTGAACAAAATAGTTTTATGGTAAATTATATTTATACATTTTGAGATTAATTTAGTTTTGAATAATATTAATATTTTGATGGTGAATTATTTGTAATGTTTGAATAAATAGTGATTGTTAATAGTAAATATATTATACATTTTGGAAAAAAAATTACATTTTGAAACTGTACTTTAATAGTCAAGTATTTATCAATTGAATAAAATTGTGTTTTTAAGAGTACATTTATTTATGAATAGTAAATCATTTGAATATTATTATAGAAAATTGCACTTTTCAAGAGAATACATGAACTAGTCAAATATACACCTTATATACATATACAGCAGTGTTTGTCTGCACTACCTCAAAATATTTTTTTTTTTTACAATTCACAAAATTAGTCTCAGATGTCAAAATCATGGCAAAAAATTTGACGGTGGTCACCTGGCTGTAGCTACTGCTTTGATATACAAAGGACGACCACCAAGCAAGTTGCACTTACTGTGAGTCTGAGAATCTTCCTTTTCAGCAAATGCTTCTGACCTGCCCTTGAGAAGCCAGCTTTTTAACTCCCCCTTTTCATGCACCGTTTATTTATTCTTTCAGGCTGTGTCAGCTCTGTCTCTGCTGACAAATTAGAGCGTGAGAGGACAAAAGTAAGGCTATATTTGAGTTTGGCAATTAGACTTACTGTCTCCCCCTTCAAGCCTGAGATAATTGCTCAAATAAATTCTGCCAGCGACACAAGTTGTTTTTTTTTTTTCATGGTGAACTCTTGGTCTTGCTTTCTCTGTGCTGTCCTTCTTGACAGTTGTGTGTCCTGTATTCTTTATTTCTGATGACATATTGCTGCTCTTTATATCGTTGTGTTCTTTCTCTGAAGTTGAGTTGTAATGCTGGTGGCACAGGAACTAAAAATGTGTATGTGTGGGTGCAACATGATAATCATATTAACATCATTAATCATAGGTATTCATATGTTAAATGTGTTTTGTAGTACACATTTTTGTGCATCTGCATAGACACTAAGACATGCATTATTAAAGTATTGGCAGCATTCAAAACTAATGTATTTTTGTATGAACAACTTTAGAGATGTAGCATATATATATGAAGAATAATTTTAGGTTCATAGCATATTGAATTTAGGGAATAAGCTATGTGATTCATTATATTGAGTACTATCACATTAATTTAGCACATTGTTCAACATCATACCAGTTTCATTGTTCTGTCCTTTTGTGTGTGTTGGGTGTGGGTGTGTGTGTGTGTGTTGTTCTGTAGTCAAGTAACTATCACAGAAAAAAAAAAAAATAATATATCCACTATATATATATAGATATATATATAGATATAGATATATATATATATATTATATTAAATAAATATATAATGAATTTTTCCTAAACCATTTTAGATACTGTTAACATGTTAGTCATCTAGCTGGAATGCCTACCCTTTTTTTTGGTAAAAATAATATATATTATAGTTAGATAGGAAGATGATTTTTTTTATCCATTTAGAAAATACGTTAAAATAAAAACACTTTATTTTTCACTGTGGAGTCAAGTAGCTTTTTTTTTTTACATTTTCAGATATTGGTTTTTAACACTGAAAGATGGTATCGTGAGATCGCTATTTCCTAACACCAGTTACCATTAATCACATTTCCACCGCTACACACACAGACTAGTTCAGTCGCATTCACACTGACATGAACAGACAAGTGCTAACAAGACACGTATAGCTTTCTATAACCTCATGAACTCACAGCATTTCTACAGACCTGAGTGCAGTCAAGCAGAATTTGACCACTGGGAATAGAGAAAGGTGGAACACACACACACACACACACAACCATTCCAGCCATCACGGGGTCTGAGTTTCGTATTTACCGCGCTACATCTGCCTCCACCTGCGATTCGTGCGGATATACTCAGGGAATCCTGATGCAGGGCAAGAGCAGTTTCTTTTAATCTAGAGAGAATGTTTCATTGTTTTGTGCTTATTCGACTGTCATCATGGCTTCTCTCAGTCAGTTAAACTCACCATTAGAGGCTAATGCATTTTTTTGACATGATTTTACTTGAGAGGGCCCATAATAATTAATTAATTATTAACTATCCATACACTAACATCTACTCATGGCTTGTTAATGCATTATTTTGACATGCCTTTACTTGAGGGCGACCAATCATAATTAATTAACTGTTAACTACTTACTAAACTAAACTCATGATTTATTTTATACTTTCTATCAAAAACACGTGTACTAACACAGTGAGTATTGAGTAGGTTGAGTTCAAAGGGAAAGAGAACAACACAAAACAGACAAGATTAGTTATTAGTGTATTTAGTATTTTCTACGCTTGGTGAGGAGGATCACATTAATCCTTCGCCGCCCAGTAATGATTATGACAATGCTGAAGATGTCAAAAGCTCAAATTATCATATTAAATTCATTTCAAAGTCAGAGTATTTCTTATTCCTTCTTAAAAAGGCTGCTTGATTTAGTTAACCCATAAATGTTAATTAATGCATTAACTATCAAACATGCACTAACATGTAGGTTGCCATTATTCATACGTGAATCCATATGACTCCAGTCGTAGTTAAGGATAGCTCTTCATTAGTTCATGACTAGTTAACACCTTTTAATAATCATTAGTTTATGATGAATTAAGTATTAATTTAGGCACATGATTATCCATGTACCCTTATTGTAAAGTGTTACCGACACTGTAAACTTGAAAACGGTAAACTTCTGGAAAGTTCAAGGATCCAGTAAGGGAATGCATTAGTAAAGTAATAAGTTCAAAACAGCGCTAATGCAAAGAACACACGGACAATTTCATCAGAGATGGCGGATCGGAGAGAATTATTGACTCGGGTCAGATGGCAGTATTATCTTTTCAGAGTGTATTTGGATTAAAGGCCAAGTATTTATAATGAATACTGGACTGAAGGTGTTTTAGATATATGCTGGTCAGTGTTTAGTTATTCTGAATGGATCCGTAGTAGCCTTTGTGATTTCTTTCATGCATCAAAGAGTTAAATATGAATGGAACCTTTGACAGGCACCACAACAAACGTTTAAACAATTTGCTTATTGATTCATAGATGGATTGGTGTATTTTCAGCTGTTTATAGTTGGCCTCTGTGATAACTTGACTTTTTGTGCATCGCGAGCAGGTCAAGTGAGACAAGCCAATGACCTATGAAGCATTAAACTGTAATGACTGCGTAAGCATTAGTGCCGCATCACATCCCACAATGCTATGCACATACCGATCGTAATACCGGGATCAATCACTAAGTGAAATGGTCCATCAGCGAACAGCGTCATAAGCGGTAAAGTCCCATTGGCAATCCAAAACACATTACAGGAATCAAAAGCGCATTGTTCAGTTGTAGGTGATGGGAACGTGGTGTGCATTGGGCTCAGATACGCTAGATGAATGTGTGTTATTAGCGTGAGCGTGCAGTCATAAAGTGCATCAGAGGAGGTGTACTTTTGATTACATCTGCTGAAAATGCCATAACCCTCGTGTTAGACCGCTGTGAATGTTTCTGCATTAATCGCTTATGTTGGAGAGATGTGATAGAGGTCATGTTAGCAACATCTTTACTTCTGAAGAGATCATATCATGATTGATTCATGATGCATAAGAGTTTGAAGGCGTATCAGCAAATAACAGCGTGTTCAATTCTAAAGACCAAAAAAAGGTGGAAAATTGAATTACAATGACTACACACACACACACACACACACAAATACACACCACTACACATCACATACACACACAATACACACATGATATATTAATATAAGTATATATATATATATGCTCTCCTCTCCTCTCTCTCTCTGCTTCTCTAGATATATATATATATTATTTATTTATTCATTCTTCTTTAATTAATATATTGAGTATATAAATGCTAAAAAGCATAATTGTCAGTAAAAGTATTAAGCACATGGGGGTATAAGTGTGTTTGTTTATTTATTTATTATTAAATAATGTAGTATTCTGTTAAATTATTTATTTATTTGTTTCATTTGTAGACCCAGGGAATATATAATTTGCTATTTTTTTTTTTTTTTACATATGTCTTGAGATACCGGGATAAGTGTTCTGTGCAGTGTTATTTTAGTATCATTGATACTGTCTATTAATTGGTTATTGGCCATAACATGAAATAAATGATTGACTTACCATATCATAAATATTGGGGAATCCCTATTAACCCTTATTTTGTTTATGCTGCTTTTTACTGTTTGCTGTAGGTGACTAGGTACTATACTTGTGGGGATATTTGGTCTTCATAATATAGGTAAAACCAGACACCACACCCCACCCAACACACACACACACAAACACCACAATGTATATGTGTGATAAATTGTATTCAAGATGACCTGGCTTAAAAAAAAAAAAGACTCTATTAGATTTGCTATTGAATTTCCTCTGCTCTAGTTGGGCGATCAAGATGTTTTGAAGGCAAATTGTGTTTTTTCCGAGATTGTGTCAGCCAGAATACAAGACGGTAATGTACTGCAGGCCAAAAATAACTTTCATTAAATTATACTGACGTTTTTATTCTGTGACGATAAGAGGAAGTGCAAAAGGCCAACTATTGTTTCTCACCTCTTGACAAATTCTATTCTGAACTTCTTCAGTGGAGATGAGAGCGATGAAGTGAGGTCATTTTTCATTTTATCACAAACTCATCTCTGGACCATTTAGTTTCTTAGGTTCCTCTTAAATGGATAGTTCACATAAAAATGAAAAAGTTCTGTCATTAATTACTTACCCTCGTGTTGTTCCAAACCTGCATGACTTTCTGTGTTCTGTTGAATACAAAAGAAGATATTTGTTGTTGGTATGTTGGTAACCAAACAGTTGCTGGTAGCCATGGACTCTATCGTATTTTAGGAGAACAATTGGAGTTCAATGGGAACCGAAATATTTGCTTAGCACATTTTTCAAAATCATCTTGACAGATATGAATAGTTTACATGAGTGGACTATAATTTTAATATTTTTATTAAAAAAATTTATTTAGACATTTAAACAACCATCTTTCTCTGAGGGTCATGTATTTGATCGGGAATATAAAATAATTCTTTATGTGTATTCTATTATGTATTTATTTAGTGGACTTAAGGGAGTATAAAATAATGTTTTGTGTAGACTATTATGTATGTATGTATGTATTTGTTTATTTATTTAAATGCAATATTTATTTGTGCGTTTTTTATTTTATTTTATTTGAATTCAGTTCATGTGTATATATCCCTTTTAGTTGGTGGATTATTTTATGTTGTCGTTTTTATCATTTTTTGACATTGACAGCTGCAGCTGCTATGACCAGTATGAAAAGATCAGCATGACTGTTCTTTAAATAGTCTCGATTATTCAAATGCAAATTCTTAAGTCTGCCACTTTATGTCCATCTTATTTCATGTTTACTGTGTAATTGAATGTTTTCTTCTGTTTTACTGTCACATGGAGTCCAAATAATGAGGCTGATTAGGATTTTATATTTCAGGGAGCAAAACATCTTTATTCATGAGGGATGTGAAAAAAAGTCTTTTTCGATAAGTCCTATTCATGCTCGGCACTCGGTGTAACGAATTCTACGGCGCGAGAATGCAATTCTATTCAGGAATCCTCCATTCCTTTATGCCTCAAATGCCGACAGACACTTGCGTCTTCGTTAAAAGCTAATTATAACAAGACTTCCAGAGACCTCCAATGCTATTGATATTTAAGTGCCTCGCTTTATTTTCAGTGTGTGGTACACTCATGCATATTCATATCAGCAACAGCCTTCATGCATTTGCAAATGAAATGTCATTGGATTTTCAGCAGGATGAAACCTGTGGTCAAAGACCTTTATCTCACAGGTCTCTTTTCATATTGTTGGGTCTAAATCACAGTATGTTTGCATACTGTTTTTTAAGCAGCTGTTAATTGCTTTACATAAGAAAAACAAAAGTCAGTTCCACAGCATTATTGAAGTAGCTTTGCCTTTGTATTCACCTCTAAAAGTTGTCACGCTTTGGAGTTCATGAAACACGTTTGTACCAGCTGAACAACATATAGACAACAGATACTGATCCGCAGCAAAAGCATTAGTGTGAAAGCACCCTTAGGTACCATTCACACAGGATGCCTTCTTGCATTCAAAACCAGCATCTGTTGTGTGATCCACCAGACCTCCAGTGTTATCATGGCTCATGTTGAATGGTTTTAATGATTTTACAAGTCAAAAGGATGTTATGTTGACTCAAAGGTAACAACAGTCTTTTTCATTTCAAAATGCACTGCGCAGGTGAGGCTGTCACACCTGTGTGTGATGTGTTTAGCATGCAGATTATAGTATTGTTTGCAAACAGAGAAAGACTGAATCAACACAAGGATTGATTACAGGGTATAGTATAGCAGGTATATTTATGGAAGTGCTCAAGACACCCATGTGGTGTTCTGTCCCTAGAACACATGCTTACACATATTTCAGAGTCACTGATGTTTAGATTCATGACTGCAATTTAAAGGAATATTCTACCTCTTAAAAAAAGCATAAATTGAGATTACGGTGAGGTACTTACAATGGAAGAGCAAATTGTAAAGCGTTTAAAATCAGTAATGTGAAGCTTATTGTTGGAGCGCTTAAAATGAGAAATCATATCATTTTATAAAAGCACTTAATTATTTTCTTAAAACATGCCCATTTGAGCTGAAAAGCTGTTTAAAACATTTCACAATTTTGCAGATGGAGTAGTTTAAAATTAGAAATGTGAAGCTTATCATTTTAAAAAATATAAATGTTCTTAAATCTTTTGCATTTTAGCTGTTAAGCTGTTTAAATCTCGAAATTATCATTTTAATAGTTATTTTATGATTTAGTGATTTACAATCAGAAAAGTGCTTATAGTTGTATAATAGCACTGATATGAATTATTCCATTACAACTTGTGTATTATTTGAGCTGTAAAGTTGTTTAAATCATCATTTCAACATTTTTATGTTTAGGTGTTTCTTTGTCATGGCTAAAAGTTGTAAAATTGGATGTAAAGTTAAATACCATAAACATAAACTGACTGTTAAAATTATAATTCAAACCGCTTTACAACTCAAATAATGCCCAAGTAATTTTTATACGTATACAGTTATTAATCAGAATCAGAAAGGGCTTTATTGCCAAGTCTGTTTACACACACAAGACATTTGTCTTGGTGACAGGAGCTAAATATTGGTAATGCAGACTCTTCTACTTATAATTTTTATTTATTGGTTTTTTTTTTTTAGGAATTTCTTAGATAACAGTTTGCCATTTTCAATGCTGTGTACCACAGTGAAGACATTCAACTGTGATCTCTAGAAATATTGGTAGGAAATATTTGTAGTTTGTGTTGTTGTTGGTTTATGCTTTACCACGTTCACATTTGCACACCTCGAAGGCATTAAGAGGTGTTTATAGTTCTCTGTTACTATATTCCACAAAATAACAAGTAGCAACACTGGAAAAATATTACCTGAACCTGCAAGAGAGCACAGCGTAAAATGAGAAAGTGTGAAGTTTGCTGAACTTTACATTTATCCTTTCCCAGGGTATATCGTTCACGGGTAGTGGTCAGAGGGAACAGAACAAGGACAAAAACATAACCACCGGTGTCTAGACATGCACTCAAGCACTCACATTCCTTGCAGTTTGCAGTTTAGAGCATTTACATTGTACATTCAAAAAAAAAATATGTTAAGAAGTCAAATTGCCTTTAAACACTTAATTAAAGTGCAATTATGCTATACTGCATTTTTTAAGTGACGTTATCGAACTCCATTTGGACATTTTTATTTAGTCTACAAAAGGTGACGGAATAAATGATTGGTAATTTCACTGTGTAGGTGAACACTACAGTTTGACTGATTTTTAAAATGTGTCTACCAGTATTAAAAACCAAAAACTATGGCCGTGGAGTGGTATGTGCAAATTGAATAAGTCCTAGCCCTAACACTGAGTTTATTGAGGCTCAAAGCCAGGTCAGGACTGTTATGTGAAAGCTGTTCAGACCGATGTTTTGGGCAAACTTTATTAATAGGGGAGTTTTAGACATTGTGACACGCTGCACAGCCTAATGTAATTCAGTCCGCCCCACATTGTTATATAACATCATAAATAAATATACTTATTTAACTAAATCATGTTGTGTGAATGAGGAATAGGTATTGAATTCTCTAATCCTCCTATTGAAAAAAAATGTTGCTGGAATTGTAAGTGGTGATTTTGATGACTGTCTATGTAGGCAATATAAGTTGACATCCCTAGTCTTTTGTAAAATCCCTTAAATTACAAATCCAGTTCTTAAAGGGATAGTTCACTCAAGAAAATGAAGATTCATTATTCCCTTCATTTGTTTCCAAAACCTGATATGAGTTTATTATTCTGTGAGCAACAATGTAACAATAGACAATGATAATGGAAAAGTTGAAGCTTTGAATTTTGTTGAATATTGAGTTTATTTTTATTTATCTATAATAATTGAATAGTTCATAGCTGAACCGTGTATGTTTCACACTTCAGACCAGTAGGTGGCGGACATGCACCTTTAACATTGGTTTGCCAATCCGCCAAAAAACTCGAAAGAAGAAGAAGAATCATAATTTTTGAGGGAAAACAACAGCAAAAACTTACAGTGAGTATTATGCCGAGTTGAACTCTGCACGATTTTAGCACCGAGTTTACTCGGCGACCGGTTTGCGAGGGAACATCGGTGCTCTGTTCACGGGAGTGACAATCAGCAGTGTGATTATCAAAGATTGCGATCTAAGCGGAATCTAGACACGTCGCCGCCGCCTTCAAAAATATGTGGCATGTAATATCTGGAGCTGTCGGCGATCACAATCCGCTGTGTGAAATGAGTTAGATGAAACACACATTGCCGATGACCTACAACTAAGGAGAGAGCAAGATGCAGGGCAGCGGGAAGTTCGGGGAGGAGTTATATGAAATGTAGTTTGCGGACCAGTGTTGCCAAATCCGCGATTGCCGCCAGTTGTGTTTTATGTCAGCAGGTTGAAGCGACCACAATAACGTGATATTTAGACCCTGGAATGCAAATTTTACCAGAGGATCCCCGCCGAAAAAATACGTTTTACTGGGGGACCCCCTCGAAAAGCAAGTGGGCATCTTCAGGCATAGGTTTGAGTGTTAAGTGGGCGGGGGTTTGTATAGCGAAACCTGGCCAACTGCACAGGAAAGAAGCTGTCGGCGATTTCATATTGTGGAGTCATGCAACTGAAAACCCCCTGTCGCCGACCATCGTGCATGTGAACAAAGCGCAACTGAATGTACCCAGTAGTCACGAGTGTGGAAAAACAACGGCATCGGAAAGTTCCGCAAACGTGCAGTGTGAACTCGGCATTAGCAGTCGTTTGAATGTATTTTGCGATTATTTTGTGGTAGTAGTTGGTCCAGTTTCACAAAAAGATATAAAGAGAAAAAAGAAATCAGGACACACATACATACTATTGTTTTTCCTCAGCCCAGTATTGAGCAAAATGATTATGACACATGCAACATAACAGCCACAGCAAATGTCTTTTAAAACACTCTCAAAGCAAACTGACTGGGTTGTAACATTTCTTACATGAAATCTATAAAGGCACTACTTTTTTGCCCTTGATATGGCATATTAATCGGGTGACAAGGTCTATTATGAATCTGCCTGCCTTTGATCTATTTATTGTGGAAAGCAGAAAGGAACTTGATTAATTTGATTTTTTCACAAGCGGTCCATAGAATCCAATGCTAGTTTATGACCTGAGAAAGTGACACTGGGGGTAATTTGTTATGGGGGTAATGCTGCCCATAAAGTATGTCTGACTGTAGAAGGTTAGAGGAATGGATGTTGACTGGGGCATGTAAAGGTCAAGAGTCAGAGTGTGTTGTCTATTCATCTTTCTGCAATGGTGAATCTAAAGACATGTTTGCTGGGCAAAGCCCGATTTTTTTTTTCTCCAAGTTGCTTTACAGAGGAGCAATTTAATTTTAACTGTGGATGATTATAGATTAAATATTATAATCACAATCACTCAAGAGTAATCACTTTTTTTTCCAGAAACATTTTTTGTTATACTGGTTGAAAGTCTCATCAAAGCCTGATGGCAATCAACAATTAAAGTAGTCTTACAGAAAAAAAAGAGCCAGAGGGTGTTTAGCCAGTGTGGAAAAATAAATTCAGATTCTGTTACAGAAGTGCAAGCCAAAATTCGAAGACTTGCCAACATACGCAGACAGACAATGGGATATGACAAGGTGAAAAATTGGCGGTGTTTTTACAAGATGGAGGAATTTGATGGGATGTTTGGGTTTCAAACGATATGACAGACTTGTAGCGTTTTAAGCTAAACGTAGAGTTAAAGGTATTGAAAGTAGCCTGCATTTATAGACCCGTAAGAGCTGTGTTTATGATGTTTTGAGTCGTGACATGAAAAGTTCAGTTATTATGTATTTTGATGTTACGAAATTTGTGTCCTAAAATCTTTTTATTTCCAGATTTAATTCCCAGACTTTTGGATTCCACTGTATAAAGTATCAATTTCCCTCATTGGAATTTTAATGAAACAGTGTTATTCTTAGTCTTTAATTATGCCTTTAATTATGTTCAGAGATATTCTAAATTGTTTATATCAAATTAGGTAACTTGTTAAATTTAACATGTTAAAGGAAGAACATGTGAATATTCAATCATCATATATTCACCCTCATGACGTTAGAAACCAGCATGACTGACTTCCTCCTACGGAACACAAAATGAATAATTTTACAGTATGTTCACGCTGGTCTCTTCTATACAATGAAAGTGAATGGGGAACATATGATATCAAGTTGTTAAAAGATCAAAAATAGCACTGTAACAGTATTCTGTATGACTCACGCACTACTTTAAGTCATTCAATAGCTTTGTAACAGGAACACTGTGCTCACTTTTGATTGAATGGAAAAGAGCAGCATGAACATCACGGGCAGCCTCTTCTTTTGTGTTGAACATTGCATGTACATGTTGAAAATATGGTCGAAACTGGGCTGCACACGTTCGCACACTTGCACTTTGTGACTATGAATAGATCTACCCTTCTTTGATATTCGGAAGGCAAATTGGTGCCCAAAACAAAACCATTCCTGAAACAGTGGTGCTGTTGCCCAATGATTCTAGCAGCTCTGATGGTTCTTTGTTTTGCTTAGACTTTGAATCCCATAACCGAGGAAGGAGAGAAAGAGCAAGAAATGTTTGAATTAATGTCTGCAATGCGTCACCTGAACAAACTGTACCAGCCCTAAAATAATTCCATCGAATATGAGCCTTATCTCAGCCTTGGAAAACTATTTCCAAAGCCCTTATCAAAATCCTCTTTTATTCATTTATCATTTTCTCTGGCCTTGAAGCCAACAGTCTGAAAACGATCCTCCACAAAGCTCCAATTACTCTTCGCCTCCCTCCATCCCCTCGGATCTGTTTTGCTAAAGGAAAACAGTTCACCTCCTGAGCATCCCGCACCCTGTTGGCTCCTTGCAACTTATGTTAGACTGGTTTTGTTGTGTTAAAATCTAGATTTTGCTAGAGAAAAACGGCTTTGGATGGACCTTTATTGTGGATAACCCCTTACAAAGTCTCTTTGCTTGAACTTAAATCGTTTTAATTCTTTGGCTTTGTGTAATTTTACACTTTTAGAGAAATTGTGTTGGTGAAACCATAAAGTTTTATTTAGAAAATGAACCAATTAATGAACAACTGTTCGCTTTGTAATTGCAAATGTTCAAAGTTTTACAGTTGAACAATTCTAGCCTAATAACATAAAGTTTAAAAGTCAAAATGAAATGAAACTTTTTTTAACCCTTACTTCTTAAAGCAAGTTTTAATGCGAACAATTCTTCTATGCATTTTTTTTTCATGTTCAGTGCCTCATTTTTGTTGACTAGCCTGTTTCACCCATGTAAAATAGGTTCAGAATAGCAATTCATGTTACTTATTTTTAAGTAAAATCAAACTGCTGTCAAAGTTATAACCTGCAGTGAGACATTCATTGTACTTTTTCATTGTAATGTTTAAATGGATTTACTGATTATCGATTTGATTAGAATTATATAAATTATGACGTTATTGTGAAATTATTATAAACTAAATGGATTAATTCAATTTCATGGATTAATAAATTAAATGGATCAATATATCCCCAGTACACATGACCGTTTTCCACTCTCTTTTTGTCCTTTATGAATAAACAGGGTTTATTTGTTTTATATAGCTGTGCCTTTAAAAGATTGCTCATGTAAATGACCTCTGTTAAAAATGTAGTGTTAAGCTTAGAATAGATCATATGTGAACTTAGGCGGTCATATATTAATGTGCTGATAGTTCTGACATCATAACCCATTTTTGCAGTGGAGTTTCTATAAAGATTCAAGATTCAAAAATAATGCAGCGATGTACAACTAGTTGTTGATTGAAACAGTATATTTTAGGTTTATTGCAAAATATGTGTATGGGGACTGGGGAGACTGATTTGATTAGTTATTTGCAGTGCTTCATGGGAGTGGGCGAAGCTCAGCGATTGATCGGACTCTCTGATTGGTGGAATTTTCCTGGGTAATGTAGTTTTTCCACCAGGGATTTCACTGTTAAGGCAATTACTTAAAACATTTGTAGAAATAATACAAACTGATGATTTCAACAAACAGAATACATATACTGTACCATCGATTAACAACCTTGCAGCTTACACTTGGTCTGTCTTTAAAGGTGTATAAGTTATCAAAAACAATCAGTGTGGAGAAAATTAATGGCATTTTGACTTCTGGACTCCAACAGTTGCAGATCCACTTCCACAATTTAGGGCAATTTTATATACATTTATAAGCAGTGAACTGTACCGAAGTTCGCCTAAACCACACACCAGTATATATTTAATGAAGCAAACTCTATTACAATTCGTGGGTTTGAGTATGAGTTCAGAAAACAGCATTCACGTCATCTAAACAAACCAAACTCTGATGTCAAATTAATGTGAGTGCACATTACAGTATGTTTTCACAGTACAATGAACTCTTTTATTTTTTAAAAGATCAAGGAGAATTTGATTTCTCCCATCATGACCCCTGAAAGAAATATATCTCTTTTCTCCTTAGGTTAGGAAAGAAAAGCTTTGAAAAAAAAATATGATTTTTCCCCCAAGCGCCCAACAGGCAAAATTCAAACCTTTTGATTTAAAAGGCATTATGGCATCCTGGTAACACAGAGGGTAGTACTAGTAATGTATCACAAACATGTTAAAAGGAACAGCACTCTGATGCATGTAGTAAAAGAAATGCACTTCTAAGAAACTTATTTATATGTTTATGTGTGGCTTATGTCAGGCTGTGTTCATTTTTAGTGATTACAAGCATCTCACGGTGCAGAGCAGATGTTTCGGGCGCACCCATATGTGTTAGGTTGCAAACCTCAGTTTACCGGCAGACTCCACCGGTGGCTGCCATATGCTCACATATAGAGGTGAATCACAGGCTCAAATCTATCAGGACCAACAGATTAGAGCGAGACCACTGCACAATTAATATTCTAGGATTCAATTAAATAGAGCACTCAAATCATTAGTGCTCTGACATTCATTTACTTCTAACTTGGTTAATGGTACTTTTCTGTAACAGCCTCTCGCTCTCTTAATGTGTGACTGTGGTCATTTATGCCCGTGCCTTACCCACAAACCCCCCACCTTCCGCCTATGTTTTTGCTAGGACTATGCTGTCTATCTCCTTAATGCATGCCATTTCCAAGAGCCCTGCCTCTCGCTCATGTTTGCGGGATAGATCGATAGTAGATCGATCGATAGTGATAGATAGATAGCTAGCTAGATCGCTAGCTAGATCGATCGCTCGATCGGATAAAAAGCTAGATAGAGAGCGAGATGCTAGATGTAAGAAAGTGATCAATTACAAATAAGCACTCTAAAAAAGATTAAAGGTTACTAATATGGCTAGTTCACACAAATGAACATTCCTCCTATAGGTTTCTTCTTTCAGACAAAACATCTGATGATATTCTATTAAAAAAAAATGTCCTGGCTTTCAAGCTTTATAAATGGCAGTGACTTTTGAAGCCCAAAAAAAAAGGCATACATCCATCATAAAAGTACTCCACACGGCTCCGGGGGGTTATTAAAGGCCTTCTGAAGCGA